>CM046342.1:29154343-29754343 GCA_025403435.1 Artocarpus heterophyllus
TCTCAAATTGATCTGAGTAAATCATTAGACTCACTCCCTTTTTATACCTATTGGTCCTTGGGGTCACTCCATATCAGATTAGGTCTCAAAAATCGAAACAGAATCAAGTTCGGATCAATATCTGATAAGATACGCGTGAAAAACGCGTAATCTTAGCTGTCGCGGTCGGCATGCCGAACTGTGAGATAGGCAGGCCGAACTGGCCAGTTCGGCAGGCCGAACTTTCTGATCGGCAGGCCGAACTGCCGAGAAAAAATCTCCGCGAATCTTTTATTTTCCACCCGAGATTCTAAAGGATAAAGTCTCAGTTTTGATTCAAATAGCCCAATAGAAAAGATATCTGATCAAAACAAACTTTATCAAGATAATCTCTAAGAAAATAAATCAATTCACAATAATTCTACAAGTTTATCTTGTTCTAATTGTCCAAAATTAAAACAACCGATAAACAGACAAGAATTATCCGAACGCCATAATTCAACAAGTTCATCTTGAACTAATTTCTTACATAATTAATTCAACCGATAAACAGACATGAATTATTTGATTCTTATAAATTTTAAACCAATCTGATAAATTCGACATAAGTCACCAATTATTGGAAAAGCACGCCGTGTCGTTACAGGATTTTGTGAGCTAGCAAAGGGGACCAAAATGGACCTATAAAGTTCAAGCTCATGATAATTATGAAACCCAATATCCCAGATATACATTTCACAATTATCAACTCCAACGCTACTCCACTAAAAGCTTGGAGCTGCACTCTCGAACTTTATAGAATTACGAAGCTCGTGTAGCTAAGTCTCCATGACATATCATAGTGTATCGCATCCCCATATGATCATCCATAATCGGCTTAAGGACAATTTCTGTCTTACCTTCCCGATTATTTTTATCTTACGTTCCATTGTATGATCATCCATAATCGGCTTAAGGACAATTTCTGTCTTACCTTCCCGATTATTTTTATCTTACGTTCCATTGTCTCACCATCAGAAAACTCACCATCCAAAGATAGTATACCATTCGGTTACACCTATGTATCCAAATGGTTGAGCGCTCCAGTTTTCCAATTACAGGACAACGCATATAAGAGGATATCATTACTCCTAAAGAGGAGCTATGGATTCCATATCTATGAATAACAAGTCTACGCTACCAAGAGTCATGCCTCCAACGTACCGGAATGCATGCCACTATAGAGATGTGGGAGTCACCCATTGGTACATCAAAAGACACAAGTCGAGACAACGGGCCCATTATTCATCTCAGGATTAAGATACAATACAAATGATTGTCTAAAGTGAATCGATTTGCCAAGACAGAATTATTAATCCAAATCAATTCACTTTATGTCCCGATCCAACACATCGTCACCTATGACAACGCGCCAATGTTTCTATTCACGGAGTCCAACTCCGATGGCCAAGACAAACCATCTCCCAAAAGGGATATAGACAACATAACAATCTTTACATGAATAAAGCACCCAACTTTATTCCCTCGATTGCGGATCATATATTTTAGACCATCATCTTAAGAGTCGTGTCTACCGCATAATCATCCCATCATATGCCCAACTCTTAAGGTTTAGACTGACAGTCTCAGACTACTGTTTGCTTATCATACATTCAACAAATATGAACGTAAAGAGGACAATATTTGGTATATATAAATGAATAAATTCTTTATTGATAAAAATGTCTCCAAAAACGTATTACATTTTTACTCCTTAGAGCATACATGTCTAACACTAGTTGCCTTTATTCCATAAAAGAGAGGAAAAGTTAGAGTTTAGTAGCCTAAACGATGAAGGCTTCTTCTTGAGCTTAGAAGAATAGAGCAATAAAGGCATGTGTGGCTCTAGCTTTGGAGTATTACTTAGGGCACATTTTTGGAAGAGTGATTCAACATCATCTTGGGGGAGAAATTTGTTTTGAGATGTCTCTAGAAAGTCTAATGCTCCAACAGCATACGTCCTTTGTAATGCTATGTTGCCAGCAAGTCTGAAACCAAGTCCTTGCAGAGATAACTTCAAAGCTCATTGACTCTAGAGAGGACCTCATTATGACACCTATCAAGGTTTTAAAGAGCATCCATAATGTTGAGGACTATGGCTGGTTCTCTATCCCATGGTTTCCGATACTAAGAGTGTCATGGAGCAAATTACACTCCTCCATCTCTTGAGAAGTTCCTTCATGAGTGAAGCAAGCAATCTTGAGCCAAGATGTCATGGTAGTTCGGCAACCTAACTTCCCCAGTGGGGTCACTTTAATGTTAGGGTCCAATAGATATGCAAGGTGGGACTTGTCTGAGTAGCACATGTATTGGCCTCTGATTTAGTGGTGTTGATGTTAATGTGGCTGGTGCAATAAATAAGTCCATACAAGGTAACTTTGGAAAGACCTCTAATGGGGTTGGAGACGATTAGGCTCGGAATGAACCACAGAAATCAGTTTCTAAGGCCCACTCAATTGCCAAACAACATAGAAAACTTGTAACAAAGAAAACACAAAAAAAAAAAAAACAGTAATAGAGGAACTAGCATAGGTGGTAAAACTGGAAGAAGTAGTTGATGGTTGTTGAAGAGCTGAGTTAGGAGGGTAGAGACATAGCTGTCTCTGTCAAAGCTGTAAGCAAAGCTGCCTCTATCATTGGATCTAGACTATCTTTGTATAGCAGAGGGAGTATGTTGGATAACCATAGCTAAGAAAATGAAGTTCCTAGGCTTTTTTGGATCTTCGAAAAATGTGCTTCGAAAGAGAGCACATGCAATCTCTGAGGCTGGACTCAGTTTGTTGAAGTAGAAAACTTGAAATTTGAAAATTCCTAAAGATGGTGAATGACTTTGGGTGAAGTGTCTAAGTGTTTTGGTGACACTTTTGTAAGATTCTAAGAAGCTAAAGTTATGATAAGGGAAGGACTTGATCTTAAACAATAGAGGTGAGGAACATTTTCAGAAAAATTTTCAATTGTGAAGAGCACAAACTTGGAAGAAGAACATGATGATTTTCTAATGTTTTGAAAGTGAAAATGGGGGAGAACATGTGAGTAGAAGTCCCTCTAATTAGCTTGTGTTGAGTGAGGAAGATAAAGGGTATTTATATTGAAAGTAGGAGCTTTTACTTTGGAGTTGGTCTCCTTGTGCTCCGACACCATCTGCTTCACTCCGTTTCCCTCTAGAGTAAGCAGTGTTGAGCACTTTTGGAGGTTGATTTCAGGGTTGGCATAAAATGGCATACATTCATGGCTATTCTAAAAATTAGACTCTCCTTTAGGCTTGATGCTCTTTAGGGGTTTGACCTAGTCTGGCCATCTATTTCTGGAGACCTAACAAGCATGTTGTTTCCTCCAAGCCAAGGTCTTTCCACTTCTGTCATCTTTGAAATATTTGACGCATTATCAGAGCTCTTTTAGAAATTTGAAGGGAGCTGGTGATAGAGGTTTGTGCATGATGCCTCCATAGTGGACTTATGACTCAGGTAGAGGTTATCTTGACGTAGATGGAACTCCTTCGGAGGCGTGCCTTCAGAGGGTGTACTGGGTGCTTTGAAGGCACACCTAATACTCTATTACTAAGTTTTCCTTTGTGTTTTTGCTACAAAAAAGTTTTCCAGGCCTAGGTTTTGACTCATTGGGCTATGCTATGGCAAAAATAGAGCTTTTTGGGCTATCTTAATGGCAAAAGAAAGGCTTTTGGGATTATTTTCCTCCAACAACCATTTATTCTAGTTCAATTAACATTAAAATCCCTTCAAGCAGGATTTAAAATCAAATGAAACAAAAATAAATGGGCCCATTTGACTACTCATGGTCTATCAAACTACAACCCACACTAGTTCTCCAAGCATGGTTGGGTCCATAGAGTGAGTCTATTGGCATTGTATAATGAGAATATTGGGCTTGGACCTTTGGAAGAGCCTGGAATAAAATCAACCATCAACACATTTTTTCTTATATATTTTTTTTGTTCCTTTCTTTCGAATATGACCCATATAAATTTTTTCCCTAATTACTCCGCCAAAATAATTTCTTTTATGAATTTCCTTATCTTAATAAATTTTCTTAAACCATAGTTTCAGGCATTGCCTAACAGTAAAACCACACTTGATTCCACCATAAGGTGAAGAGTTCGAATTCTCCACCCCTAAGTTTAAAAGAAAAAAAAATCTTAAAGCGTGTCAAATACTTTTCTATATGCACCTGATAAATTTGTCTAATCTTTAGCATGTATATAAAAGAAAATTGTTTTTAGAGATGTCAATTTGGTCGGGCTGCCCAACAAGTATGATGACATGACACAGAAAATTTTAGGCCGGGCAGTACACAACGAGAGATTATATTGGGTCAGACTAAGTACGGCATGAGGTGGTAGGCTATGCTGGGTTCTTAGTTTTAGGCATGTAGGTCGGGCACGACACGACGTAACAAAAAGCATGAGCATGACATGACATGATCCATTGATCATGATAGACTGGCACGACAAATAAATATTTTTTAAAAATTTTTTAAGTAGTTTAGATGATAATATTATGAATTTCTCAATAATTAAAAAATTAACAATCTTTATAAATATAATTAATTGACTTCACCTTAAAAAATATCAATTCATTTACATTAGTATTTCATTTAATTTTTTAGAATTTCAATATTCAACCAAAAAAAAAATGTATAACACAATATGAAAACCAACCGTTATTAACCTCAATTACTTTTGACAACTCTATGTTTTAACTCAACAAATTGAAATTACTTTTGACAACTTTATGTTTTAGCTTAACAAATTGAAATATTGTACTTTCTTTTTGTCTTTTTCTTCATTTTCAATAAAAGTGGGGGCCTTGAGTATTGTATTTTTAGTGGCACCAAGTTTTTTTTTTGTTTGGTAATAAAATATAGTTTATTTTTATTTATTTAATTTTTTGAAATAAATTTACTTTTTTTTAATAATATTATTACTTGAAAATTATTAAAAATGTTTTTTAAATAGTCGGTGTGTTGGTGCAATAGTCTATTGTACCAGGCACAATAAAGGCATGAGCATAGCACAATACAAGCATGACATGAGCACAAGATGTGCCTGGGCCTATAAGCCGAGCCGGGCCTATATTTTTTAATTTAGGCTAGCACAAGTACAACACGAATCTTCTATGGGTCCGACTAGACAGGGCATGAAGCACGTTTGGGCCAATTGATTTTGGGTGAAACCGGCACGACATGACACCATTTGAAATGAAATCCTGTTTTGTACGTACAAAGCACATGTTTCAACTAGTTTAAAGTAAATGGCACTACCCAACAACTGAAAAAGATTAAGCATAGTAAAAGTATAAATGCACTTGTTGACACGACGATATGATAGTTTCATCAATGATGCATGTTTTTAGATGATGCATGTTTTTAGATGATGCATGTTTTTAGACCATTAAATGTAGTCATTATTATTGTTGTTGTTATTATTATTATTATTATTATTATTTTGCAGGTATAAGGTTGAAAAACAAGTAACACTTCATATGTCACTTTGATTAGTGGGCACTTAGGTGCCAATTTGGAGCATTTTCAGCATAAAAACCCAAGGGAATTAAAAGTGCCTAGGCATTGGTTTGGTGGCGCCTAGGCACTATGTCGAAGCTATTTCAGGTATATGCAAATGAGCGCCTAGGCATTGGAAAGTTGGGCGCCTAGGCACTGTTGTGGAAAATTTTTTAATTTAATCCTTTTTATTCTTCAAGGTACCTGTTTGACCCATGACTATTGCTGCGCGTAATCTCGACGGGCTAAGGCCCAGTGTCAGGATTAAGAAAGCCTAATAAAGGCCCATGTCTCAGGATCTAAATAAGGGGACGAGCTAATAGGGTTCTCATGAGTACCAAGATGTCTCGAGTAAGGTAGGAGGACGGGTTGAGGAAATATCAAAGTTTACTAAACTAAAGATACAAATGTAAATTGCAAATACACGAGATCAAATCTCCTTCAAATCAGAGATTAGTGATGAGTTGATTTTCTATACATAATTGGAATTCCTTTATCTTGATATTTTGATGGTTTTTGAGAGTTTTTATCATCTTTTTATTTGTTTTGTGTGAAGATGTGTTCAATATTATGTTTTTAGTGTGTTTTTATGTTTTCATATATTTTTAGTAAGTTTTAGGTGTGTTTCTATTTTCCTCCAACAACCATTTATTCTAGTTCAATTAACATTAAAATCCCTTCAAGCAGGATTTAAAATCAAATGAAACAAAAATAAATGGGCCCATTTGACTACTCATGGTCTATCAAACTACAACCCACACTAGTTCTCCAAGCATGGTTGGGTCCATAGAGTGAGTCTATTGGCATTGTATAATGAGAATATTGGGCTTGGACCTTTGGAAGAGCCTGGAATAAAATCAACCATCAACACATTTTTTCTTATATATTTTTTTTGTTCCTTTCTTTCGAATATGACCCATATAAATTTTTTCCCTAATTACTCCGCCAAAATAATTTCTTTTATGAATTTCCTTATCTTAATAAATTTTCTTAAACCATAGTTTCAGGCATTGCCTAACAGTAAAACCACACTTGATTCCACCATAAGGTGAAGAGTTCGAATTCTCCACCCCTAAGTTTAAAAGGAAAAAAAATCTTAAAGCGTGTCAAATACTTTTCTATATGCACCTGATAAATTTGTCTAATCTTTAGCATGTATATAAAAGAAAATTGTTTTTAGAGATGTCAATTTGGTCAGGCTGCCCAACAAGTATGATGACATGACACAGAAAATTTTAGGCCGGGCAGTACACAACGAGAGATTATATTGGGTCAGACTAAGTACGGCATGAGGTGGTAGGCTATGCTGGGTTCTTAGTTTTAGGCATGTAGGTCGGGCACGACACGACGTAACAAAAAGCATGAGCACGACATGACATGATCCATTGATCATGATAGACTGGCACGACAAATACATATTTTTTAAAAAAATTTTAAGTAGTTTAGATGATAATATTATGAATTTCTCAATAATTAAAAGATTAACAATCTTTATAAATATAATTAATTGACTTCACCTTAAAAAATATCAATTCATTTACATTAGTATTTCATTTAATTTTTTAGAATTTCAATATTCAACCAAAAAAAAATGTATAACACAATATGAAAACCAACCGTTATTAACCTCAATTACTTTTGACAACTCTATGTTTTAACTCAACAAATTGAAATTACTTTTGACAACTTTATGTTTTAGCTTAACAAATTGAAATATTGTACTTTCTTTTTGTCTTTTTCTTCATTTTCAATAAAAGTGGGGGCCTTGAGTATTGTATTTTTAGTGGCACCAAGTTTTTTTTTTGTTTGGTAATAAAATATAGTTTATTTTTATTTATTTAATTTTTTTTAAGAATATTATTACTTGAAAATTATTTAAAATGTTTTTTAAATAGTTGGTGTGTTGGTGCAATAGTCTATTGTACCAGGCACAATAAAGGCATGAGCATAGCACAATACAAGCATGACATGAGCACAGGATGTGCCTGGGCCTATAAGCCGAGCCGGGCCTATATTTTTTAATTTAGGCTAGCACAAGTACAACACGAATCTTCTATGGGTCCGACTAGACAGGACATGAAGCACGTTTGGGCCAATTGATTTTGGGTGAAACCGGCACGACATGACACCATTTGAAATGAAATCCTGTTTTGTACGTACAAAGCACATGTTTCAACTAGTTTAAAGTAAATGGCACTACCCAACAACTGAAAAAGATTAAGCATAGTAAAAGTATAAATGCACTTGTTGACACGACGATATGATAGTTTCATCAATGATGCATGTTTTTAGATGATGCATGTTTTTAGACCATTAAATGTAGTCATTATTATTGTTGTTGTTATTATTATTATTATTATTATTATTTTGCAGGTATAAGGTTGAAAAACAAGTAACACTTCATATGTCACTTTTTTTGTAGAAATCTGCAATAAATATTGGTTGGTGAGATAAACTGATTACTGCTCTCCTTATCACTTCTAACCAATTTTCATGTACATTTTTTTGCTAAATTATAAGGGGTGAAGTTCACGCGAATATACAATTCCATAATGAACAAAAAAAATGAATCATTACCCTAATCTGAACAGAAAAGAGTTAAATAGTATATATGTTTCTGCGAATCTTTTATTTTTTTATTTATTTAAAATTGCATATAAGGTTGAAAAGGTTGAGTAAATATATCATCCAAAGCAACATTAGCAATGGTGCTCTAGAATTGAACAAAAATAACATAGATGAATGAAATTTGAAAGACAGGGAGACCAAAAAAAAAAAGGAGATAACGGGCAATGATCACAAAAATAGATATATTTTCTGTTCACCAAAGACCAGTGTAACCCCAAGATGCCTTATTAACTATGGTACACATACATACATAAATACATATGAGTATGTAATTAGGTATGGATGTCTACGATTCACATGCTTACATGAATGTCTACAATTCGTACCACAGAATGAATCTATATACGTCGAAGTTCAGCCAAGATCGGGAACGATGAAAAACTCGTCATCTTCAACTGGGATTTCAATTCTAGGCTTCTTGTATGGAGTGTTGGATTTGCTAGGTCTGTATGAGGTAACATTGCTCAACTGTGGCGCTGGAAGCTGAGGAACTTCTGCAGCTGCCAAGGCTTCCTGAGTTATTTGCTCACCAAGAAGACCCACATCTGCTAGCCATTGCAGTTCTCCAAACTCAAGTGGCTCCTTCTGCTGATGAAATAGCTCCAACTCTCATTAGAAAGTGAGGATCAGGGGCAAATGAAATGATAAATCAACGAAATTGCTGGTATTTATAAAGGTCTGCTTTCATAGAAAGACCGTTTAAATAAAACATATACAAGAATACTTTCATGCAATAAAAATCTGCGAGATATTCTCTTTACCTTGTTAGAAGATTCAAAATCTGAAAAGTGTAGCAGCTCATCAACAGACCAAGATGATGTGGGGCGAGAAACCTGTTGAGCTGGAGTTTTAGTCGAGACTAGTTGTGAGTTCCGAGTTGGCGGCTCGAAGAAGCTCATTTTGGCGTCCTTATTGCAACTGCCACTCAAGGCAACTTGGATTCCAGTTGCCAAGAGGCGTTGGTGGTTTGCAGAGAGACTATTGGCTGCATGAATTGGTTCATCACAGTCCTGACAAAAAAGTGCTCTATCTTCCACACAGAAAATGAAAGCTGGCTTGTCCTGTTGAACGGGTTACAAAACATCAGTTTGTTAAAAGGATAGATCTTTAGCTTTAAAATATATATATATATATATATTCTTTCTCTCTCTATTTTTTGTTCATAAATTATGGAGCTCAAACTAAGGATACAAAATACCAAGGGCAGATTTCGTTATTCACTTATTTGCACAAAACCCCTTAAATGTTATGTTGTAGTTTAAAAAAAAATAAAAATTGTTATCATACGATGATCGTGTCGCCTTCTTCTATGCAACCGACAAACGCGTGATGCGATTATAACCAATTTACAGATTTCTGACTATTTACAATCACCCAGTATTGAACAAATTGACAATCGTTCTCCCAAAACAATATTCCTGCAACTCATTGAACTGCAAATCCCCCGCCCCCAGTCTCTCGGTTATTTCACTCTCTAGCAATAGACATTGTCTTCGAGTATGACTATTTTTACCAGAAAAGATCACTTGATACAAAAAGTTTGGTATTTAAAAACGTGGTAAATGGCTTGGTATACTTACCATTATCCTCCCTTATATTTTTTTGAATTACTCTGGTCGCAACCACCTATTGCTATTAACCTTCCGTTCAGGATATGAGTTTGAACCAAAAATTATTTTCCTTCACAAAATTTAACTTGCTAAAATACGAACTAAACCCCAAATCTATTTTTTCTTCACAAAATTTAACTTGCTAAAATACAAACTAAACGTTGAACCAAAGTTTTTTGGTTCAAACTCATTTTCCAAATGGCTTATAACTATATCACATTAGTTTTTTGGAAGTTACATCTTGTATGTGGAAACTCGAGCATAACAACCACTCAATCAGGACAGAACACAACTATTAATCATGAATCACTTGAGAAAAAACCTACTTATAATAAAGAAAAACATTTAAAATAAAAAATTGTAGAATTTGGTCCTTCCAAATTCAGAGATCGAAGGAGTTTTCTGTCTGGTCTCATAGTTCTATTATATATTAAATATTATACGTCACAAACTCAAACCTTGATCTGGTAACTAGACAAACTAGATGAGCAATAGTTTGAGTACAAAACAAAAGAAAGTATCTCAATTCAATAAAATGCAAAAAGACAAGGACAAATAATGAAAAAAAAAAAATCTGACTGAAAGTTTATAAAGAGGCAAATAAAACAAAGAATTACTTGGCATATGTCGCATTTAGGGAGCTTATTGGGGAGGCACTGAAGAAGAAGCCTCTGGTGTTTGCTGGCAAGTTTGTTCGCCGCATGAACTTCTACGTCACACTTTGCGCATAAAGCCGCTTCGTCGGCGCAACAAATCACAGTCGCGGGAGCTTTCTCGCACACATCGCACTGAATCTTCATCTTCCTCAAATTATATTCTTCTTTCTTCTTCACTTCAAGTTACCCAATTTCCTTTTAAACTTAAAGTTCACTAATTTCTACTCAGATTCTTGATAGACTTAGAAAAAAGAAACATATACCCATATGGCAATTTAGAGAGATTTTGAGAAAGAGAAAAACTTCTTATTATTATTATTTTTTTTTCAAGATCCGGTATAAGCCAGTGTAAAAATATTGAAACCACAAAATGCCCTTCTTTTGTTTTTGTTTATGTTTTGGAAAAATCTCAAGAAGATGGGAAAATGAGGGAGAGAAAAATGGGAGGAAGAGAAAGGAAAAGGGTTGTGAAGAACGTCAAGTGTTAAGACGATACGAGATTTGCAGAGGATGAGAAAGTGATTGGTGGAGAGTTGAAGATGGTGGGAGAGTGGACATAAGGATTGGGATCTTGGGAAATCAAAAGATCGGATTTGGGGAAAACAACGAAGCAGATGTGGAGTCTACTTTCCAATGGCAAGCAGCCCCGTGTTCCTGCCTGGGTGGTTTTAGGCCACTGGGGCTTCAGCAAGAGCTTGTGGCCACAAATAATCCAGATACTTTATCAATACCTTCAGTGTCAAGTGTCTGTCGAATTAACTCAAATACGTTTGACTGGCTGCTGTTTTGTTTCTACAAGGAGATATTTTTATTTTCTTTTTTTTAGTAGACACCTTTTTTTGTTTTCTTTTTCGCTCAAAATTTTAGTAGAAGCTTATTTAGGTCTGTTTAGTTCGAGTATTTAAATAGAGTATTTGAATAAAGATTTAAATTTTTATAAGAGAAAATACTATAGTGAAATGATTCAAACCGTGATTCAAGTATCAAAACAAACAGGGCCTTAGAGGAGTTGACCGATTGTTGACAATATATATATACATATAGAGGTTAGTTGATTGGGACGGGAGTTTGAATTCAAACACTATATTTTGTAAAAGCTTTATATTATTAAGTTATTTAAAAAAATAGTTTTAATTATCAATTAAATTGTAAATAATATAAAGCTCTTAAATATTATAGTAAAAAATTGTAATATAAAACTCTCACATGCTATAGTTCTCAAACTAAAACTGTTGGTCTTAATCGTTCCTTCAAATAGCCTCTATATCATATTTTTATTTTACATTATAGTATCTAAGAAGTTTACATTATTTATAGTTTAAATTTATGAGTTTGCACTCATTTGTCAAACATATAGTAAGTTTGCTTCTAAATTTTATGAGATAAATGTTAAAAAAATAGAACACGATACCAATTAAATTTAAAAAAAAAATAATTAAATAAAATACTTATTTATAGGGTGTTTATAGGTTGATTTTAGGTGGTTTTTAATCAATCAGTTTCCAACCGTCGACGGTCTATTTTGAGAAATATAAACCAAGTACTAACCGATTGCAATAGAGGTTCGGTTGGTTTTTAACCGATGATGGTTGGTTTTGTGATGGTTGGTCTTGTGGTTGTATGTCTTAAACAACAATAACATAGCACTATAGAGGTAGCCCAACAGAAACTAGTTAGTTCCACTTGTTATATATATATATATGTGTGTGTGTGTATAATATATTCGATGATCTATAAAACCCCAAACATTTTGAAAACCATAATACATTAGATTAACAATAAAAACCAAGCAAATTAGCAAAGTAATCAATAACTAACAATATAGTCCAATATTTTACATGGAGTTTAATATATATATAATTATAAATCATATTTATATTTGTTAAAAAAAGTAAAATGGTTGGTTTGTTCGATTTCTAATTGACTAAAAAACCTCATTTAGTGATCAAATCACTTATTTTATGAACGGTTGGTTTTCCAACAAAATCAGTCAGTTTTGCTCTTGGAATCAATTTTTCATTTTTTTCGATCGATTTGGCAGTCAGCTTTAGTAGATTTTTTATTTTTTTTTTGTTTGTTGAACAGCTATAGTTATACATATTATTATTTATTGAATCTAATATTTTTCTTTATCTTTACATCTCTATAAGTGATAACGACACTTCTGTTTCCATTTCCCATGTGTCTCTTCCTCTTTTATCTTTTTCTTTTTTTATTTATTTTATTTTTCTTTTCTTTTTTTCCCCTATTAAAAAAATCATAAATGTATCCATCCATATTCAAACACTTTTTCGTTACAACTATTTTAACTACTAACTTTTCATAGTACATTTAAGCAATTTGCTATCTAATAATATTTTTTCAAATAAATATTTCTATAACATATATAAAAGTGGTAATATATGTGTTTGAAAAGTTTATTTTATACTAATTAATTGAACATTTTTAGCTTATTATTTTGTTAGTTTTTGAGTAACTTTTAGAGTTTCACTTTACTTTGCTTTACATTGTAGATTTAAGAGAAAAATGCTTTTTAGCCAGCTTTCAATGCAAAAAAGGGTTGGAGGAAAATAAGATTTAAAAAGGAGTGAAGACCAGCACCTAGGCTTTGATTAGTGGGCACTTAGGTGCCAATTTGGAGCATTTTCAGCATAAAAACCCAAGGGAATTAAAAGTGCCTAGGCATTGGTTTGGTGGCGCCTAGGCACTATGTCGAAGCTATTTCAGGTATATGCAAATGAGCGCCTAGGCATTGGAAAGTTGGGCGCCTAGGCACTGTTGTGGAAAATTTTTTAATTTAATCCTTTTTATTCTTCAAGGTACCTGTTTGACCCATGACTATTGCTGCGCGTAATCTCGACGGGCTAAGGCCCAGTGTCAGGATTAAGAAAGCCTAATAAAGGCCCATGTCTCAGGATCTAAATAAGGGCACGAGCTAATAGGGTTCTCATGAGTACTGAGATGTCTCGAGTAAGGTAGGAGGACGAGTTGAGGAAATATCAAAGTTTACTAAACTAAAGATACAAATGTAAATTGCAAATACACGAGATCAAATCCCCTTCAAATCAGAGATTAGTGATGAGTTGATTTTCTATACATAATTGGAATTCCTTTATCTTGATATTTTGATGGTTTTTGAGAGTTTTTATCATCTTTTTATTTGTTTTGTGTGAAGATGTGTTCAATATTATGTTTTTAGTTGTTTTTATGTTTTCATATATTTTTAGTAAGTTTTAGGTGCGTTTCTATTTTTATTTAGTTTTATGTTAAAATAAATTTAGTTAATTTTAGTATTTTTTTGTAAAGTAATTAAGTTTCTTTGGGTATGCTTGCAAGAAGATTCAAAAACTTGGGGAAAAAAAAAGGTGCTAAGAAACTTCAAAGTTAGGGCCAAATCACAATAAAAAAGCTGTTGTTTTTTGTCTTGCCATTAGCCAAGAGCAGCTGGATCACATCTATTTTGATACGGAGTGTTTGGATAAAAGGCCTAAAGAAAAAGTGTTTTCTGATAAGTAAATCAAAAAATCTTAAAATTGAATAAATGGCCTAAATGTCATGTCATCCAAATGAGCTTAACAAAAAAAAAAAAAAAAAAAACCAGATAGGCAATAACACCTCAACAACAAAGATGAAAAAAAAAATGAAGCAGGCTGGATCAAAATCAAAATCGAGGGGATTCCTAAATTCCCCCAAATTGCTCATCTCCATCCTAGGTGTTCTTGTTCTTCCCTTCTTTTTCAATTCACGCTCTAAAGCAGAGCAATTCTTCAGCCCTTTGTAGTAGGTCGTCTTGCTGTTCTCCTTCTTCTTCTTCTACTTCTTCTTCTTCTTCTTCTTCTTCTTCTTCTTCCCTGTCTTCTTTTTCTTTTCTCTGTCTTATTCTTCTTCTACAAAATTTGATGAAAGAGCTCACCAACAAAATCCCTAACAGCTCGTCTCGATACCAAGTATTTTCGGATTCCTTTTTTTTCTTTTTTCTTTTTTTAATTTATTGATATGCACAACATCAATTAATTAGTTAATTAGGCGTAGGGTTTTATGTACACATATATCGTTTTCTTTCTAGCCCTTAATTGTTTAGAGAATGTTATTTTATAAGAATGTTCTTCTCCAATAGAACTGTGAGTTAATGTTAGTCAGTGTATTATTATTCATTTGGATATAATGTTGTTTGTTTGTTGTTGTTTCTCTTATTTCTTTTTTTTTTTTTTACATCCCCCATTGTTTTAGATAAATAAAAAATGCTAATACTATTTCTATTTCTATTTCTATTCATTAAAGCATTCATTATAAAAATATCTGTACTTATGGCTAGCATTATTGCTCAAGAGGTTTGTATACTTGTTCCAAAATTGCAGGGGACACATGTTATTTTCTGGACATGGTACTTATCGTATTCCATTGCATTCTTAAAGGTTTAAGGAAGTCATTGTTCAATGTGTTTCAAGATGCCATTCTTCATCCGAAAATGGCATTGGTGATTGATGATCGCTTGAAAGTGTAGGATGAAAAAGATCAACCTAGGGTGCATTAGTGGTAAGGACTGAATTCTATTTAAACACTTTTGATATTGAGTATTTGACACTCAATATTCTTAGCCTTCCTCTTCAGAATTAAATACGTGTTTCATATTCTTGATAATGCAGTTTTAATTCAATTTGTTTGTTATGAAATGGCTAGTCTTGTTCATTTAGATTCTAGAATCCATTTTTTTTTTACATGGTCGTGGGATGGATCATGGGGAAATGATGGATTTGATTAAATCTTCAGCACTCGACAAAGCTGACAAGCCTTTTTTACTAAAAAATCAAAGTAAAAAGTTTAGGAGTTCATGTTAGTAGCGCATTACTTCTTTGTTTCTATGAATTTTGGATCAAATCTATATATCTACGTAATTTTTAATAGCATTAGTTGTTATTCTTGCAATAGTGCTTTGTTTTGTTTGGGTTGGAATTGTTAATAGCATTTTTTGATTGAACCTTTGCCTAAATGTCATTCTTTATTTTTTTTTTTTTTTTTTTGCAGTGCAATAACTAAATGCCTTTGTTACCAATTTATTTCAACGTTAGAAGACATTGGAATGAATTTGAAACTTGTTGGGTGTGGTGTGAGGAGCAAAGTGAAATTAAAGGAATAATGTTAGAAGAAGAGAGTCCTAATTTCAGCATGTTGGTTAACAAGATTTGTAAAAAGCTAGAATTGATCGTAGAAATAAGTCATTGAATATAACATACACGCCGCCAAAACACTCTGATAAGATGAAGTCGATTAGAATTTCTAATGATGATGACCTGTTAGTTTTTAAGGGGTTACTTAGGTACAGTAGTAACACAATACCTCTATATGTTCAGGTGGAACAAGAAGAAGATATGAATTCTGTTGAATGGGAGATTGTAGTTCGAGAGGAGATTTGCTTAGCTCCTACTAATGAAGAAGAAATTTAGAGAAATCAACCAGATGATAAAGTTTTTTATTGTGATTTTGTTGATGTAGCTTTAGATGAGAATGCCTCAGCTCCTAACGACATCGGTCCACTTCCTCCACCATAACCGCTCATGATTTTAAATGAAAGAGAAGTTAGATCAATCTCAACTTTCCATATTTTTACATTCAATGATAGATCTAATTTACAAGTTGGTGACCACTTCAGAAGCAAGAGAGAGTTAAGGAAGAAACTTCATGTTATAGCTTTAAAAGAAGGTTAACAAAAAAATCGAGCAAAAATTTACTTGTGGTGGAGTGTGTGGATCCAAATTGTAAGTGGCATGTTCGAGCATGTAAGTTGTTATTGTTGAACATGTTTATCATTCGTAAGTATTGCGGGATTCACTCTTGTTTGCTAGAAAAATGTTCATCAAAGCACAGGCAAGCAACATACTCTGTTATTGGGGATTGCATCAAAAGTCAATCTGTAGGTCTACCACAAGGTCCACGGCCTAAATCAATACGGAATTATGTTTGTAGCAAATTTGGTGCAGATTTCAATTACTTCAAAGGTTTGATGGCTCATGAGCATGCATAACCTCATAAGGGGTAAGGCCGAAGAAAGTTTTGCCATCTTTCCATCGTACTGCCATATGCTCAAGTCTATAAATCACGGTACTATTACCGACATTAAGGTAGACGATAATAACAAGTTTAAATATCTTTTTGTGGCACATGGACCTTGCATACAAGGATTTGTTTGCACGAGAAACGTAATAGTTGTTGATGGAATGTTTCTGAAGGGAAAATTCAGAGGCATGCTAATTATGACAACTGCTCAAGACAGTGAACGTTGTTGTTATCCCATCGCTTGGCGGATTGTGGACAAAGAAGATGATGCATCTTAGAAGAAGTTGTGAAAGATTCCGAAGATTTAGTTTTCATATCTGATAGGCATCGAAGTATTAAAAAGGTTGTTAAGACAGATTATGAGTTAGCATGCCATTGTTGTTGCACATTTCTTGTGGTGCAGAACTAAAAATTGAATGGGGAAGATTTCGAGTCTACATGGTATCGACCTCTTTATAATGATTTTGAATGAGATGTACAAGCACAAAAGAACGAGGTCGATATGGGGTCTACATAGTATCGACCACTTTATAATGATTTTGAGTATCGACCTCTTCATAATGATTTTGAATAAGATGTATAAGTACAAAAGAATGGGGTCGATATTGGGTCTACATAGTAACAACCTCCTTGTAATGATTTTGAATGAGATATACAAGTACAAAAGAAAGGGGTTGATATGGGGTCTACATGGTATCGACCTCCTTATAATGAAATTGCAGCTTGAGATATACAAGTACAAAAGGAAGGGGTCGATGGTTGACACATGTAGACCCATGTAGATACCATGTAGACCCATGTAGGGCATAGGTGTAGACCCTATGTCAATCCCATGCAGGACCATGTAGACCTTATTGTCTTTTTAAGCAAAAATTCACCTAATCTTACATAACAATACAATTATCATATTTTAAGAAAAATTATGCATGTGGTCATTCTCTACTTGTTCCATGTTTAAGAATCATCGCATAAGAAGGAATATTTTTAGAAAAACATTATTTTCCTCTTCTTTAATATTCAACCCATTATGAGGATGAGAGTGAACACGTTGGGATTGAAAAATGAAGAAATATAACATTTTGGATGGACAGGTAAAGTCGGACACACTTTGAAGCTTGGATCGATATGGGTCGTACGGTCAACATAGGGTCTACATATTTATATTTTTTTTTTATAATTTTTGTTTTGTAAGGGGTTGATATGGGTTGATGCATGTTCAACATAGGTCTACATATGTAGACCTCATATCAACGGCATATCGACCTTACATCGATGTCATTTTTTTTCATGTTTTTTGAATTTGTAAAAGTCTATATTGTCAACATTTCAGGTTGGGGCACATCAAATGGCCCAGCTAATCTTTTCATTATGCAAACTGTACTTGTAATGACCAAGGGAAATACATTAATAAAATTTAATATTTAATTAGATTTAATTAATACATTTACCCTTAAAAATCATATTTTTGTAAAAATTACGATAATATATAATAAACAATGTTAATAAGAAATTTCACTGTAAGTTTGATACGATGTTGGATATTACTAAATATAGATTTTAGGAGCTTAAAAGCTCAAAATTTTGTAAAGAACATCCATGAAACGAATTTTATACCCCAATTAATTATAATATTGTGGTATAAATTAAAGGGCGATTAAGATCAAAATAAAGTAGAAAAGTATGCCAAAACCCTAAAACAATGTAAAAAGGGTACGATACAGTGTAAGTACACTACTAAAGTAAAAACATAGATATGAGAAATGTTGTGTTTGAACTCCAACAGTGAACTAAAGAATAGGTATGATATTTTATGCAATACAAGAATATGTTTTTCAATGGATTTACTCCAGTAGTATAAGAAAAATATAGCGTGGTAAAAAATTATGCTGTGTGAGATTTGGGGAGCCCACCAAGTGGACACCCCATGAGTTTTTATTGGGCCACCACACCATGAAAGGTGGCCCAATCACTTAAAGCCACCCATTGCCCTTAATTATGAAGGTGATGACTCACCTATTTTTTTTAAAAAATGTAGAGATAAGTCTTTAATTAAAGCTTAAAACATCAAAAAAATTCATTTATCCTTCTTTTAAGATTCGACAGCCCCCTCTAGCCTGCCTCTCATAATCTTCTCAAAATAACCTACTTGCATAACACTTTTCAAGTGAGTTCCAAGACCAAGCCCAAGATTTCATCAACTTTTAAAGCTAAAAATCCAAACTTTTTCTTAAGTTTTCCTACAGTTTTTTCTTGGTTTAAGGGGGGAATTTGACCTAAGATTTTCTCACGTGAAACATGCTTAGGAAATTGCAAGGAAGCCCTTGAAAGGTTTAGGTTCACAAATTTTTGTTTTGGTAAATTCAATTTTTCAAATTTAAAGTTTATTTATTTTTTTGTCTTGGTTTGTTATTTCAAAAAGGCATGTGATCCTTTATGTAAGTTGTAGTTTTATTTTCTTAATTTCATGGTTTATGTTGAGGTTTGTGGTTGAAATTTAGGTTTGAACGTGAAAAATGGCATTTGGTGCAAAAATGGATAGTTTTGTAAATTGTGAAGTGCTTTTAAAAAGAGTTGTGAATTATCATGAAAATTATTTGAGAGGGTCTTGAAATTGTATGAATAGTAGTAGGAATGTTGTCTTAAACAAATTTTTGCAAAAATTACCCTAGGGACTAAATTGTAAAAAAATTCCTATTATTGGCAAAATTGAAAAAAGGCCAAAAACTCCCCTATTTAGTGGGAATTTTGAAAAAGTTAAAACATTGCAGTTGTAGATCTCGATGAAACTGTTAAAAAATAGGGACGGTTTGTCAAAAATTGCCTTTGGTTGTTAGATATGAATTTTTCAAAATTTGTTAAAATTGAAAAAAAAAAATTTAGGGGTAAAAATGTCTTTTTTTGAAAAGGAATTAGGGTATGGTACTTTGAGAAAATTTGATCCTCTTGAAAAATAGGGACTAATGGTTTAAAAAGATTATTTTTAGTCCTGGCGGCAAAATCGTCAAAAATTTTCAAATGAGGAATAAAATTGCAAAGTTTTGTTTAACTTGGGTTTTTATTGCAAACTAGTAATCCGAAGCCCTGAACACTTGTTTTCACACTAATAAGTGATGTTTCACGTTAAATTAGTCAAGTCGGGCCTAGGAATTCAAAGCGGCCCATCGAGGGCAAAAACATCATTTTCATGAAATGGGTAGTACAGACCTCGAAACGTATAAGATAGAGAAAAATAACCTTATTATGGATTTTTTTTAGAAGTTATAAGATCGAAATGAAATGAGAGGATGGTCTAATTTTAAGTAATCCAAAAGTATACGTTATTAACGTATAGCTAAATTGTAACGCCCTTCTTATGGACGTCACAGATGTCGTTGCATTCTTACATTCATACTTACTTGGACTTTAAATATAAATATGAATACAAAACTTAAATGATACTTTTAATTGTCAAAGTAATTAATCATACTTAACCAGGATCCATTCATACATTTTTTTTAAATAACATAACTTAACATTATTTAATCACATTGCTTAACTCATTCCATATCATAATTTATTCAATTATACTTTAAATTAATCATGAACTTGTTTTAATAATGTAGGTATACCAAGTTGTAAAATGAGGACTTATAAAAACATCACATCATATCTTATTTTTCATCACATTATTTAAAGTTTACTTACTCCCATAGTTCGGCAGGCCGAACTGTGGACTTCGGCAGGCCGAACATGATCGGTAGGCCGGAGTTCCCCCAACCGGCATGCCGACAGAGGCTTGCAAATCTAGCTTAAAAACTCATCATCGTTCGGTAGGCCGAACTTTTGGACATCGGCAGGCCGACCGAGCCAAAATCTTTGAGAAAACTTAATTTTTAGAACAAAACCATCCTTTCATAAAAATGCAGAAGTTCATAGTACTTAAAATAATGAAATAAAATATAAAACATAGTTCAAGAATCCTTTAAATATTTATCATTAAAAAAGTGTTCAAATTAAGAAACTTGATTTCAAATATAAAAACGTTCTTCTTGGCGTGCTTCCGGTTACAATTCATCGTGCTTAGTGCTCACACGCCTTCCCATGTCCTCCGCCTAATCCAATGATTTTCTTACCCTTATCTGCAATATGACATAAAACATGATTAGGCTAATGCTTAGTAAGTACATATAATTCTCACAATTTAAAACATTACATAAACATCATCATCATCATTGTCATCATATCATAAAAGTGCCTTAAGCACAATTTCATAAGAACATATCTTTCATTGCATTGACCATTTAAAAACTTATTCCATTTTATCTTAGAGGCCCAAGTGTTACACCATGAACATCATTGTAGGCGTGCCGTCATGAGAGGAGAAGGGTAGCTAATCCCAAACCAAACATGACATCATAATATATCATTTCATAACATTGGTGTGCAACACTTATTAGGTGATACATATATATACATAATTTTCATGCTTTAAAACATGTCATCATCATACATGCATAACTTTAAATCATGAAAAATCTTCATAAGAAATTCTTTAAGGAAAATAACCATAAAATCATCATGAATATCATTGTGAACATATCACCAAATCTTGTAAAACGTGCCATATTGCAGGTGAGAATGTACTTACCTTAACGCTAGCTTACTAACCTTAATATGTTTTGGTGACGACGCCGCAGTTTCGAAATGCTCGGTCCCTTGAGTGTTCATGCCATTTATCTATTTAAAATACAATAAAATTAATACTTATCATAAAACATTCATTCATATATCATTCTTTCATATACCATTCATATATATATACATTCATCTCATATTACAACATGATTCATAACCATCATTGTGACAACATAAAATTATCATCAAAACATCTCATAGACATGTTATTATGATTTTTTTCTTAAATCATAAAAAATTACCTTAAGCATATAAAGACAACCCATACATTTTAAACATAAATATCTTTTAAATAAAACGTTTTCGAACAATTAAAATACATATATTTTAATTTAAAAATTCAAACAAACATCATATTATCATGTATAAAATTATTTCATTATCATAAAATCATTTAAACATACATAACATTTTATAAACAAAAATCCAGAAATAACATTGTTAAAATAGTTTTCTTCTTACTGTAATCTCATAAAAATTTCATAACATAAAATACATTCATCATACATTTCACATGCACATTCTTGACAATTTTCATGAAAAACATCATATTTACCCCTTGAATATCATTACGTTTTTATGCATCAAAATTAAACAGTAATATTTTACTATGAGGGGTAGAAGATAGAAAATTCATATTTTTCATAGAAAAACCGAAATGACATGAAACTTGGAAAAAAAATCATCACACAAAACATACATGAACATCATATTAAAAACTCAAGGAAAAAATACAATACCTATAGAAAGATATTGCAAACGATTTGGAGGAGAAGAATTCTTTTCAGAATTAACGAAAAATTGAGTTCTTACCTTGAAATTTCTTCTCAAAATTCTTGAATTCCACCAACAAAATATGACTTTTTCTTTCAATTTTCTTGCAGAGAATTTTTGAAAGAGAAGAAATGGAATGCGTGGAGAAGAGAAGAGGAAGAGAAAAGAATGAGAGAACGTCTCAGAAATGAATGAGAGAAGAGTGAGAAGTTGAGAAAAAAAATCTGAGGAAAGAAAACGTTAAATTTTTTTTAACGTAACAAGCATAATGAAAATTCATTACCCTCCATTAAGTCAGAATTTTCTGACTGTTAGGTGGCAATTGGCGTGGAGGAAGGAGAGAAAAGAGGGAAAGCCAAAACTCTCACTCATCACTTACCATGTTTTGCCCTCTTAAAATGGGAAACCATTTAAATTGACACAAATCAATGCGAAGTCAAACCTTTTATTTCCTTAACTAACAAAATCATTCCATTAATATGTCAACTAATCACCCATTTAACGTAATTATCTCAGCCATAAATTTGGAGAGATTTTTGCTGACTGCTCGTCAGCCGTGTTCGGCCTACCGATTTTTCCCCTTTGGCCTGTCGGTTCCACCAAGTCCGGCCTGCCGATGCTTCCCATCGGCCTACCGATCTTTGGCAGACTGTTCGGCCTACCGAACTTAAAAGTCCGGCCTGCCGAACTGTCCTTAAATGCCATACTTTAAAACATTCAATTCATCATGCATCATAATTAATCATACATTTAAAAATTCACATGAACACTAGAGCACAACGATTCCATGCGGTCGTCACCTGTCATAAAACTTGACATAAAAGTTAGTAACATTAACATCATATATCATATCATATAATATAAATTATTAATAAAATATTCTTAACGTCGTTACTAACTTAACGTGATTCATTACATAAAAATAGGCGGGTGTTACATAAATAGTGATGATTTGGCTAATAATGATATAATTGGCCAAACAGGTCCTTAAATGAGTAACAAAGGAAACTCAAAGACGGTCTTTTTATCAATGAAAACAAGTAAGTTTCAACCCCACCTACAGTATGAAAAAGTAGGTTTAAGAGTATGGTATACTTATATGAATGTGCCTGTGTATGCTGCACAATTGAAAAGTGTAAATGTTTTGCACTTATTATGTATGTATATTGACATGCATGGTATAATAACCAAAATAAGTGGATGGGTGAATGAATCACCAGAAATAAGGAAAGTGTCGTACTAGCTCCTGAAGTAAAGGGGAGTTTAAAGTTAAAGTTATGTTATGGTCTCGGTGTTACAAAGACCTATGTGCATATATCGTACGAGCACTTGGGCCCTAATTAAAGAGAAGATATGACAAGAATAAGGAATGTTCATAAGAAAGCATAATGGATCATGCATATTAGTATAAAATTCATATGGGCTATATTTGGACTTACTGAGCATAAGCTCGCCTAGTTATTTCATGCTATAAGAATTTCTACTAGAAGGTCAGAATGAACGTACTTTTGAGCTGGCGGGGGATTACGAGCAATGTGCAGACCAAGGTGTGGATACCCCCATAGATATGTTTCTGTTGTTATGCAATTTAAATTATTTTAGATATTGATGTATAAAAGATAGATTATGGTTAAGTGAGACAAAACCTATTTTGGACATGCTAAGTATATAATGTTCTAAAAAGAAAGTTTATTTATGTAGTTATACATATAATTAAAAAAAGAAGTTATAGTATGTATATGTGATATATTTATAGAAATATATATATAAAAAAAGAAAGTATTCAAGATTTTCATAGATACGTAAGTAAAAAAAGTATTAAAGCACAGCCCGTAAAAAGGCGGGTTGTGACAATTGGTATCTAAGCGGATATCCTGCCATCCCATTGCACATTGCCACATGCTTCTTTGCCATCGCTTAAGTAAGATAGTTTAATTTTAAGTATAAGAATGTTAAGATTTTACTCTATATGGAATTAATTTATTAATTAAGATAAATGTAGTAAATTGCGGAACCACCTAATGAAAATAATGTAGAAGCAGATCAAAGGGCGAGCATCACTTTTGAAGACATGATACCACCTCGATATTACGGGAGTCGACAGCCATGGTTCTAACCGAGTGGCTTCACGCCATAGAAGTAATTTTTGCCACATGCCATACTTCACCTTACCTTCAGATTTTATTAGCCTCGAGACAATTGCAGAGAGAAGCGCTTGCATGGTGACTTAGGATCAGTCCAGACGAACAACATAAGGACTGGCAAGGCTTTAAGGAAGAAATTTTAGTAGAATTCGCACCTTTACCACTGGCCGATGATATGCAAGTTCAAAAGCACCGGTTGGTATGGGCAGATTGGCACCATCGGCTTTATATACATGTAGAACCGATATGGAGTAGGTATGTAGGGGAATCGATGGGCCATTATATCTTGAGATTTCATCGTACCATGGCAACGTTGATTCCATTGGAGATAACTTTGAGGCGTCTTTGTGATTTGATTTGGCGAGACCTGCCCGTGGAGATATAACAACAAATTCAGTACACCAAAGACTTCCCTAGCTTAGATGACTTCATTAAAGAAGTGCTGCATGCAGAACAGAACGTGGTAGCACCACTTGAGGATCCCCTAGTGGAAATAGATGAGGATGACGAGGAGAAGGAGAAGGAGGAGGAACTTGAGGACTTCGCATACCCCCTGAGCCTATTATTGCTAGTGATGAATCCACCAACTCTAGTGAGGAGGAGGAGGAAGACCCAAAGGAGGACCTGGAAAATAGTGATATGTAGGAGGTTGGCTTAGACAAGGAAGAAAATGGGCACTTGATGACTTTTAATACCGTTAATGTAAAGAACTATGTGGCTAGCGTAATTTTGACTTACTAATTTTGTACATGAGTGTACTACCGATAAAGTTGTGTCCTTCTCAGCATTAATGTTTATGTTGGCCGGAAGAGATGATTGCTCTAGGAAATGATAAAAAGTTTGTGTAAGAAAGTTTACTAAGTGTGTATGTTAGCACTCTATGTAAAGTTTTGATAATCGAAGATGCAAGAGGAAAGAGGAAATTAATGAAATGATAAGTTCATGTTATTGCTTGCACTTATATGGATGCATGTGACTTGAGAAAATTTTGATAATTTCTATTAAGTTAGTAACATGAGTGTTGATGTAATGTTTATGGTAGGATTTTAAATTGTAATCGATGGCGAAAGTACCTAGAGGACCCGTAAACTCAAACTTAATGACCCTGATCGCTGAGTTACAACAAAGGCTCCAAGCTTAGGAGTAGGAGATGCAAGGGTTGAGAGAGCAGCTGGCTCAACAAAACCCTTTACCGTTAGCATGTGCGGCTTTTCCGCCACCACCACCACCAGCCTTGCAGGCAAAGCTGGGAGTTCCAGTAGCTCCTACAGTTCCTGTTACTAAATTTTACGAGAGATTTCAATAGATGAAAGTCCCAAAGTTTGACGATTCTATAGATCCATTGGTCGTAGATGACTGGCTTACTAGTATTGAAAGGGTTTTGAAGTTTATGGGACTTGGTGATCATGAAAAAGTTCTATGTGCCTCATTCTCTCTCACTAAGGATGCAAGAAGATGGTGGGAGTCTGTTGATTGTAGGAGAAATGTGGATGTAATGACCTGGCCTGAGTTCATCGAGGAGTTCAAACCGGCTTATTTTAATGTAGAAACTATAGCTACACAACAAGAGGAATTCAACAATTTTCGACAAGGGAATCTATTAGTGGCTAATGCTATGAGAAGATTCAATCAATTGGCACGTCTTTGTCCTAAACTAGTGCCTATTGATCAAGAGAGAATAAGAAGACTAATGAGGATGTTCCAAACCGATATTGCTCTTATAGATGATAGCGAAGGGCAAGCTTCTAAGAATGTGGAAGATTGTATAGAACGAGCGACGAGAGCTGAAGGATCTCCCATGATAAGGAAGAAAGAGTGAAGATCTTTTTAAGGCTCGATGGGAGGAAAATGCCTTGGCTAAGCAGAACCAAGCCTCACAAGTAAAAGGACAAGGAAGTAATTTGAGCCAAGGTCAAACTCAAAGCAATCAGACTGGGCGCAACTGCAATAACAATAATAAGAGAAAGTGGAAAGCAAATAGCCAAGGAAACCAGAGGGAACAACCCCAAAAAAGAGTAAATGATGGAGGGAATAGTAAACCTCTCTGCAATCAATGTGGGAAAAGACATGCAGGGGAGTGCAAAGCGAGCACTAATAAATGTTACATCTATGGCAAGGAAGGACATTATGCAAGAAACTGCTGCTCTATTTCTCAGAGTCAGAATAGTCAAAACCAGCAAAGCCCTCATGGAACTCAGCTACACATGGTTCAAGCATAAATTGAAGGTCCCAACATCAGTCAAGGCCGACTGGAAGCTCAAGAGCCTAGTGGATGATTCTATACCTATGCTAAGAAAGTGGATGATGTAGGAATCTCAACTGTGCTAACAGGTCAGCTCTCTGTTGCTAAAACTGATGCTTATGTTTTATTTGATTCTAGAGCGACACATTCGTTTGCATCACTTAAATTTGCAAAATGGATAGGATATGAAGGGGATAGGATAGAATGGACCTTTAGGACTGCACTTCCTTCTGGGGAGGTAGTAAATTCTGATCATTGGTTACGTCATTGGTTACATCATGTATCAACGGTGGTAATGGATTTCCTGGGAAAATATGCTGTTAAGATTAATTGTCGACATCGCAAGGTCATGTTCTGACCTTCTGAAGGTGAGAAGTTTGTGTATTCGGGGAAGATTCCTAAAACTCCCAAGGCGCTAATATTGGAATTGAAGGCAATGAAATTGCTGGAGAGCAGATGCACCGGTTATCTAGTGAATCTTGTAAATAAAGACCAATAAGCTCAGTTAGTACCAAAGAACATTCGTATAATGAAAGAATTCATTGACGTGTTTCTGGATGAACTGCCTGGCTGTCGAAACGAGAAATTTTGTTCGAGATTGAGTTGACACCTGGTACAGGTCCAATCTCAAAGACATCGTATTGTATGGCTCTAGGAGAACTTAAAGAACTTCAGGTGTAGTTGCAAGAATTGTTAAACAAAGGGTTTATTCGGCCAAGTCATTCTCCATAGGGAGCACCTGTTTTGTTTGTGAAAAAGAGAGACAAAACTTTATGGATGTGTATTGACTACCGAGAGTTGAACAAAGTCACGATTAAGAACAAGTACCTACTTCCAAGAATTAATGATCTATTTGATCAATTAAAGGGAACAACAGTATTCTCAAAGATCAATTTACGCTCTGGGTATCATCAGCTTCGGGTTAAGGAGGAGGACGTGCTGAAGATGGCGTTTCAAATACGATATAGGCATTACGAGTTTTGTGTCATGCTATTTGGACAGACGAATGCCCTGGCAGCTTTTATGGACGTTATGAACCTGATTTTCAAGGACTAACTTGATAAATTCGTCATTTTTTTCATCGATGATATCTTGATTTATTCAAGAACACCAGAAGAGCATGAGGAACATTTGAGGCTTGCACTGTAGTTGCTGAGGAAGCATCAATTATACGCCAAGTTCTCAAAATGTGAGTTTTGGTTGGAAAAAGTTTATTTCTTAGGACATGTGATCTCATGAGATGGAGTTTCTATTGACTCTTCTAAGGTAGAAGCTGCAAATAAGTGGCCTATGTCGAAAAGTGTTACCAAAATTAGGAGTTTCCTCAGTCTAGCGAGCTATTATCGATATTTTGTGGAAGGATTCTCTAGACTCGCAGCACTGCTCACGGGCCTTACACAAAAAGTAGCTAAATATGAATGGACCAAGAAGTGCAAAGAGAGTTTTTAGGAATTAAAAAGATGACTCACGAGTGCCCTGGTACTGACCATACCTGATCCAAACCTAGGAAATTTCATGATTTACAATGATGCATCAAAAACAGGCTTGGGAGCCGTACTCATGTAAAACGAGAAGGTGATTGCGTACGCATCTCAACAGCTAAAGGATCATAAAAGGAACTATCAAATGCACGACTTGGAATTAACAGTAGTCGTATTTGCATTGAAGATTTAGCGCCACTACTTGTATGGAGCCAAATGTGAAATTTATACCGACCATCAGAGTCTAAAGTAGATTTTCACACAAAAAGAACTCAATATGAGACAACAAAGGTGGCTCGAACAAGTCAAGGATTACGACTGTGAAATCCTATATCATCCCAGAAAAGCTAACCAAGTAGCTGATGCGCTCAGTCGTAGAGCAATGCCTTCTCTTACAGTGATGCAATTCATATCGAGATCTCTTCAAAAAGACTTGGTAGAAGCAAGAATAGAGATGGTCATAGGAAGATTAGCCAATCTATCATTCTAGTCAATCATCCTAGAGAACCTGAAGGAAGGGCAAGAAGCAGATTCTTCACTACTTAGATATAGGAATGAGGACCTTAAGAGTAAGGAAACAGTGTTTAGTATCTTGGAGGATGGTATTTGTCACGCCCTGGAGTACGGGAGGTGACGTGGCAGATTATTTAAATTAATCAAAAGAGAATTTAATTAAAATCCAGAGTTTAAGGGGTTGAATTAAGTATAAAATGTGGGATTCATTAAAAATACTTTGTAAAGAGTTCATATACATTAGACAATTTAAGACATTAAATGAATAAATATTAAAATAATAAAGCAGCGAGTATGGGTTCCACAACCCACAACTTGTGCACACACATGGTACTGACAATATCATAAATACAATCACAGTCCAGGATACAAATAAAGTTAAATCTTACATGCCTTGATTAAATGATACAAAATATAAATTAATCCTCCTATTGCTCTTGAGTTCGGTCCGAAGAATCCTCTCCAAACCTAAATGGGAAACCACCTAGAGGGGGAAATTTAAAACAAATAAAACGTGAGCGAAAGGCTCAGTAGGACTAAGTTTTATAAAAATAACTTAATTTAAAGAAACATGACATTATTCAGGAGTCATTTAAAAGGAACCTTAAATAAATAAATAAATAAACAAATGAATAATTTGAGTAAAGCTGTCCTTATCCAGAACAGCTTACTTGGACAACCAAAAATATCATTTTCTTCTTCCTAGGCAAACCATAGTATCACCACCGTAGTGGCCCAGCTAAGTTTCAGGACCTGTCCCCAAGGTTGATCGCTACACAACCCGATCTCTAATATGGCATCATGCCTATATTTTTAATATCATTATCGTTCAAACCCAATTACCGAGTGTTGTCATTTACATTCATTATGAAGTTCATTTCAGTTCACGGTATATTAAAATATAACCGATAAATACATTTTTCAAACAACCGTTGAAAACACTTTAATAGAAATCCTTTTTAGAGCCAAATCATTTCAAAACCAAGCTACCAAAGAAATGGGGTAGAAGTCCTACCTTAATACTCGTGCCGGTGCCCCACACCGTAATCCCGGTCCGCTATACGTTAGCTCCGCGGAACCACGAACGATCCTAGATACAAACTAAGTCGGTCAATATCTAGTTCAAGACATCCTATGTTACTAAATCATTTCATGATGTCCTAGTGTGCCATTTGTATCTTTAAAATCATTCTATAAGGTTGGGATTTAAATCAGTGTTCAAAACAGTGAAAACGGGTGAAAATCACAAAATTTTCTATGCCTCGGTCGGCCTGCCGGACTCCCTGCTTCGGCTGGCCAAACTATATAGTTCGGCCTGCCGAAAGTCAGGTCCGGTCGGCCGATCATTTCCCCAGGTTCGGCCTGCCAGACGGAAGAACACCGGCCTGTCGATCCCCATTTCGGCCTGCTGAACACGCAGTTTGGCCTACCGAACTAGGAAAACCTAGAAATCCCAGCCACGGGTTTCTCGATCCCCAAAACTCAAATCTTGATTCTAACCTGTTTTTCTCAAATCCCAGGCATAGAAAATAATCATAGTTGATAGAAAAACATACTAGAACATGTTTGGACTCATTTAAACAAGATTTAAACTCAAAAATCTCAAAAATCCAAAAATGAGAAAATAGGGAGAAAAATAAAAAATCTTAAATTCAATCTGTTTTTCTTCAATCTAAGCTTAGATTCTAGTGGTTCTAAGTTCATTTAACTCAAATCCAAGGTTTTCTAGGATTAAACAAACCTAACTTTCAAAAATGCACAAAATTGAAAATTTTGGAAAAAGTTTAGAAATTTCAAAACTAACCTCAAATCGAAGCTTCAATCCGCGTTCTCGGCTGCCAAATCACGTCCCCGAGCTTCCTCCTTGCTAACCCGAAGCTTGGATTCGAATTTGGTTTCAAAAATTGAGAGAAAATTTGAGAGAGAGGAGAGGAAACCGAGAGAGAGAGTCACGGGGGAGAGGAGAGAGAGTGAGAGCTGAGAGAGTGAAGAGAGAGAGGGAGAGAAAGGGAATAAATAGAGAAAAACGGTGGGCGGTTTTACTGTGCGAAAACCATGTGCCGCCCACGGTTTTGTAAAACGGACTATTTTTAACATTTTACAAATTGTTGTGTTTTAAAACTCAAAACATCATTTTAAAACAATGAGAAATCATTTGAATCCACCGAATTAACAAAACAACCAAAATTCAAAATCCAACCAAATAATCTAATTAATGTTAAAACATTAATTATGGCACACTAATTCATCATTTATATTACATTAACATTAAATAAGTTTCGAGGCATTACAGTATTCTTCGATATAAGAACAGATTATGCATTCTTAGTATGAAGAGCAAAAGAGGCAGATATTAGAAGAAGCTCATGAGGCACCCTACGCTGCTCATCCAGGAGCTACCAAAATGTACAAGGACTTGAAGGAACATTATTGGTGGCATGGAATGAAGAATGATGTAGCACGATTCGTTGGTAAATGTCTCACTTGTCAAAAGGTGAAAGTTGAACACCAGCGACCAGTAGGTGAGCTGTAAAAGATTGAAATTCTAGAGTGGAAATGAGACCAGATAACTATGGATCTGGTGACCGGACTACCCAAAACTATAGAAGGACACGATGCTATAAGGGTAATTGTGGATAGATTGACCAAATCTGTGCACTTTTTGCCCTTTAAACGTAGCAGTTTTGTTGAATGGCTAGCTGAATTATATGTCGCTCAAATAGTTAGATACCATGGAGTTCCAAAATCCATCATCTTTGATCGTGATGGTCGATCCACTTACTAGTTCTAGAGGAGTGTTCATCAAGTAATGGGAACAAAGTTGACTTTTAGTACAGCTTTCCACCCTCAAAAAAATGGTCAGTCCGAAAGGATCATTTAGACTCTATAGGATATGTTGAGAGGCTATGTGCTAGACTTCAAAGGAGGATGGGATAAAAAGCTTCCACTGATTGAATTTGCATACAACAACAGCTATCAAACTGTTAGACATGTATGCCCTAAGGAGTAAAAATGTAATAAGTTATTGGAGACATTTTTATCAATAAAGAATTTATTGATTGTTTATATACCAAATCTTGTCCTCTTTACGTTCATATTTGTTGAATGTATGTTAAGCAAACAATAGTCTGAGACTGTCGGTCTAAACCTTTAAGAATTGGACATATGATGGACTGATTATGCGGACGACACGATTCTTAAGGTGACGGTCTAAAACATAAGATCCACAATCGAGGAAAAAAAGTTGGGTGCTTTATTCATGCAAAGATTGTTATGTTGTCTATATCCCTTTTGGGAGATGGTTTGTCTTGACCATTGGAGGTGGACTCTATGAATAGAAACATTGGCACGTTGTCATAGGTGACGATGTGTTGGATCGGGACATAAAGTGAATTGATTTGGATTAATAATTCTGTCTTGGAAAATTGATTCACTTTAGATAATCATTTGTATTGTATCTTAATCCTGAGATGTATAGTGGGCCTGTTGTCTTGGCTTGTGTCTTTTGATGTACCAAAGGGTGACACCCACATTTTAATAGTGGTATGCATGTCAGTACGTTGGAGGCATGACTCTTGATAGCGTAGACTTGTTATTCATAGATATAGAATCCATAGCTCCTCTTTAGGACAAATGATATCCTCTTATATGCGTTATCCTGTAATTGAAAAACTGGAGCGCTCAACCATTTGGGTACATAGGTGTATTCGAATGGTATACTGTCATTGGATAGTAAGTTTTTTGATGGTGAGATAATGGAATGTAAGATAAAAATAATCAGGAAGGTAAGATAGAACTTGTCCTTAAGCCGATTATGGATTATCATATGGGGATAAGATACACTATGATATGTCATGGTGACTTAGCTATACGAGCTTCGTAATTCTATGTAGTTCGAGAGTGCAGCTCCAAGCTTTTAACAGAGTAGCGTTAGAGTTGATAATTATGAAATGTATATCTAGGATATTGGGTTTCATAATTATCAGGAGCTTGAACTATATAGGTCCATTTGGTCCCCTTTTCTAGCTCACAACATCCTGTAATGACACGGCGTGCTTTTCCAATAATTGGTAACTTATGTTGGATTTATTAGACTGGTTGAAATTTGGAAGAATAAAATAATTCATGTTTGTTTATCGGTTGGATTAATTTTGTGATAAAAATTAATTTAAGATAAACTTTTTGAATTGTAAGGATTGGATAATTCTTGTCTGTTTATCGATTGATTTGATTTTTGGATAAATTAGATCTAGATAAACTTGTAGAATTATTGGGAATTCATTTATTTTCTTAGAGATTATCTAGATAAAGTTGTTTTAATTAGATAACTTTTCTATTGGGTTATTTGAATTAAAACTGAGACTTTGTCCTATAGAATCTCGGGTGGAAAATAAAAGATTCGTTGAGATTTTTTATCGATAGTTCGGCCTGCCAATGAGGCAAGTTCGGCCTGCCTATCGCATAGTAAAAAGATCACATGTTTTCATGCGAATTTCATCCGATATTGATCTGCATTTGATTCTGATTCAAATTTTTGAGACCTAATCTGATTAGGATGACCCTAGACCCAACCTCTATGAATAGGGGTAAGTCACACAAGTTATTTAGATTAATTGAGAGATTAAGAGTGATATTCTCCTAGTGAGAAACTGAAAACTCCCTGAGAGCTTTTGTTCACAAATCATGAACACTTGCTTTGGGTTCTCTCGATTGGTTGGAAGGAGCCTGGTGGAAGAGCTGTACGTGTGAGCCCACACTCACTCCGGTTGTGGATAGAGAATAGCAAAGAAGACCAGTTGGTTGAGGCTCTTCTGAAACATTACTTCTCATCACATTTTGCGAGGGTTCTTTGACATACAAAGGTTAGTAAGATCTGGTTAATGTATGCATATAGCATGTCAAACTTGTGTTTTGGAAATTACTCTGATGTAAAATTTTTAAAATTTTACTACGTACTATTTTTTCCAACAATTAGCATCAAAGCCAGGTTTTTACATAAATTTACGAGTTTGTGATCATGTTATATGTATAAATTTTGTGATCTTAATCTCTCATATGCTTGAATTTTATATATTATATATGTTGTCAAGGATTATGTGGTGAATGTTTATTAATTAATTATGGTTGATTAAATTCTTATTTAATTATTTATTAATTTATTTATTTATACTGGTTATGGTTTCTTAGAGGTTAGAATGTGTATCTAGATTTTTCATGTAATTAGATGGCAGACTATCATCTCTGTCTAGAAATTATTATTTACTTCTAAATTTGTAAGATTTTTTAAATAATTATTTAGAGAAGATGGATTTAGAAGTTGGATTTAGAAGAATGATGATAGGTGCTCCAAGCTATTTCCTGAGTCTCTAATTTTATGTTTTTGAATTGTAAAAAAAATAAAATTGATAAATTGCATTAAAAATTGTATTTTCTAGAAGGGAAGATTTCTGCTCGGTCAGCATGCCGAACTCACCAGTTCGGCAGGCCGATAGTCACAGATTGGCAGGCCAAACTTGAGGTTTGGTAGGCCATCAGTGGGGTAGAAATCAAGAGGCTCTGGCAGCAGGCCAAACTTGCATGATCGGCAGGGCGATCACATTGATCGGCCTGCCGACCGAGAGCTAGAAAATTTTCAAAAAAGGTGTAGTTTTTTTGATGCAGTTTTAATTTTATTTTTGGGACAATTCTGAGAAACATTAAATTTGGATATGAAAGGAAATATGAAGTATTCGATTCATACGGGATTGAAGACTTGAAGATGGGAATTAAATGAAAAAGGATACAGCTTGAGGATTCAAGGATGAAGAATTGATAATATGTCTTGATTATTCTCTTGTAATCTTAGTTTTCTATTCTCTAGGGTGGAGCCATAATATTACGGTTATTTATTATTTTGCTTGTAGCTTTGCTTGATTGCTTTGCTTGTCTGCATTATAATATGATTTGCCATGTATATTGATAACGTGTCATATAGAATAGGAAGTGCCGCTTATATTAAAATTGTTCATGCATATTCTTAAAATAAAACCTTGATTTCAAAAGATTGAGTGGGAGAAGGTTTTCGAAGAAAGAACCTAAGGCCTCCATTGTTGGTCCATAGGTAGAACATGGTGGTCCTGACCCCAAAGAAGGGATTTAATATCATGTAATGGATTGGATCCCTGAGAAGATAAGGTAGTTTAGCATGATTTATGGTTGCACACCCCTAGGTGGTGATTATAAATCATGGATAAAATATTGAAACGATGTTTATGCACTCACGTTAATTTTATTATTAACCCCCCTTAGGAGCTCTGTTAATAAAATTAATGGCCAAAGAAATGATTATTAATATATGCTGGATCATACAGGTCCTGGATGGCATATATTAATCAGGAGGGGATCCGTGTTCCTGATTGAATTTGGCATGACTCCCCTGGAGCTTGTTGAATTTTGAGTTGGGAATTATCATTGTAAGGTTGTGACATTTTCAAGGTTTCGACACAAACACATTTGTATGTTTTTACATGATTGTGTTATCTTACTAAATTATGATATGTTTGCTTATGTTTGGTATATGATTCTTTATTGTAGATTAAAAATGTCTAAAAACGTTTTATCATCAATACTTGACAAAAACCTATTGACTGGAGAGAATTATAATGATTGGAAACGGAACCTGGATATCGTCCTGTCCTTTGAGAAACTAAAATATGTACTAACAACCCCTTATCCTCCCGAGCTTAGGGAGACTCAACTAATGAGCAATTCCAAGCGTATGATTGCTGGAAAGATGCCAATGATCAGGCCCGCTAATATGTTATGGCTAGCATGAATAATGTGCTGCAGTCTCAACATCAGGATTATGAGACTACAAAGCAGATCTTGGATAATCTTGAAGATATGTTTGGAGGCCAAGCCATAACAAAGCGGCAAGGGGCGCTTTGGAAACTTCTAAACGATAGACAGAGACTGGGGACATCTGTAAAGGAGCATATGATGTTGGTCATAGGTTACCTCACGGAGGCTCAAACCAATGGAGCCGACATTGATGCTGAAACTCAGATGACTATGGTCTTTGAGACGCTGTCTAAGGAATTTATTCTATTTAGAGCTACTTTTAATTTAAGCAATAGACGGGATATGACCTTGACAGAATTGATGAAACAGTTATAGGAGTTCGAACTGCTAATCAGGGAGTCTCCGATGGGTGGTGAGGCCAACATGGTAGCTGCTTTTGGTTCCAATCTCAACTCTAGGAATGGAAAGAAGCAACGGGCCAAGAACGGGAAGTCTTCTATTCCTGCTAGCACCAAGAGCAAGAAGAAGAAGAAGAAGAAGAACCCAAAGAAGCTTAAGTGCTTCTTCTGTGAAAAGGTCGGGCATATCAAGAAGCATTGTAAGGACTTCCTTTACAAGGGAGGTAGGTGTGATCTTCAGTATTTAGAAACTTGTTTGGTTGAGGAATCAAGTGGCATTTGGGTCATAGATTCTGGTGCAACTAATCATGTTTGTGTTTCTCTATAGGCGTTCAAAGAAACGAGAAGTCTACTGCATGAGGACTTCATGCTTTGGATGGGCGATGGATCCTTAGTCTCAGCGGAAGCAGTGGGAGACGTCCATCTTTATTTTGATAATTATAGGAATTTATTTTTGCAAGATTGTTTTTATGTTCCTAAATTTAAAAGGAATTTAATTTCTGTAGCTTGTTTATTTAAAGACTCCTACTTGGTATCATTTAATGATAAAGTGGTGATTGGTAAAAACAAATCTTTTATCTGTTCTGGATGGATGCAAAATAATCTATATTTTATCAAACCTAAGATGGACTTATTGCTTAATGCTAAGATGAATGATAATAACTCTAAAAGACTTAAAACTTCTCACTCTAATAAAACTTATCTTTGGCATTTGCGCCTTGGTCATATTAACCTGAATAGGATTTAAAGGTTGGTAAGTGATGGACCTTTAAGTCACTTAAAGGTAGAATCTATACCTCAATGTAAATCTTGTTTGGAGGGTAAAATGACCAAAAGACCATTCGGGTCTAAGGGCAATAGGGCCGAAGGGGTTCTAGAATTTGTGCATAGTGATGTTTGCAGACCGATGAACATCCAGGCACGAGGAGGGTATGAGTACTTCGTCACTTTTATTGACGATTACTCAAGATATGGGTATGTGTACCTGATGCACCACAAAAGTGAAACTTTTGACAAGTTCAGGAAGTTTAGGGTTGAAGTGGAAAAGCAATTTGGTAGACCCATAAAGGCACTTCGATCCGATTGAGGTGGGGAATACCTTTCTGATGAGTTCTTGGAACACTTATTAGAGAATGGGATTTTATCCCATTTGACTACGCCAGGCACTCCGCGGTAGAATGACGGAGCGGAGAGAAAAAATAGGACTTTGTTGGACATGATTAGGTCCATGATGTGTTATTCATCATTGCCTTTATCCTTTTAGGGATATGCTCTACAAACCGCATGTTATCTTTTGAACAATGTGTCTTCAAAATCGGTCCCTAAAACTCCTCATGAGTTGTGGACGGGTAGGAAGACATCCTTAAACCATATTCACATATGGGGATGTCCGGCTCATGTCCTGTTTAAGGATTTGAATAGGTTGGAAGCATGTTTGGAAGTTTGCGTGTTTGTAGGATATCCAAAAGGGACTAAAGGGGGTTATTTTTATAACCCAAAGGAAAATAAAGTCATGGTTTCAACTAATGCAACTTTCCTTGAGGAGAGTTACATAGACAACTTTAAACCTCGAAGCAAAGTGGTGCTTGAGGAGTTAAAGAGTGATCCAATCACTCCAGAGATTCCGAATGAAACCATTCCGATCAGTGTAGAAAAACCAAACAAACCTGAATAACAGCCTAAGGTCCTTCGGCGTAGTGGGAGGATCGGGCGTCAACCTGAGAGGTTTATGTTCAATGGGGAAGTCTTTTTGGCTGAACCGGATGAACATGACAAGGATCCTTATACTTATGCAGAAGCTATGGAGGATGTTGATTTAAAACTCTAGACAAAGGCCATGAACACAGAGATAAAGTCTATGGAGACTAATAAGGTCTGGGAGCTTATGGATCTTTTCGAAGGGATAAAACCTATTGGGTGTAAGTGGATCAACAAGAGGAAAAGAGGAGTGGATGGAAAGGTCAAAACCTTTAAGGCTAGACTGGTAGCTAAGGGTTATACGCAAAAGGAAGGAATCGATTATGAGGAAACCTTTTTGCCTGCAGCCATGCTTAAGTCCATCTGGATTCTCTTATCCATAGCTGCTGCTCTTGACTACGAGATTTGGCAAATGGATGTCAAGATGACTTTTCTGAATGGTTATCTTGATGAGTCCATTTATATGAAACAACCAGACGAGTTCAAGGTCATGGGTCAAGAGGGTAAGGTTTGTAGGCTGCTAAAGTCAATTTATGGACTTAAGCAAGCTTCTCGTTCTTGGAACATAAGATTTGATCAGGTGATCAAGACTTATGGGTTCTCACAAAATGTGAATGAACCATGTGTTTACAAACACATTAAGGATGGGAAGGTGGTCTTTTTACTACTCTATGTAGATGACATACTGCTAATTGGCAATGACGTTGGGGCGTTGTCATATGTCAAATTATGGTTGACCAAGAAGTTTGACATGAAGGAATTGGGTGAGGCTAATGTTGTTCTTGGTATCTAGATCTTTCGGGATAGGAAGAACAAAATGATAGCTTTGTCCTAGGCCGACTACATAGATAAAATTCTCAGGAGGTTTGCAATGCAGGATTCCAAGAAAGGTGGGCAACCATCTAGGTCTAGAATTACTCTTTCTAAGAAAGACTCTCCAAAGTCTTATGAAGAAAGAGAATACATGAAGAAGGTGCCTTATGCTTCGGCAGTGGGTAGTCTCATGTATGCCATGCTTTACACACGATCGGATATTAGTTATACGGTCGGGATTGTAAATTGATTTCAGGCGGATACAAGACCGAACCACTGGGTTGCGGTAAAGCATATTTTTAAGTACCTGAGAAGGACTCAAGTATATATGCTTGTATATTCGGGTGAGGACTTGACTCCTCTAGGATATACTAACTCAGATTTTCAATCCTGTCTGGATTCTAGGAACTCGACTTTGGGTTTTGTGTTTACTCTAGGCGGCGGTGCCATCAGTTGGAGAAGTGCTAAGCAAGATTGCACTTCAGATTCAACGATGGAGGCCGAGTATGTGGCAGCTAGTGTTGCTTCGAAAGAAGCAGTATGGCTTCGCAAGTTCCTTGGGGATCTTGAGGTAGTTCTTGGTATGGATAAGGCAGTATCACCGTATTGTGATGTTAGTATGGCGATAGCTAATGCTAAGGAACCAAGATTTCACAAGAAGAGTAAGCATATTGATCGGAAGTATCATGTGATAAAGGACTACATTGAGGACGGGCATATCATAGTGTGCAAGATCGCATCAGAGAACAATTTAGCTTATCCATTTACAAAGACACTTACTGGGAGAGTCTTCGAGAAGCATGTGGAAGCTATGGGGATGCGAGATTTGTCGTATTTACTCACTTAGTGCAAATGGGAGATTGTTAGACATGTATGCCCTAAGAAGTAAAAATGTAATAAGTTTTTGGAGACATTTTTATCAATAAAGAATTTATTGATTGTTTATATACCAAATCTTGTCCCCTTTACGTTCATATTTGTTGAATGTATGTTAAGCAAACAATAGTCTAAGACTGTCGGTCTAAACCTTTAGGAATTTGGCATATGGTGGACAGATTATGTGGAAGACATGATTCTTAAGGTGACGGTCTAAAACATAAGATCCGCGAACGAGGAAATAAAGTTGGGTGCTTTATTCATGCAAAGATTGCTATGTTGTCTATATCCCTTTTGGGAGATGGTTTGTTTTGACCATTGGAGGTGGACTCCGTGAATAGAAACATTGGCACGTTGTCATAGGTGACGATGTGTTGGATCGGGACATAAAGCGAATTGATTTGGATTAATAATTCTGTCTCGGTAAATTGATTCACTTTAGACAATTATTTATATTGTATCTTAATCCTGAGATGTATAGTGGGCCTGTTGTCTTGGCTTATGTCTTTTGATGTACCAAAGGGTAACACCCACATCTTAATAGTGGTATGCATGCCGGTACGTTGGAGGCATGACTCTTGATAGCGTAGATCTGTTATTCATAGATATGAAATCCATAGCTCCTCTTTAGGAGAAATGATATCTTCTTATATGCGTTATCCTGTAATTGGAAAACTGGAGCGCTCAACCATTTAGGTACATAGGTGTAACCGAATGGTATATTGTCATTGGACATTAAGTTTTCTGATGGTGAGATAATGAAACATAAGATAAAAATAATCGGGAAGGTAAGACAGAACTTGTCCTTAAGCCGATTATGGATTATCATATGGGGATACGATACACTATGATATGTCATGGAGGCTTAGCTATACGAGCTTCGTAATTCTATGTAGTTTGAGAGTGTAACTCCAAGCTTTTAGTGCAGTTGCATTGGAGTTGATAATTATGAAATGTATATCTGGGATATTGGGTTTCATAATTATCGGGAGCTTGAACTATATAGGTCAATTTGGTCCCCTTTGCTAGCTCACAACATCCTGTAACGACACGGCATGCTTTTCCAATAATTGGTAACTTATGCCAGATTTATTAGATTGGTTGAAATTTGGAAGAATCAAATAATTCATGTATGCTTATCGGTTGAATTAATTTTGTGATAAAAATTAATTCAAGATAAACTTGTTGAATTGTAAGGATCGGATAATTCTTGTCTATTTATCGGTTGGTTTGATTTTTGGATAAATTAGATCAAGATAAACTTGTAGAATTATTGGAAATTCATTTATTTTCTTAGAGATTATCTAGATAAAGTTATTTTAATAAGATAACTTTTCTATTGGGTTATTTGAATTAAAACTGAGACTTTATCCTGTAGAATCTCGGGTGGAAAATAAAAGATTCGCTGAGATTTTTTATTGGCAGTTCAGCCTGCCAATGGGGCAAGTTCGGCCTGCCTATCGCGCAGTAAAAAGATCACGCGTTTTCACACAGATTTCATCCAATATTGATCCAAATTTGATTCTGATTTGAATTTTTGAGACCTAATCTGATAAGGAGTGACCCTGACCCAACCCCTATAAATAGGGGTTAAGTCACACAAGTTATTTAGATCAATTGAGAGATTAAGAGTGATATTCTACTAGTGAGAAGCTAAAAACTCCCTGAGAGCTTTTGTTCGCAAATCACGAACACTTGCTTTGTCTTTTGATTAGTTGGAAGGAGAGTCACCTGGTGGAAGAACTGTACGTGTGAGCCCACACTCACTCTGGTCGTGGATAGAGAATAGCGAAGAAGACCAGTTGGTTGAGGCTCTTTTGGAACGTTACTTCTCATCTCGTTTTACGTGGGTTCTTCAACACACAAAGGTTAGTAAGATTTGGTTAATTTATGCATATAGCATGTAAAACTTGTTTTTTGAAAATTACTCTGATGTAAAATTTTTAAAACTCTGTTGCATACTATTTTTTCCAACACAAACCTCCATAGGTATGGCCCCATATGAAGCTCTATATGGAAGAAGATGTAGATCACCTTTGCATTGGTATGAAACCAAAGAAAAGGTGTTATCGACCATATATTTTGTTCAAAGAACAATGGAACATGTAAAGTTAATCCGCTAACGGATGGAAACTGCTTTTAGTTGGCAAAAGAGTTATGCTGACCAACGACAGAGACCTTTAGAGTTTCAAGTGGGGGACTTGGTTTTTTTGAAGATCACTCTAATGAAAGGGGTAGTAAGGTTCAGGAAGAAAGGAAAACTCAGTCCAAGGTACACTAGACCATTTGAAATCCTGGAAAGAGTAGGCAATGTGGCTTACAAGTTAGCCCTACCCCCTAAAATGGCATCTGTACATAATGTATTCCATGTATCCATGCTAAAAAAATATGTACCTGATCCATTACATATACTTCATCATGAGCCTATTGAGGTGTAAGAGAATCTATCCTATGAGGAGAAACCAGCTCAAATCTTAACTCGAGAAGAGAATGAGTTAAGTAACAAAAAGATACCACTCATCAAAGTTTTATGACATAACCAATAAGTGGAAGAAGCAACCTGGTGTTGGAAACTAAGTGCGCAGCGGAATTTTTTTAAAAAATTTTCATCAGAGTAATTTTCAAAACACAAGTTTGACATGTTATATGTATAAATTAAATAGATCTTACTAACCTCAGTGTGCCGAAGAACCTCCGCAACCTGTGTAGAAAAGTAACGTTCTAGAAGAGCCTCAACCAACTGGTCTTCTTTGCTATTCTCTATCCACAACCGGAGTGAGTGTGGGCTCACACATACAGCTTCTTCCACCGGTGACTCTCCTTCCAACCAACAGAAAGAACCCAAAGCTAGTGTTCGTGATTTGTGAACAAAAGGCTCTCAGGGAGTTTTCAGATGCTCACTAGAAAAGTATCACTCTTAATCTCTCAAATTGGTCTGTATTGATCTGAGTAAATTATGAGACTCACTCCCTTTATATAACTATTAGTCCTGGGGTCAGTCCATATCAGATTAGGTCTCAAAAACTTGAAACAGAATCAAGTTTGGATCAATATCTGATAGATGGCGGACTATCATCTCCGTCTAGGAATTGTTATTTAATTTTTCATTTGTAAGAATTTTGTAATTAAATAATTATTTGGAGAAGACGGATCGAGAAGTCGGATCTAGAAGATTGATGATGGCGCCTCCAGGTATTTCCTGAGTCTCTAATTTTATGTTTTTGAATTGTTAAAAATAAAATTGATGAATTGCATTAAAATTGTATTTTCTGGATTGAGGGTTTTCTGCTCGGTCGGCATGCTGGACCTCACAGTTCGGTAGGCCGAAGGTCACAGATCGACAGGCCAGACGTGTGGTTCGATAGGCCGACAGTGGGGCAGAAATTTTGGTGCTCTGCCGGCAGGCCGAACCTTCATGTTCGGCAGGCCGAACCTGCATAGATCGGCAGGCCAATGTATCAGATCGACAGGCCGATGGAGCAAGACCGGCAGGCCGATGGAGCAAGACCGGCAGGCCGATCACCCAGATCGGCCTGCCGACCGAGAGCTGCCGAGTGTCCAGAAAAGGTGTATTTTTTTCGGTGCAGTTTTAATTTTATTTTTGGGACGATTCTGAGAAACATTAAATTTGGATATGACCGGAAATATGAAGTATTTGATTCATATAGGATTGAAGACTTGAAGATGGAAATTACATGAAGAATGATACAGCTTGAGGATTCAAGGATGAAGAATCGAAAAATGTCTCGATTATTCTCTTGTAATCTTAGTTTTCTATTCTCTAGGGTGGAACCATAATATTACGGTTATTATTATTTTGCTTGTAGCTTTGCTTGATTGCTTTGCTTGTCTGCATTATAATATGATTTACCATGTATATTGATAACATGTCATATAGAATAGGGAGTGCCGCTCATATTAAAATTGTTCATGCATAATTTATAAAATAAAACCTTGACTTCAAAAGATTGAGTGGGAGAAGGTTTTCGAAGAGAGGACCTAAGGCCTCCATCGTTGGTCCATAGGAAGAACATGGTGGTCCCGACCCCTAGGAAGGGATTTCTATCATGTACCAGATTGGATCTCTGAAAGGATAAGGTATTTTAGTATGATTTATGGTTGCACACCCCTAGGTGGTGATTATAAATCATGGATAAAATATTAAAACGGTGGTTATACACTCATGTTAATTTTATTATTAACCTCCCCTAGGAGCTCTGTTAATAAAATTAATGGCCAAAGAAATGATTATTAGTATATGCTGGATCATACGGGTCCTGGATGGCATATACTAATCAGGAGGGGATCCGTGTTCCTGATTGAATTTGGCATGACTCCCCTAGGAGCTTGTTGAATTCTGAGTTGGGAATTATCGTTGTAAGGTTGTGATATTTTCAAGGTTTTGACACATAAACGCATTTGTATTATTTTACATGATTATGTCATCCTACTAAATTATTATATATGTTTGCTTATGTTTGGTATATGATTCTTTATTGTAGATTGAAAATGTCTAAAAACGCTTTATCATCGATACTTGACAAAAATCAATTAACCGGTGAGAACTATAATGATTGGAAATGAAACCTAGACATCGTCCTTTCCTTTGAGAAACTAAAATATGCTCTGACAACTCCTGGTCCTCCCGAGCCTACGGGAGACTCAAGTAATGAGCAATTCCAAGCGTACGACCGCTAGAAAGATGCTAATGATCAGGCCCGCTGCTATGTTATGGCCAGCATGAGCAACGTGCTGCAGGCTCAACATCAGGATTATGAGACTGCGAAGCAGATCTTGGATAATCTTGAGGATATGTTTGGAGGCCAGGCCATAACAAAGCGGCAAGGGGCACTTCGGAAACTCTTAAACTGTAGACAGAGACCGGGGACATCTGTAAAGGAGCACATGATGTTGGTCATGGGTTACCTCGCTGAGGCTCAAACCAATGGAGCCGACATCGATGCTGAAACTCAGATGACTATGGTCTTTGAGACTCTGTCTAAGGAATTTATTCCGTTTAGAGCTACTTTTAATTTAAGCAATAGACGGGATATGACCTTGACAGAACTGATGAAACAGTTACAGGAGTTTGAACTACTGATCAGGGAGTCTCCTGTTGGTGGTGAGGCCAATATGGTAGCTGCTTCTGGTTCCAATCCTAACTCTGGTAATGGAAAGAAGCAACGGGCCAAGAGTGGGAAGTCTTCTATTCCTGCTGCTACCAAGAGCAAGAAGAAGAAGAAGAAGAACCCCAAGAAGCTTAAGTGCTTCTTCTGTGGTAAGGTCGGGCATATAAAGAAGCATTGCAAGGACTTCCTTTCCAAGGGAGGTAGGTGTGATCTTCTATATTTAGAAACTTGTTTGGTTGAGCAATCCAGTGACGTTTGGGTCATAGATTCCGGTGCAACTAATCATGTTTGTGTTTCTCTACAGGAATTCAAAGAAACGAGAAGTCTACTTCGTGAAGACTTAACGCTTCGGATGGGCGATGGATCCTTGGTCCCAGCGAAAGCAGTGGGAGATGTCCATCTTTATTTTGATAATTATAGGAGTTTAATTTTGCGAGACTGTTTTTATGTTCCTAAATTTAAAAGGAATTTAATTTCTGTATCTTCTTTATTTAAAGACTCCTACATGGTATCTTTTAATGAAAAAGTGGTGATTCGTGAAAACAAATCTTTTATCCATTCTAGATGGATGCAAAATAATCTATATTTTATCAAACCTAAGATGGACTTATTGCTTAATGCTGAGATAAATAATAATAACTCAAAAAGACCTAAAACTTCTCACTCTAATAAGACTTATATTTGGCATTTGCGCCTTGGCCATATTAACCTGAATAGGATTCAAAGGTTGGTAAGGGATGGACCTTTAAGTCACTTAAAGGTGGAATCTATACCTCAGTGCGAATCTAGTTTAGAGGGTAAAATGACCAAAAGACCATACGGGTCTAAGGGCAATAGGGCTGAAGGGGTTCTAGAACTTGTGCATAGTGATGTTTGCAGACCGATGAACATCCGGGCACGAGGAGGGTATGAGTACTTTGTCACTTTTATTGACGATTACTCAAGATATGGGTATGTGTACCTAATGCACCACAAAAGCAAAACTTATGACAAGTTCAGGGAGTTTCGGGCTGAAGTGGAAAAGCAATTGGGTAGACCCATAAAGGCACTTCGATCTGATCGAGGTGGGGAATACCTTTCTGATGAGTTCTTGGGACACTTGTTAGAGAATGGGATTTTATCCCATTTGATTGCGCCGGGCACTCCGCAGCAGAATGGCGTAGCGGAGAGAAGGAATAGGACTTTGTTGGAATGATTCGGTCCATGATGAGTTATTCATCATTGCCTTTATCCTTTTGGGGATATGCACTACAAACCGCATGTTATCTTTTGAACAATGTGCCTTCAAAATCGGTCCCTAAAACTCCTCACGAGTTGTGGACAAGACGGAAGACATCCTTAAACCATATTCGCATATGGTGATGTCCAGCTCATGTCCTGTTTAAGGATCCAAATAAGTTGGAAGCACGTTCGGAAGTTTACGTGTTTATAGGATATCCAAAAGGGACTAAAGGGGATTATTTTTATAACCCAAAGGAAAATAAAGTCGTGGTTTCTACTAATGCAACTTTTCTTGAGGAGAGTTACATGGACGACTTTAAACCTCGAAGCAAAGTGGTGCTTGAGGAGTTAAGGGGTGATTCGTTCACTCCGGAGGTTCCAAACGAAACCATTCCGATCGGTGTGGAAAAACCAAACGAACCTGAACAACAACCTCAGGGGCTTCGACGTAGTGGGAGGATCGGGCGTCAACCTGAAAGGTATTTGTTCAATGGGGAGGTCTTTTTGGCTGAACCGGATGAACATGACAGCGATCCTTATACTTTCGCAGAAGCTATGGAGGATGTTGATTCAAGACTCTAGACAGAGGCCATGAACATAGAGATGAAGTCTATGGAGACTAATCAGGTCTGGGAGCTTGTGGATCTTCCCGAAGGGGTAAAACCCATAGGGTGTAAGTGGATCTACAAGAGGAAAAGAGGAGTGGATGGAAAGGTCGAAACCTTTAAGGCTAGACTGGTAGCTAAGGGTTATACGCAAAAGGAAGGAATCGATTACGAGGAAACCTTTTCGCCTGTGGCCATGCTTAAGTCCATCCGGATTCTCCTGTCCATAGCTGCCGCTCTCGATTATGAGATTTGGCAGATGGATGTCAAGACGGCTTTTCTGAATGGCTATCTTGATGAGTCCATTTATATGGAACAACCAGACGGGTTCAAGGTCGTGGGTCAAGAAGGTAAGGTTTGTAAGCTGCTAAAGTCTATTTATGGACTTAAGCAGGCTTCTCGTTCTTGGAACAAAAGATTTGATCAAGTGATCAAGACTTATGGGTTCTCACAAAATGTGGATGAACCATGTGTTTACAAACACATAAAGGATGGCAAGGTGGTTTTTCTACTGCTCTATGTAGATGACATTCTGCTAATTGGCAATGACGTTGGGGCGTTGTCATCGGTCAAATTATGGTTGACCAAGCAGTTTGACATGAAGGACTTAGGTGAGGCTAATTTTGTTCTCGGTATCCAGATTATTCGGGATAGGAAGAACAAAATGATAGCTTTGTCACAGGCCGGCTACATAGATAAAATTCTCAGGAGGTTAGCAATGCAGGATTCCAAGAAAGGTGGGCAACCATCTAGGTCTGGAATTACTCCTTCTAAGAAAGACTCTCCAAAGTCTTATGAAGAAAGAGAATACATGAAGAAGGTGCCTTATGCTTCGGCAGTGGGTAGTCTCATGTATGCCATGCTTTGCACTCGACCGGATATTAGCTATGCGGTCGGGATTGTAAGTCGATTTCAGGCGGATCCAGGACCAAACCATTGGGTTGTGGTAAAGCATATTTTCAAGTACCTAAGAAGGACTCGAGGGTATATGCTTGTGTATTCGTGTGAGGATTTAACTCCTCTAGGATACACTGATTCAGATTTTCAATCCTGTCTGGATTCTAGGAAATCGACTTCGGGGTTTGTGTTTACTCTGGGTGGCAGAGCCATCAGTTGGAGAAGTGCGAAGCAAGATTGCACTTCGGATTCAACGATGGAGGCCGAGTATGTGGCGGCTAGTGATGCTTCGAAAGAAGCAATGTGGCTGCGCAAGTTCCTTGGGGATCTTGAGGTAGTTCCTGGTATGGATAAAGCGGTATCACTGTACTGTGATAACAGTGCGGCGGTAGCTAATGCTAAGGAACCAAGATTTCACAAGAAGAGTAAACATATTGATCGGAAGTATCATGTGATAAAGGACTTCGTTGAGGGCAGGCATGTCACGGTGTGCAAGATCATGTCAGAGGACAATTTAGCTGATCCATTTACGAAGACACTTACTGGGAGAGTCTTCAAGAGGCATGTGGAAGCTATGGGGATGCAAAATTTGCTGTATTTACTCACTTAGTGCAAGTGGGAGATTGTTAGACATGTATGCCCTAAGGAGTAAAAATGTAATGCGTTTTTGGAGACATTTTTATCAATAAATAATTTATTCATTTATATATACCAAATCTTGTCCTCTTTACGTTCATATTTGTTGAATGTATGATAAGCAAACAATAGTCTGAGACTTTTAGTCTAAACCTTAAGAATTGGGCATATGATGGGATGATTATGCGGTAGACACGATTCTTAAGGTGATGGTCTAAAACATATGATCCGTAATCGAGGGAATAGAGTTGGGCGCTTTATTCATGTAAAAATTGTTATGTTGTCTATATCCCTTATGCGAGATGGTTTGTCTTGGCCATCGGAGTTGGACTCCGTGAATAGAAACATTGGCACGTTGTCATAGGTGACGATGTGTTGGATCGGGACATAAAGTGAATTGATTTAGATTAATAATTCTGTCTTGGCAAATCGATTCACTTTAGACAGTCATTTGTATTGTATCTTAATCCTGAGATGAATAGTGGGCCCGTTATCTTGACTTGTGTCTTTTGATGTACCAATGGGTGACTCCCACATCTCTATAGTAGTATGCATGCTGGTACGTTGGAGGCATGACTCTTGAAAGCGTAGACTTGTTATTCATAGATATGGAATCCATAGCTCCTCTTTAGGAGTAATGATATCCTTTTATATGTGTTGTCCTGTAATTGGAAAACTGGAGCGCTCAACCATTTGGATACATAGGTGTAACCGAATGGTGTACTATCTTTGGATGGTAAGTTTTCTAATGGTGAGACAATGGAACGTAAGATAAAAATAATCGGGAAGGTAAGACAGAACTTGTCCTTAAGCCGATTATGGATTATCATATGGGGATACGATGCACTATGATATGTCATGGAGACTTAGCTACATGAGCTTCGTAATTCTATAAAGTTCGAGAGTGCAGCTCCAAGGTTTTAGTGGAGTAGCGTTGGAGTTGATAATTGTGAAATGTATATCTGGGATATTGGGTTACATAATTATCATGAGCTTGAACTTTATAGGTCCATTTTGGTCCCCTTTGCTAGCTCACAAAATCCTGTAACGACACGGCGTGCTTTTCCAATAATTGGTGACTTATGTCGGATTTATCAGATTGGTTTAAAATTTGTAAGAATCAAATAATTCATGTTTTTTTATCGGTTGAATTAATTTTGTAAGAAATTAGTTCAAGATAAACTTGTTGAATTATTGCGATCAGATAATTCTTGTCTGTTTATCGGTTGTTTTAATTTTGGACAAAATTAGAACAAGATAAACTTGTAGAATTATTGTGAATTGATTTATTTTCTTAGAGATTATCTTGATAAAGTTTGTTTTGATCAGATAACTTCTCTATTGGGTTATTTGAATCAAAACTGAGGCTTTATCCTTTAGAATCTCGGGTGGAAAATAAAAGATTCGCGAGATTTTTTCTCGAGAGTTTGGCCTGCCGGATGACGTGTTCGGCCTGCCGATCAACGGTAGATAAGATTACGCGTTTTCACGCGGATCTTATCAGATATTGATCCGAACTTGATTCTGTTACGAGTTTTTGAGACCTAATCTGATATGGACTGACCCCAGGACCAATAGCTATATAAAGGGAGTGAGTCTCATGATTTACTCAGATCAATAGAGATCAATTTGAGAGATTAAGAGTGATACTTTTCTGGTGAGCATCTGAAAACTCCTTGAGAGCCTTTTGTTCACAAATCACGAACACTAGCTTTGGGTTCTCTCTGTTGGTTGGAAGGAGAGTCACCGGTGGAAGAAGCTGTATGTGTGAGCCCACACTCACTCCGGTTGTGGATAGAGAATAGCAAAGAAGACCAGTTGGTTGAGGCTCTTCCGGAACGTTACTTCTCTACACAGGTTGCGGAGGTTCTTCGGCACACTGAGGTTAGTAAGATCTATTTAATTTATACATATAACATGTCAAACTTGTGTTTTGGAAATTACTCTGATGAAAAATTTTAAAAAAAATTCCGCTGCGCACTTAGTTTCCAACACCTGGGAACAAGAAGATGAAATGAGGAGAGTCTATAGTGAATTGTTCTACTTTTTAGGGACGAAAATTTTTAAGGATGGTAGGTTGTAATGACCAAGGAAAATGCATTAATAAAATCCAATATTTAATTGGATTTAATTAATACATTTACCCTTAAAAATCGTATTTTTGTAAAAATTTTGATAATATACAATAAACAATGTTAATAGAAAATTTCGCTGCAAGTTTGATACGATGTTGGATATTACTAAATACAGATTTTGTGAGCTTAAAAGCTTGAAAATTTGTAAATAATATCCATAAAATGAATTTTATATCATAATTAATTATAATATTATGGTATAAATTAATGGGTGATTAAGATGAAAATAAAGTAGAAAAGTATGTCAAAACCCTAAACAGTGTAAAAACGGTACAACGCAGAGTAAGTGCACTACTAAATTAAAAACACGGATATGAGAAATGTTGTGTTTGAACTCCAAAAGTGAACTAAAGAATAGGTATGATATTTTATGCAGCACGAGAATATGTTTTTTAATGGATTCACTCTAGCAATATAAGAAAAATACAGCGTGGTGAAAAATTACAATGTGTGAGATTTAGGGGCTCACCAAGTAGACACCCCATGAGTTTTTATTGAGCCACCACACCATGAAAGGTGGCCCAATCACCTAAAGTGACCCATTGCCCTTAATTATGAAGGTGATGACTCACCTATTTTTTTTTTTGAAAAAATGTAGAGATAAGTCTTTAATTAAAGCTTCAAACATCAAAAAAATTTCATTTCTTCTTCTTTCAAGATTCGGCAGCCCCCACTAGTCTTTCTCTTAAAATCTTCTCAAAATAACCTTCTTGCATAACACTTTTCAAGTGAGTTCCATGACCAAGCCCAAGATTTCATCAACTTTTAAAGGTAAAATTCCAAACTTTTTCTTAAGTTTTCCTAGGTTTTTTGCTTGGTTTAAGGGGGGAATTTGACCCAAGATTTTCTCATGTGAAACATGCTTAGGAAATTGCAAGGAAGCCCTTGAAAGGTTTAGATTACAAATTTTTCTTTTTGTAAGTTCAATTTTTCAAATTTAAAGTTTATTTGGTTTTTTTTTTTTTTGTTTTGGTTTGTTATTTCAACATGGCATGGGATCCTTTATGTAAGTTGTAATTTGATTTTCTTAATTCCATGGGTTATGTTGAGGTTTGTGGTTGAGATTTGGGTTTGAAGGTGAAAAATGGCATTTGGTGCAAAAACAGGTAGTTTTGTAAACTTTGAAGTGGTTTTAAAAAGAGTTGTGAATTAGCATGAAAATTGATTGAGAGGGTCTTGAAATTGTATGAATAGTAGCTAGAATGTTGTCTTAAATGAATTTTTGCAAAAATTACCCTAGGGACTAAATTGCAAAAAAATCCTATTCTTGGTAGACTTGAAAAAAGGCCAAAAACTCCCTTGTTTAGTGGGAATTTTAAAAAATTAAAATATGAAAGTTGTAGATCTCAATGAAACTATTATGAAGCGTGAACGGTTCGTCTAAAATTGCCTTTGGTTGTGAGATATGAATTTTACAAAATTTGTTAAAATTTGAAAAAAAAAATTAGGGGCAAAAATGTCTTTTTACAAAAGGAATTAGGGTATGGTACTTTGAGAAAATTTAATCCCCTTGAAAAATGGGGACTAATGGTTAAAAAAGATTATTTTTAGTCCCGGAGGCAAAATCATCAAAAATCTTCAAATGAGGGTAAAATTGCAAAGTTTTGTTTAACTTGGGCTTTTATTGCAAACTAGTATTCCGATGCCCTGAACACTTATTTTCATCTTAATAAGCAACGTTTCACTTTAAATTAGTGATGATATAAAGCGGCCCATCGAGGATAAAAACTTCATTTTTTATACAATGGGCAGTATGGACCCCAAAACGTATAAGATAGAGAAAAACAACCTTATTAAGGATTTTTTTTAGAAGTTATAAGATCAGAATGAAATGAGAGAATGGTCGAACTTTAAGTAATCAAAAAATATACCCTATTGACGTATAGCTAAATAGTGATGATTTGGCTAATAAAGATATAATTCGCCAAACAGGTCCTTAGACGAGTAACAAAGGAAACTCGAAGATGGTCTTTTCATCAATGAAAACAAGTAAGTTCAAATCCACGTATAGTATGAAAAAGTAAGTTTAAGGGTGTGGTATACTTATGTGAATGTGTCGTGTGTGCTACACAATTGAAAAGTGTAAATGTTTTGCACTTATTATGTACGCATATTGACATGCATGGTATGATAACTAAAATAAGTGGACTAGTAAATGAATCACCAGAAATAAGGAAAGTGCCGTACCAACTCTCGAAGTAAAGGAGAGTTTAAAGTTAAAGTTATGTTATGGTCTCGATGTTATAAAGACCTATGTGCACATATGGTACGAGTACTTGGGCCCTAATTAAAGAGAAGATATGACAAGAATAAGGAATGTTCATAAGAAAGTATAAATGGATCATGCATATTAGTATAAGATTCATGTGGGCTATGTTTGGACTTACTAAGCATAAGCTCACCTAGTTATTTCTTGCTATAGGAATTTCCACTAGAAGGTCAGAATGAATGTACTGTTGAGTTGGCGAGGGATTATGAGCAATGTACAGACCGGGATGTGGATACTGCCATAGATACGTTTCTGTTGTTATATATTTTAAATTATTTTGGATCTTGATGTATAAAAGATATAGTATAGTTAAGTGAGACAAAGCCTATTTTAGACATGCTAAGTATATGATGTTCTAAAAAGAAAGTTTATTGACGTAGTTATACATATAATTAAAAAAAAAAAGAGGTTACAGTATGTATGTGTGATATATTTATTGAAATATAAAAAAAAGAAAAGAAAAAAAAGTATTCTCAAGATTTTCATAAACACGTAAGTAAGGAAAGTGTTAAAGCACCGCCCATAAAAAGGCAGGTTGTGACAGTATCAATTCTCCATAAGCAAAGAATATTAGTTTACAAATAAACACATTAAGAAAAATCAGTACTTTTATTTCATGTTTGCAAAGTATGTCAATTCTTCATAATCGTTTGCACAAAATCTAGCAAAAGTTTCTTTCTTTTCCCAAAAAAAAAATCAAATTGTAAAGAATTTTGATAGCATAACAACTTATATTAAGCAATATTTAAAAACTGCAAACATAATCCAGACAACTACAAAACCTGCTAACATAATCCAGACAATTACAAAACTACATTGTTCTTTATAAATATGACAAAACTATAATCAGTTTCTTCCAGGATCAGTATATGGAGTTTCTATATATTGTGATCTTTTTCTAATCCTTTGCAGTCTTTGCGGTCATTGTATTTGTAGTGGCTATGGTTCTTCATCGCATATCACTATATCAGTGCAATTTGTAGGAGGAGGTGAGCGAGATAATTGAGGTAATCCAACTTGAGGCAAGGGCGTACTGCGAGATGAGGAAGAAATGGATAGTGATTCATCTTCAGGCATGGCCATAGTGCTAGGTGAGCTTGGTAAGTGAGGTGATCCGACTTGAGGCAGGGGCATAGTGTGAGGTGAGGAAACAGAAGGAGATTCATCTTCAGGCAGGGGCATAGTACGATGCTAGGTCATAGTGCGAGGTAAGGGAGATAAGTGTGGCAAACCTTTTTCATGTACGGGTGTAGTGCGAGGCTGAGGCATAGTAAACCCATCATAACGCTCACTGTAATGATGCTTCTGATGTCCTATTAATAGCATAATTTCTGACCAATGTTTGAATTGGTCAAAAATATGCTGTTTCAACTACTCAAACCCTAAAGCGATTTCTTTTCTCATTGCTTCCTGATCTTTCCTAATAGCTTTTACCTCATTCTCAAGTTGTACTACTCTAGGAGGAGCACCCTCATGTTTTGATCAACAGAGGGCGAAACATGCTCCTGATGATCATGGCCAAAAACTATGCACTCTCCCCATTCAAGTATCTCAGTTAACTGGTTTATAATTGGATCAATAGTTCTTCTCAAAAAAGGACTAAAATTGACCATCCACGAGGTTCTCATCTTCTCATTCGTAGCAAACAACATGCTACGAATATCCTACAAAACAAATTAAAAAATTCTCATTATGGCCATGTTAGTTTTAGTTAATATAAATAATTACATGAATAGTAGGTGGACACTGAACTGTGACCCTTCAATTAAATTGCTTATTTCAACCCTCGAAGGATTTGCTGCATTTGTCCACTTTATTGTCTTTCAGCAACACATTCGAGAAACAAGAGCTTCTGTTGGGGTGGGGTAGCAAATCTATTTGCTACCACTGGGACGCACTCATAGGCAAATACCTAAACCAAAATTAAATTTTGGATCAAATATTATATCAAATATAAAACAATAAATGCGATATCAAATACAAACTAATAAATAAATTACTCATGTTTAATTACCTCAAATGGATGTATAAATCCATTGAAAGTGAATGTTGTGTTGCTCGAGTTAATCTTACTCCTTATATCCTCCTTCAATTGCTTGAATGAATACTTAAAGGAATCTTGGCCCCAAGGATAGGCATAGAAAGCATCTATGTTATCAACCAAAGTTAAGTACTGTGCTTTGATTTTCAAGCAATTTTTGTCGTTGGCCATCAAAACACCAACGACAAAAATCAAAGCAGGTATCTTCCTCTTCTCTAAACTATTTAGAGCTTGAATGTTCTATTCCATCTTGTTGACAACATCATAGATAGAAATTTCTATGTTATCAGGCCAATGACTTTGCATAAACGGTGGAGTAGGATCATGTTCGTTCTCATCCTCCTCATCCCCCTCATCTTCATCTGCTTCATCAACAACAAGATACTGATCACTGCAACATAATTCTATCAGCAAAGCATAATCCTTAAATGTGTACCTACCTAGAACACAATTAACAAGCATCCAAAATTCATTGTCATCATTCCCTGTTGCCATTTGCAATACCATTGACCACAACAACTGGCCAAAATGTTGAAAATTTTTAGCCACGTCCAACACATGGCCAAATTGGGTGTGTCTAAACCACTGTAGATCTTTGGGGTCTAGTTTGTCCATAATAAACTTTGCATGATGCTCATATTTAGACTTTTTAGACACCTGCAATCATAGTGCTCTTCAGTCCTCAACACAGGATCTAGCCTTAGAGGTTGTTCAATATGAAAACAATAATTTTAAAAATTAAAAAGAAATTTAAAAAACAATTAAAGCAGAATTAACACCAAAGAGCAATTAAAAAAAGATAGCCCTATTCCATGCATATCAGAAGGAGATGTTTATCTTACAAGAAAATGCAAACACCATCATAGACAACTTTTGTTAGACATAAAATTCATCCTCCAAAAAGTATGTTCACAGAAAAAAAGTAAAGAATCAAATTAGATGCACTTGTTGCAAATAAAGAAAACTAACAAACGTAGTTTTGGCCTTCCTTCATATCATCCCAATAGTCAAATATGTAACTTTTACACAGGTTATTTGGTTTGACTAATCATTAACTCTCTCTATTTGTTTCTTTCTTAATGGCTTTATTTTTGTTCTTTTTTTTTTTCTAGGTTAAGGGATTCTGGACTACCCTTTATTGCGGGATGACTAGAGCTGCTTTGGCATATTACAGTTACGCTAAACTCTTTCAGGTATCCTCTTCAAATACAGAATTCAAGTCATTGACAAATAATTTTGAAGCATTTATTTAATTTTATTAAAATTACTATACGTCTGTAGGAGAATGAGTGTTTATGTAATAACATGCTTGAATAATATATATGTTAAATTTAATATAAAAATGATACAAATATTATATGTTCAGATCTAGAGATTCGTTATGAATATAGTAATTATAATTTTGTTAGTTTGTTCTTCAATCCAATATTTTTGTGATGAGACTAACAAGTATATGAACTAAAGTTGAATTTGTAAAGATGCTCCAAGTTTAATGCTTAAAAACAAACTAATGAATGAATGAGTAAATAAATAAATAAATAAGGCAAACAAATTTAGAAAAGGCCCTTGGCATTGTTTTCTTTTGGTATTAATACAGTTGTAGATAATTTATATGCAAGGCATGACATCGACGGAACACATTCAGCACAAAAGAGCTTGGATAATAAAATGTGGGATTGTTAAAGGGAATCTTTTAGTGAATTCAGCTAAGAAACGTCTTAATGGTTATTGCCCACTCATGCCAGAAGAGGAAAATATAAATAATCAAAATTTTGTAGTTATAAAGGGTCGATATAGTGTCCCCATATTTAGACCCCATGCAGGGCCCATATCGACCACACAACAAAAGTGTGGTTTTAGTTTTCCAAGCCCTTCAATCTGATGGCATTGCAATTTTTTTCGTTTTTTCACCCAACAAATTGGGCTACCAGAATCTAAACATCCACCCCCAAAATTTCATTAGTTCTTTAATTTTTATATTATGTTTCTTGAAAATCAAGCCCATAAAAAAAATCCCTCTCAAGTATACCACACAAAAAAAAAAGAAAAAAAATCCACTACTAACATGCTAACATATGCAACACCTTCGATCGGACATTATCAGATCAACAACACAGATCAAAATTCAAAGCTATTTAGGCCCTTTTTTTAAGACTAAAATTGAGACAAAGCTCAAGTGGCCTTTGGTAATGGCAATTTCTCTCTTTGCTGATAAAATGAAAAAAAATTTGGTTTAATGCAATATTTAAACAAGCTTTCATTGATCCGTCCAAATATTAAGAAATCAAGAAAATGGGATCGTCCAAATGTGGACCAGTTACCAAGAACATCACCAATCACACTCAACAGCACAGATCAAAATTCAAAGCTCTTTAGGCCCTTGGTCCAAATTTTTTTCGTTTCTTTAGAGGCGACAATCTGTCTTGGAGGAAGAGAGCAAAAGAAAGCTGGAAGAGGAAAGACATGGTGTTGGAATAATGGAGTTTGGGATGGAAAGAGTTGGGAGAAGAAAAGAGAAAATTAGGAAAAGGGCAAAACATGGAGGATGAACCGGTTGAGTCTAAGAAGAAAAAGTTTGAGTAAGAAAGGTAGAGATTGGTTCAACTTGGGTAGCAGAGTAAGAAAATGAAGGTTAGGGCTATATGATTTTAGATTTTAGGGCTGAAATGGTTGAATGGGAAAGGGCACCCAACATGGAAGATAAGTTGGATAAAAAGATGACATGTAGGAGATAAATGAGACTTGTCAGCATTTTTTGGTGCCCAAAAAAAGAGGGTTATTTCTCCAATCAAATTTCTTAGTGAGCTCTTTCATCAAATTTTGCCTTTTGATACACTTCAATGGATTCCATCTCAACATGAATCAGCTTTCAACCAAATTTGTGCAATCCTGACTCAAATTCCAAAGAGCTATTATTTATATGTGTTGTAATTGATGTTAACTTTACAAGCATTTTCTTATGCCTATTTTATTTCAATACTTTTGCTTTTTTAAGGCTTTATAAATGTGAAGGAAGGGAGCAACAAAGCATCCCCAACATTCCTTCTAATTTCTTCAATGCATAGAGATTTCTAAGCTCTACCATAGAGCATTTAATGTTCTAGAAAAAAAAAGGAAAAAGAAGAATAAAAAAATAAAAATATTTTATTTTATATGTTTGAGAGTTAGAGAGTGTTGTATGTTGAAGGTGGGCCTGTTAAACTTGTCTACATTCTGGGTCATCTCTAAACTCAAACTTTTGTAATATATTAATGTTTATATTAATATTTGTGTGGTGTGCTTTTACTTTCATGTTCTAGTTTTTTTTTTGTTGGGATTGTAATCTAACTTTAATTATGAATATCCTATTTAGTTAAATTATATTATTGTGAACCTCATAATTATGTTGAGTATTTATGCTTTTAATTAGCTAGCGACTAGTTAGATGATTAAATAAATCATAATGAAACCGAAAGGAGATTTATGACTTAGAATTATGTGTAAATTACCATAAATTACATGTAAGATAGAGATATACTTACATGTTTTGTATAGTCACAATGAGAATTACCATAGATCATAATGAACTTAGGCATAATTAATTCACATAGAGACATAGTATTTTTGGTGTAACCGAGAGAGAGCACTAAATATGATAGGGAATTTGACCATCAACATAGTATGAGGATATCATAATAATATATTTTATTGAAAAGGATCAGATTAATTTTGGTGAAATCATAATTCCTAACGTTTTTAGGATTTGTTTATTTTTTAAATTCACTTGTTAAATTTTATTTTCTTTTATTTCGTTAATTTTTAAAATTTAGATTTTTATTGTTTAAATAATCTTAGAATTAAGATAATTTCAGTACTAAATAAAAATTAACACAATCCTCGTGGGAACGATACTTTAACTCATCACTTTATTACTTGTTACGGTTATATGCATTTGTGTATTAAAATTTCCACAACAAGTTTTTGGCACCATTGTCGGGGATTGTTTGTTTAGTTTTTGTTAATATCGATACCAAATAGCTGTAGGATTAGTTTGAATATATATATTTTTTAAATCTTATCAAGGAATTTTTAAAATTTATCATAGTAATCAAATCCTTGCAAATTTTATATGCCGCCTAGAGGAGGTTCAATGAGTTGGTTCAAAGATTTTCTAACAAAATTTTTTTAAATGAGTCTCTAACTTACATTTTCTACATTGGATTGGATAATGACACAAGAAATTGGGTCAATTATGGAGTGTTTGCAACCAGTGGTCACATTCTTAATAGAAGCCATGAAAATGCATCTCACTTGCTAAATGAAATGGCTGATTTTGACTACCATTGGTATTGGGATCCATCACTACAAGGATGGAGTCACCAATATCCTTCATATATCCATCACCCTAACATTATACACCAATCCATCTTGCCTCAAGAAGTGAAGAGGTTGAGACTGGAGGAAGTAATGGAATAGTTGGTGACTAATGTCAACCAAATGACCAATATTGAAGAAATTCAATTTGATTCTAGGTGGTATCTTGATGAACAAATGGATTTTTTCATGAAATCAATATCACAAAATCAAGCTAAGGAAATGATGGTAACCAATCAGTGTACGAAACCCATTGTAGAGTACAATGAAGATTTAGTGGAACCTATTCCTACCACTAGCATTGAAGATTGCCATTTTGAAGAGCCGACACCAACAGAGGAGCATTTGGACTTGTTCATTGAAGAAAAATCAAAAGAAATCTATAATAGCCCACATTGGCGCCCATGTCGATTATCCAAGATTAAATCTATGAAGATTCAATGTGGCCAACACCTCCTCCACTTTCATTATCATCGATTCTTTATGCTCATCAAGCACATTATTCCAAACTAAGTCTTGTTGGTGCAATGAGCCAATCATTTCAAAATTTTGCCAAACTTGAGGGCATTTTCAATGAAGACCCATATAAGGTGTCTTACAACACTTATTATAGGCAGAAGCTACTTTTTGAGCACTTCTATAGTCAGGCTACGGACTGTAATCTAAGCACTTTTTGGGAGGCAACATAAAATTTCCAAACTATTTTAATGTGTGTTGTTAAAATCGTTTTGTATTTTTTCTTAGGTGTTGTAAAAAATTTTCTTTCAAATTATTTTTATACGTGATTTTCATAAAAAAAAATTAAAAATTTCAAAAAAAAAAATCATGTTTGTAAAAAATTATGTTTTCCTTCACTTGAACCCATCCTTGATCTCAAGGAGGTTTCGAGTGTACTTTGTTAGTGTGCTATATGTCTATTTTGTTATTTTTGTAACTTATATTAAATATAAACTATTCAGAATGATTCAATTGGGCCAAAACCGAAAATTATTCTCCAAATTTGGGCCAAGATTGATATTAGACCTTCATTTTGGGCTAAATATGTAACCCAGTAGATTACCAAATCGTACAAACCCAATCCAATTTCAATTGGCCTACAATTTCAATAGTTCATCAAGCCCAAGGATATTTGGGCCCAATCCATGCCCAAATTTTTCCAAGAACATTTGGACCTAATGCAATTCATTTCAAACCCAATTTGATCAAGCCCAAGTATAAAAAATAATAAAAAATAAAAAATAAAAAAGTAAAAAATATATTTCACTCTTCACACACGTCCAGCACAATAGCCATTCCATGCCTATAAATCCCGTCACTGTGCATTGAAAGTCAGCTCTTTGAATCCACTCTCTCTCCCTCTCTCATGAATTCTAAATTTCTCCTCTTCTATAGAATTCTTTCATTCTCTCTTTTGTTCTTCTATAAACTTTTCCAAATTCATAATATTTTTTCTTCGTTTCTTTTCAATTTTTCCTCAATCGTCTTTCTTTTCTTCTTTCTTTTTCTTTGTTTTTCCATGGATCTAAAGTACACTCACCTAAAAAGAAATATTTCCCTTTTGTTTCTTAAAAGACTCTTAGGAAAAAAAACAAGTCTAAAGTCACCAAACATTGGGTTCTTATGCAATTTAGTATTCCCAATGATGTTAAAATGCTAATCAAAGGCAAAATACATCAGAGTGAGAAGTGCTATAAGAAGAAGAGCCCTTTCCATTGAATCAAGATGCAACAAGTGTGCTCGACAGACTTGTAATGGTAAGTGTCCCTCTCTTGGATTTGTGTCACTTAACAGAGAGGACAAGATCTAATTTTGCAAGGATGGACTTTCAAAAGAAGACCTAGATGGTCTCTAAGCTTTTCTAAAAAACCATACTAGTGGATATGTCCATGGTATGATTACTAAACTCTAGCCCAAATTCCATATAAAAAGACAACGCCTCGGGAATCTGGCAAAAAAGGATCTTGTTTGCCAATGTATAAGAAAATTGGATGGGAAGTAAATCCTTGATCCATAGAGATCGTTAACAACACTTGTAAATCTTGTTGTTTTGTGAGTTTTTTTTTAAATTATGATTTGAGTGTGTTTGTTGTTTTTAGATCGTCATAGTAGTTGTTTAATAATCAGTATTTGATTTATTTTATTGTTTTCTTTTAAAGTTTTTCCTTTTATTTTCTTTCTTTTGCTTGAGGACTAGCAAAATATTAAGTTTGGGGGTATTTGATGAATTGATATTCTATACATAATTGGAATGCCTTCATCTTGATATTTTGATCGTTTTTGAGAGTTTTTACATCTTTTTATTTGTTTGTGTGAAGATATGTTCAATATCATGTTTTTAGTGTATTTTTATGTTTTCATATATTTTTGGTAAGTTTTAGGTGTGTTTCTGTTTTTATTTAGTTTTATGTTAAAAAATATTTAGTTAATTTTAGTAATTTTTTCTAACTTGAGAGAGAGCACTGAATACGATAGGGAATTCGATCATCAACATAGTATGTGGATATTACAATAACATATTTAATTGAAAATGATCAGATTAATTTTAGTGAAACCATAATTCCCAACGGTTTTTGGATTTTTTGAATGAACTTAAGCAAAATTAATTCAATCAGAGATATAGTGTGTTTTCATGCTTAGGTATTTTTGGTATAACTTGAGAGAGAGCACTGAATACGATAGGGAATTCGATCATCAACATAGTATGTGGATATTACAATAACATATTTAATTGAAAATGATCATATTAATTTTAGTGAAACCCTAATTCCCAACGGTTTTTGGATTTTTTGAATGAACTTAAGCAAAATTAATTCAATTAGAGATATAGTGTGTTTTCATGCTTAGGTATTTTTGGTATAACTTGAGAGAGAGCACTGAATACGATAGGGAATTCGATCATCAACATAGTATGTGGATATTACAATAACATATTTAATTGAAAATGATCAGATTAATTTTAGTGAAACCATAATTCCCAACGGTTTTTGGATTTTTTGAATGAACTTAAGCAAAATTAATTCAATTAGAGATATAGTGTGTTTTCATGCTTAGGTATTTTTGGTATAACTTGAGAGAGAGCACTGAATACGATAGGGAATTTGATCATCAACATAGTATGTGGATATTACAATAACATATTTAATTGAAAATGATCAGATTAATTTTAGTGAAACCATAATTCCCAACGGTTTTAGGATTTTTTTAATTTTTTAAATTCACTTATTAAATTTTATTTTCTTTTATTTCTTTAATTTTTAAAATTTTGATTTTTATTATTCAAATAATCTTAGAGTTAAGATAATTCCAGTACTTAATAAAAATTAACACAATCCTCATATGAATGATACTTTAACTCATCACTTTATTACTTGTTACAATTACTTGCACTTACATATTCGAATTTTCACAACAATTAGTGTGATCTACGCAACCAAATAGATGGTCAAATATGTAGAAATTGAGGATAAAATTAGACAACGAATATTCTTGGTTTTATATTTAAATTATTATGATACAATGATTTTATGATTTTTATGTAAAAATTATAACTATAAATAGGGGTGGACTACCCTAGAGAAGGGATTCTAATTATTCTTGTCTTTACTTCAGCCTTTTCGCATTTATGTATTCAAAAGAAATAAAGAGAAAACCCTAAAGTGGACGTAGCTCATATTGAATGAACCACTATAATTCCTTGTGTTCTTTTTTTTTTACATGCTTTTATTTTTCTCATTTATATTATATTTCGTGAGTGAATCGTGAGATATGTATTGAACTAAAACCACCATCAACAATTGGTGCTAGAACGAGGGCTAGATTTATCTGATTTTGAACCAAAATTTTCCATGATCACCATGGTGACTACGAGAACCAACCGAATAGGAGAAAACTCTAACAACCTCTCTATTGCTGTGGAGGCTAGAGGATTAAGGCGAGGGACACAACCATCAAGAACTACTGTTTTGGATCAGAAGGATGAATAAATGAGCGACCTACTGGAAAGAATGACAGTGGCCTTGGACCAAATCCAAGGCGGGGATGGTAACACTGCGAGTGCAAACCCAACTGACCTAAGGGATAACCTTGGTTAACCAGAAGGGTGGCCAGTGGGAATTGCCTAAAGGAACCCGCAAGATTGTGTGTGGCCAAAACAGAAGGGCAAACTCAATGGGTAGCCATGAGAGAAGGCATTGCATAGCCCAGGCCATGAACAAAGGAGGAAATCAATAGAGGCATAATGTACGCCTCCCACTAATATCGCCAAGGTAAGATGATAGACAAGATGCAGCTTTCGATCAAAACAGTAGAATCTCAAGAACCAGCATTACAGGGGAGATTTGAGGAATGTGTTGCATGCAAGGAGAACTGTTTCATTCGGGAACAACCCCAACTTAGTGGATTTGCCTGTTGTTGACCAACCATCACATATCCCATAAGTTCCTCAGCTAATAGCCCAGTAGGTGAACTTGTAGATACAAGCTGCATTAGGACTTCTTCTCGACGATGGTAGATGCCTAGTGGAAAGAGTATGGGGAACTAGAAGAAAAGCTTGGTCATCATACCAAAGAGATCACTTATACCAACACCTTCGTACTTGGATTTATGTAGGTACCCCTTCCAAAAAGGTCTAAACCTTTGTAGATGTCTCTATACAAAGGGTTGATGGATCCAGACGACCACATTCAAATATACGAGTCCTATAGAGAAGTTTATGGAGTCCTATAGAAGATTATATGTCGAACCTATAGCCAAACTTTGGCAAGTTTAGCCAGATAGTGGTTCAGGACCTTTAAAGCTGGGAGCATTACTTGTTTCCAAGACTTAAAGGCCACCTTTTTAAAGTAGTTTGTGGGCATCAGGGCTCTACCCCCATCGAAGGAGAAGCTCAACTTCCTAACACAAGGGCCAAATGAATCCTTAAAGGATTGGCTTGCCAAGTATATTAAGGAAGTGGCAGCAATGAGAGCGGTGTTTGGCGATGTCGCCCTGAGGGGGACTTTAAGTAGCATGCGTACGGATATTCCTTTCAGGGATGATGCCAATTGTAAGGGCCCAAAGTCATGCAAAGAGTTCTTAGAGAGAGCTAGGGGATTCATCAACAACATTGGGAGGTGGCGATAGTGGTAGCAATCAAGGGCCGCCCAATGGCAAAAAGAGAAGGAGAAACCCTTAAGGGCAGAGTAGTTTAAAGCCACAAGTATATGATTCATCATCATCCCAGCCAAGCCTAGTTGTTATGATAGATAATGCCAAATGGTAGAAGCAAAAGGATGGTAGGCCTCGACCCGAGTAGAGATATGACAACTGCCACAGACTCATATCCTTAATTGACGACATTTACAATCGAATTAGTGACAAGGCTTATCTCCAATGTCCTCCACCAATGAGGTCAAATCCTAATAAGCGCAATCAAAACATGTGCTGTAGGTTTTAGGGAGATGTGGGACACTACACAAGTGAATGTGCAGATCTTAAGGATGAGATGAGAGGCTGTAAGAAAAGGCCAGCTTTAGGTGTACAGAGCCAATAAAAGTAAGAGAAATGACAGAAGGAATGATAGTCCTAACAATCAAGGAAATGATGCAAGATGGTGTAATGATGACCACCGAGACAATAATATGAATGCATCTACTGGGGTGATTCATACCATTTTTGGTGGACCATACCACAAAGGTGACTCTAGAAGGTCCCAAGAGAATTATGCCCAAGAGGCGAGAGAGAATACGCAACAAAGATGCATGAACATGTCAACAAGCAGGCCTGTTAAGGTATAGAGATACGAGGGAAAGGAGATAACTTTCTCTAAAGAAGATGTCATGGGGTCCACTTTCCCCAGAATGATGCTTTGGTGGCTGAAGCAATGATTGAGAACTATACGATGTACCAAATCTTAGTCGGCAACATAAGTTTTGTCGACATCATATATGCAGATTGTCTCAAAAAATGGGGATATTTTTTGACCAAACAATGCTAAACATGAGACTGTTGCATCGATTTACAGGCAACAGTACAATCCCTAAAGGGACTACTAAGCTGCCAGTAAGGTTAGGGCAGAAGCCAAAGATGACGACTGTACCATCAAATTTTCTGGTGGTTAAACGAGGAGACTAATATAATGCAATAATTGGTAGGCCCACTCTAAGAGCACTAAAAGCAATTACCTCCATATACCATCAGAAAGTGAAGACTCTAATGCCAAAAGGAGTGGGTGAGATGAGAGTAAACCAATATGAGTCAAAACTGATTTATTCTGACGTGGTTCATACGTATGCAACCCCACAGAAGATGGAGGTGAGGATGGTGCATCAAGGGCCCATAGAAGAAGACATAGACCCCTATCTAGAAGAAAAGATCACTAGAACAGAACTAGCTGAAGGCCTTGTAGAGATGAGAGTGGATGAAAATGATTCATCGAGGGTGTTAAAAGTAGGGTCGGGATTAAGCAATAAGCAGGCAGAGGAATTGAAGTAGTTTTAGGCAAAAACCTCGGCGTCTTTGCTTGGACTCATGAGGACATGATAGGAATTGACCCAAAAGTCATCTGCGATCACCTAAACATCGACCCAAACTTTCCCACAAAAAGGAAAAAGAGACAACCAGTTAATCCAAAAAGGTATGAAGCACTCTGTGAAGAGGTTAATAAATTAGAGAACTTGAGCTGTAATCACCATTACTCTCTTGTTTGGACATTCGCGAGATATGTGACCCCTGCCTTGACATTTTAAGCACTTAATGTCATGACTTTTTGAGGTAGAAAATTTAGTGTTACCTTGTTTAGGTGCAGCAACTTGTTTGGCATCCTTAGAGGGCTTGGTCTTTGGCTTGTTTGCTGGAAATTCATCCCGTTTAGGGGCTGGTCTCCATGTGCTTGAGGTAGCCGTGCTAGATCACCTTCTAGCCATGTTTCTTTGCTTCAACTACTGCTCCACTTTGATGGCTTGGTGCACCATATCTGTCAGCTCCACATAATGTTGCATTTCTACCACATCTGCAATCTCATGGTTTAAACCATGCAAAAACCTAGCCACAGTGGCCTCCTAGTCCTCCACTACATTTGTGCGGATCATGGCAACCTCCATCTCTTTATGATATTTGTCAACACCCTTATTACCTTGTGTGAGGCGTTGGAGCTTGTTGTACAACTCCCTATGGTAGTAACTTGGGATGAATCGTTTGTGCATGATTGCTTTCATTTCCTCCCACGTCTCAATGGTTCGCTCTCCATTTCTCCTTCTATCCTTCAACAACTGATCCCACCAAACAATAGCATAGTCAGTGAATTCAATTGCAGCGAGTTTTACCTTTTTCAACTCAGAGTAGTTGTGGCAATCGAAGACCATCTCCATCCTCTTCTCCCACTATTGATACACCTCAGGATCATTTTTCCCTTGGAAGGATGGAATCTTAACCTTGATGCTTCCTAAGTTGTCATCCTGCCTCTGTCTACCTAGCCTATCTTCTCTATTCCCTAAACCACGCCCAAACCTGCCCCAGTTATTAGGTGGATCATCAAACTCCTCCCAGTCATCATCATCCTCTATGTCCCCCCCTTTCTCACCATGGTTTACATGTCTAGGTTGCCTAATGGGGTTATTTTGGCACTGCCCCCTTGGTGTCCCCTCTTCCAACCTATCCATTCTCTCATGTAAAGGTTCCAATTCAGCTCTCATCATTCGTCTCAGTTCCCCCATCAAAGCTTGTAACTGTAAATTCATAATGGTTCGTTGTTGGACCTCTTCAGTTGAAATATCTTCTGGATTGTGAGACATGTTTGAATTCTGCAATAAAAGGTTAGAAACCTCACAAGCACTCCCTCACATGTTTCACTCAAGAATGATTCGCTCACACTCGTGTTTCACTCAAATTGGCTCTTAACTTAATGTTCTCACTGTTCTTGCCTTTTTCCACTCGTTGTATCTTCTCAAATTCTTAATCAGACTCAAGAAACACACAAGAATCAAGCAGCAATTCAAACAAACTAGACTCTACCCAAACAATCCACAAGATTTGACATGCAATACATAGAATGACAAATGAAGACTCAATAACAAGGATGCTAAATCACAAGAACGTGTAAAATGAGTAGCTGAAATTTTGATTTTTTTCTCTTTTTCTTTCTTTTCTTTTCGGATCCTTTTTTTTTTGTTTTTGTAAAACTAGAATCAACACATAAATGAGAAACAAATGGGAACAATCGAATTCAAATCAAACAAAAACTAACTGACAAGTATTCAAAGCAAAAGGAATTGGCAAAATTCGAACAAGAAAAGGAAGGGAAAAATTTGGCCAAGAATTTCAGACCTTAAACTAGAATTTTTTTTTTCAAGACTCTTAATTCGACTAAACAAGAACAAGAACATAAGATAAAGGATAGTCAAACCTGCCTTCGAACCTAAGCTCCGATGCTAAGTGATATGAACCCTGTCGACTAACGTAACAAGACCCGACACCAAATCTGGAATTCAAACCCTTAATCCCTTAAGACACACGTTTGTTGAGCCTTGATCCGTAATCTAGTGAGACACGAACCAAGAACCATGGATAGGAAGATGCCACACCTAGAATTTCAAAAACACTTAAAAACCTAAGATGATAAGTTAGTTTGTTGAACGCCACAAGATTAATCTTGATAAGTTTAAAGAGTCTTCTCAAGAAAATAAGAAGAACGCAAGAAAAACCTCACCAAATTTGTGAATAATGATCTGATTGATTAATTCAAAATCACAAAGTGTTTACAATTATATGGGAATGATTTTTAGCCCAAAAGAATCCCTAAGTGAAGGTTGACTTAGAAAATCCCTTATTTGGTGCTTTCCCATGTGAAATTAAGCCCTAAAATAACACAAAAGGAAAGTTGCTAATCTTATCCCTTAAAATGCGCCTAACCTAATCTAGAACAAGGGAAAATATCCAGGTTTGTTTTATGCCTAACAAAACCAAATTTGACAACTAAGAAAATACGAAAATTACACCAGAAAATAAATTGATGACGAGGCTCAAACATGATGACATCGCACCCACATGTCGATCCAAAATAGGAAGGTTTCCTGAAATTATAAATTTGCCCCACAATTTACTAGAATCATGCATATCATCAATGTGAATCTTCTAGAACCTTAATCATCGTAACTAGGCTCTCTTGAGATTGACTTGGGCCTATGTTGGGGCTCCAGTTATGTGGCACATCGTAAACTGGTTGAATGAGCCCATTCAATGCATCCTTTAATTGCTTGGCCTTAGACCTCGTGATTGGACCACTTGAACGGCTTAAGGGATCACGAACATGGCTCCTAACTTGTGCAGCTCCAATGCTTGCATCAACCTCCACCACCACCACCACCCCCACTACCACCACCACCAATTAGAAATGAAGTTATTGATATTTTTTGTGAGTGCTTCCTGAAGTATAAACCGCCAATATTTGAGGGTGGTATGGACCCTAAACTTTCTAAGAATTGGATACATACCATAGAGCTATTATTTGACTATGCTAGAGTTACAAATGCTGATAAGATATACAGTGCTATCGTTATGTTGAGGAAGAATGCTAGTTATTGGTGGGACAATATGGCAGCAATGTATAATATTGCAACTATGACTTGGGAGTAGTTTAGATAGTTATTTGAGGATAAGTTTATGACTTCTGGCACTACGTATGACAAGAGAAGGGAATTTGCTAATCTGAAATAGGGTACTTCAACAATTGTAGAGTATCTTAGGAAGTTTGATGAGTTATCTTGTTATGTCTTACACCTTGTGAAGGAGACATGGGGACCTCAAATGCAAGGATGGCGACGAAAAACAACATACAAATAATTAAACCATTGTTCAAGTATTTAATTTCTTTTCTTGGTGTCCTTTCGTTTTCCAATCCATCCTTTCTAGCACACACGCCTGTCATTGTCCTCCACCTCTTCTGTAACTCTTTTACTTTTATCTGCAACATGATAATAAACTAGTAAGCAAAAGCTTAGTAAATACACTTTTCTATCTACAACATAAGGCATTTCATAAAAATCATCATGTAGCATCATATTCATAAATATCATCATCATAGTAGTGCACTTGGCACCAGTTCATATAGAACATATCTTTCATTAAAATTTCCATATTAAAACATTATTCATTTTATCTTCGGGGGCCCAAACATTGCACCATAAACATACACATAGTGTACGAGAGGAGTGAGGTAGCTAATCCCAAACCAAACGTACAAGTCCAACCTTTGGGACATCATAAACATAAACATATGGTGTGCAATGCTTAATTAAGTGATACATATATTTAGATATACTTTTAACATACCTCGTCATTGAAACATTCGTTAAACTTTCTTGTTGCAACAAGAGTTTTAATGAGAAAACAATATGTAAAAAAAAAAAAACAAACTTAAAATTATCATAAAACATGTTCTCAAAACCTTTTCAAAAACTTTTATCATGTTGTAGGTGAGAATGTACTTACTTGACTTGCTTAATAAACCTTAGTTTTAGATGACGTCGCCGCGGTCTCGACATGCTCACCTCTTGGAGTATTCATGTCATTCATTCATATGCACATAAAATTAATATTCATCTTCATGAAATCATCCAATATAGTAATACATCATTCACACTTTCATCTCTCGAAATACAATTACAAAAATACATTTTTACTAACTTTTAAAACATTTTAAGTAAAACTGTAATAGTAAAACTTGCTTGATTATTAAGTATTCACAACTTATTAGTTCACAATTCACATACAATTTGAGCATGAAACTTGGCAGGGACCAAGTTAACATATATATATATATATTACCCTAATTTTTCTTTAGTCATAAAAACTCCATTTGATAATTAAAATAAGTCACACATTTCACAACATGAAGTCTGCTAGCAAAGACAGAATAGTAGGCAGCCCTAATTAAAGTCTACGAAACAAATTATCTACAATACAGAATAATTTGATAAAAATATTACATATACTAGACACACAAAACTTTAACATAACCAAAACTTAGCCTCAAATAAATTCAAAACAATTCAAAACATTCATTTGAACTCAAGAGCAAAATTAATTTTAAATACATAAGGTAGTGAACACCCTTCGGTTAACATATTGAAATAAATAAAATAAAATTACTTTGACCCTAAAATTTTTATGAGAATCCATAAATACATAAATACAATACATAAAAAGTTTTTTTGTTCAATAAATTCATTTAGCTATAATAAAATGTCACATAAACATGAAGTCTAGTAGTTACTAGTTAACAATAATAAAGACCTATCTTAAAGAAAATTCAATATCTCATAAAATGTTCATCAAATCATCATGAAATTTTCCAAATCATGACCTAACATATACATGAATATCTCTACAAAATTTAATACAAATCACAATTTGTTTACCCCTTGAACATAGACTGCATTATTGTAAAACCTAACCAATCAACAATAATTTGTTCATGAGTAGTAGCGAATAAAAATTCAATATCATAGTATAGAAAATTTCAAATGATGTGAAACTTTAAGAAACATTATCTAACACATACATGGACATCATATTAAAATTTCATAACAAACGGACATCTATAGACAAAGTTATGGGGAGTAAAATTAAAGAGAAAATACCATTACACACATAAACCTAGAATGAAATTCTTACCTCAATATGGTCCTTCTCTAATTCTTTTGAATTCACCTAAAAGAAGACTTAATATTTCTTCCAAGTCTTTGCAGCAAAATAAGAGAGAGAAGAAGGAGAAGAAAATGTGGGAGAAAAGGAGAGAAACTGTGAACATCCCGAAAATAATTAAGTATAATTAGTGTATAAAATGGTGAATTAGTGTGCCATGATGAAATTTAAACTTTGTTTAACTATTTTGCTATATCTCTAAACTAATGTTACTTCTAATTATTTTTAATTACTCTTAATTCTTTTTATTTGTTATTCTAAATTTTTTAAAAAAATAATTTGTCAAATACCCGATATGTCCTCTCTTCACAAAACCATGTGCAGGATAGGGTTTTGTAGCAGTGAAACCACCTTGTAGTTCCTCTATTTATTTCCCCTCACTCTCCCTCTCTTCCTCACTCTCATGTTCTCTCTCTTTCACTCTTATACTCTCTCTCGTCTCTCTCACTGCCTCTGTCTTTCTCTCTCTCCCTCCCAATTTTTGATTCAAAAACAAAGCCCAAGCTTCGATTCTCAATGGATTGGAAACTCAGGAACACATTGGAACAATCACAAACTCGAATTCAAGATCATATTCAAGATTAGTTTGTTTATTTTTCAAATTTTCAAATTTTCCCAAATTTCTAAATTTTCTTAGAATGTTGAAATCCAAGTTTTATGAGCTTAGGAAACCTTGAATCTAAATTAGTAAGACTCAAATCATCTAGAATCTAGGCTTGATTTGATGAAAAATGGATTAAATCAAATTTCTATTTTTCTCCATTTTTAGATTTCTTTGAAATTTTCTATGTAAATCTTGTTTGCATGTGTTTAAAAGCGTTCTATTATGTTTTTTTTTATCATTTATGAATGTTTTGTATTGGGAACTGAAAAAACAGGTTGGAAATGAAGATTCGAGCTTGGGGAGGCTAAGGCTTGAGCCTGAAAATTTCTAGATTTACCTAGTTTGATAGGCCAATGCTAAGCATCGGCAGGCCAAACTTATAAGTTCAGCATGCCGGACTCATATGGTCGGAAATCCGAACCTGGAAAAGTTTGACAGGCTGGTGTTGAACAACTGGTAGGCCAAACTGTGGAGTTCGGCAAGATAGACCAGGATGTTTCGCAGGTCAACTGGGTTCTACAAAAAATTACTGCTTTTCACCTGTTTTCACTGTTTTAAATCCAAATTGAGATTTTAACTTTATAGTATGATTTTACGAAAGTAAATGGCACACTAAGACACCATGAGATAGCTTAGTAGTGTAGAATATCCTAAGCTTGATATTGATGAACTTAGTCTTTATTTAAGGTTTCTTGTGGTTCCGTGGAGCTAACGTATAACGAGTCGGGACTATAGTGTCAAACATTGGTGTCAGATATTGAGGTAGGACTTCTACGCCTTTCTTTGATAGCCAGGTTTTTAAATACTTTTGGCCTCAAAACAATTTCTTTTGAAATGTTTTCAATGAATGATTGAAAAAGATTTTTATCAGTTGTTTTCATAAACTGTCGAATGGGAAGATATTCCTAATGAACAACATAATAAATGTAAATGAATATACTTGATAAAATGAGATTCAAATAATGATAAAAAGGCATAAATGAGCATAATGCCATACTCAGAGATCGGGTTATGTAGAGTGCAACTTTGAGGGCAAGTCCTGAAACCCAGCTGGGCTACTACGGTGGTGATAGTTATAGTTTGACCAAGAAAAGATAGTAACATCCTTTCTGGACGAACAATGAACAGTTTTGGTAAGAATGGTTTAATTGAATTTATTTATTAATTTGTTTAATTTTTTTTAAATATTTTTGTTAAAGATAAATTTTATATTTAAATCAAAGTTTAAAAATCTAGTCCTATTGAGCCTTTCGCTTACTTTTTATCTATTTTTAAACCCTTCCCCCTAGGTGGAATTTAGCTTAGGATCGACTGGGAGTCCATCGATGGAACTTACGAGCAATAGAAGGTTTTGAGTAGGTTATTTGTATTACTTAATCAAAGCATGTAATATTTTAATTTTCTTATATTGGACTGTTGTTGTAATTTTATTTATTGTCGATACCATGTGTGTGCACAAATTATGGGCCCAGTGAGACCCAACACGTGTTTTTCTCGCTTTTATCATTTTATTTTATTTTTACCCCATCTGCTTTATTATTTTAATTGTTTAAAAAGTTTTAAATTTATCACCTTTTGTAATCAACTAAATTCTTTAAATGGGTGATTTTCATTAAAATTTAATTTAATTAACCTGATAAATTTGATTTAATTAACTTAATTAATCTGCCATGTCACCTCCCAGGTTTTGGGGCATGACAAAATGGTATCAGAGCCCTAGGTTATGAGCCTTGGGAATTGTGCACACATAGGTACGACAATGAAAAACCACTAACAATCCAATTTTGTTCTCAGAACTGAGATAATGGCACCAACACGTCGTTCAACTGCTGATGATGCGAATCTAGCAAATGAGGAAAACATGATGGGGGCGATGTTTTTTTTTTTTACAGATGGCAGCAAGGACAAGACCAGAGATTCCAAGGCAAGTCACCGGCATACTTACTTTAAGGAATTTTGGCGTGTATCTATTCCTACCTTTGATGGAAATGAAGACCTGCAGATGGCCAAGTATTGGTTAGATTCGGTGGTAAAACATTTGGATACCCTTGGCGTACCAGTGGAATATCGTGTGGAGTTTGTAGCTTACAAATTTGAAGGCAGTGCTAACACTTGGTGGAAGCATGCCAAATGTCTAGAAAACAATAGGAACATCAATTGGGACAGATTCTAGGAATTGTTCTACAAGGGCTACTTCCCACAAGGGTATGGAGATCAAAAGGCCATCGAATTTTATTGATAGGAGCAGGGTGACATGTCGGTCAGGGAATATGAAGCGAAATTCAATGAGTTGGCCAGGTTTGCTCTATCTGCCATGGCATCCGAGCGTGAAAAGTGCATTAAGTTCCAAGAAAGGCTCAAAGGATCCATTTGACGACAGTTGGTAGCTTTACGACTCCAAAACTTTGGTGAGTTGGTGTCATTAGCCTTATCGATGGAAAGTGATTATGCCCACTATTGCAAGAACCAAGCAAGGACAACCGGAGGACAACATTGGAGCAACAGGAGAGGTAGCAGTAGCTAAGCTCACGTGAAGAATTAGCAAGGCAACACCAACAGTGGGAGCAGTAGTTCATCAAGCAACAAGCGCAGCAACCCCTACAGCTTCCATTGCCATTATTGCTAGTGGTTGGGACACATCAAGAGGAACTGTCCAATTAGGCATGCTCACTTAGGACTTAAGCTCGGAGAAGGTGCCAATCGTCAGCCTCAACCTCAGTCCTTACCTCTACCTCAGCTACAGTTTCATCAATTCACTCCTCAGCAACTGCCATACCTTGCGTAAGGATGTCAACCGTAGAATTTCCAGTACAATGCCCTGTAGTATCGAGCGCCAAGTGTGGCTAGCGTGCAGTGTCCCCTAACACACCAGCATAGGCCGACTAACACAGGACCCAGCAACGCTGGTAGAGGAAAGGGGAAAGCTATTGGAAAAATAGTATGCAGTAGAATTTTAAAAATTTTATATTAGAATATTTTTCAAAACACAAATTTGACATGCTATATGCATAAATTAACTAGATCTTACTAACCTTTGTGTGCCAAAAAGCTCCGGCAATCAGTGAAGAGAAGTAACGTTTCAGAAGAGCGTCAATCAACTGGTCTTCTTTGCTATTCTCTATCCACGATCGGAGTGAGTATGGGCTCACACATACAGCTCTTCCACTAGGTGACTCTCCTTCCAACCAATTGAGAGAACCCAAAGCTAGTGTTCATGATTTGTGAACAAGAGCTCTCAGGGAGTTTCAGATTCTCACCAGCAAAATATCACTCTTAATCTCTCAACTGATCTAAATAACTCTTGAGACTTACTCCCTATTTATAGAGGTTGGATCTAGGGTCAGTCCTTATTAGATTAAGTCTAAAAAATTTGAATCAGAATCAAATTCGGATCAATATCTTATAAAATCCCTGTGAAAACGCATAATCTTTTTTCTGCGCATCGACAGGGTGATCTTCCTAATCGACGGGCCAAACTTGCCCCATCGGCAAGCCAAACTTAAGGATCAGCATGTCGAATGTCGAAAAAAGATCTCAGTGAATCCTTTATTTTTCACCTGGGATTCTATAGGATAAAGTCTCAGTTTTAATTCAAATAACCCAATAGAGAAGTTATCAAATTAAAACAACTTTATCTAGATAATCTCTAGGAAAATAAATGAATTCCTAATAATTTTACAAGTTTATCTTGATTTAATTTATTCAAAATTGAATCAACTAATAAACATACAAGAATTATCCGATCCCAATAATTCAACAAATTTATCTTGAATTAATTTTATCACAAAATTAATTCAACCGATAAACAAACATGAATTATTTGATTCTTCCAAATTTCAACCAATCTAATAAATCTGACATAAGTCACCAATTATTGGAAAAGCATACGTATCGTTATAGGATGTTGTGAGCTAGCAAAGGGTACCAAATGGACCTACATAGTTCAACCTCTCGATAATTACGAAATCCAATATCCTAGATAAACATTTCAAAATTATCAACTCCAATGCTACTCCACTAAAAGCTTGGAGCTGTACCCTCGAACTACATAAAATTACGAAGCCCTTATAGTTAAGTCTCCATGACATATCATAGTGTATCGTATCCCCATAGGATTATCCATAATCGACTTAAGGACAAGTTCTGTCTTACCTTCCTAATTATTTTTATCTTACGTTCCATTATCACACCATAAAAAAACTTACCATCCAAAGACAGTATACCAATCGGTTACATCTACGTATCCAAATGGCTAAGTGCTCCAATTTTTCAATTGCAGGATAACACATATAAGAGGATATCACTACTCCTAAAGAGGAGCTATGGATTCCATATCTATGAATAACAGGTCTACGCCATCAAGAGTCATGCCTCCAACGTGCCGGCATGCATACCACTATTAAGATATGGGTGGCACCCTTTGGTACTTCAAAAGACATAAGTCAAGACAACGGGCCCACTATTCATCTCAAGATTAAGATACAATACAAATGATTGTCTAAAGTGAATCGATTTGCTGAGACAGAATTATTAATCCAAATCTATTCACTTTATGTCCTGATCCAACACATCGTCGCCTACGACAATATGCCAATGTTTCTATTCACGGAGTCCTCCTCTGATGGTCATGACAAACCATCTCCCAATAGGGATGTAGACAACATAACAATCTTTACATGAATAAAGCGCCCAACTTTATTCCCCGATTGCGGATCTTATGATTTAGACCGTTACCTTAAGAATTGTGTCTTCTGCATAATCTGTCCATCATATGCCCAATTCTTAAAGGTTTAGACTGACAGTCTCAGACTATTGTTTGCTTAACATACATTCAACAAATATGAACATAAAGAGGACAAGATTTGGTATATAACAATAAATAAATTCTTCATTGATAAAAATGTCTCCATAAACTTACTACATTTTTACTCCTTAGGGCATACATGTCTAACAATCTCCCACTCATACTAAGTGAGTAAATCTGACAAATCTCGCATCCCCATAGCTTCCACATGCCGCTCGAAGACTCTCCCAGTAAGTGTCTTTGTAAATGGATCAGCTAAATTGTCCTCTGCGGCGATCTTGCACACCGTGACATGCCTGCCCTTAACGAAGTCCTTTATCACATGATACTTCTGATCAATATGCTTACTCTTCTTGTGAAATCTTGGTTCCTGAACATTAGCTACCATCGCACTATTATCACAGTATAGTGATGCCACCTTATCCATACCAGGAACTACCTCAACATCCCCAAGGAACTTGCGGAGCCACACTGCTTCTTTCAAAGCATCACTATTTACCACATACTCAGCCTCCATCGTTGAATTCGAAGTGCAATCTTGCTTGACACTTCTCCGACTGATGGCACCGCCACCCAGAGTAAACACAAAACCTGATGTTGATTTCCTAGAATCCAGATAGGATTGGGAATCCGAGTCAGTATATCCTAGAGAAGTCAAGTCCTCATTCGAATATACAAGCGTATACCCTCGAGTCCTTCTAAGGTATTTGAAAATATGCTTTACTGCAACCCAATGGTGCGGTCCTAGATCCGCCTAAAATTGACTTATAATCCAGACCGTATAACAAATATCTGGTCGTGTGCAAATCATGGCATACATGAGACTACCCACTGCCGAAGCATAAGGCACCTTCTTCATGTATTCTCTTTCTTCATCAGACTTTGGAGAGTCTTTCTTAGAAAGAGCAATTCTAGACCTAGATGGTTGCCCACCTTTCTTGGAATCCTACATTGCAAACCTCTTGAGAATTTTATCTATGTAGCCTGCCTGGGACAAAGCTATCATTTTGTTCTTCCTATCCGGAAAGATCTAGATACCGAGAACAAAATTAGCCTCACCTAAGTCTTTCATGTCAAACTACTTGGTCAACCATAATTTGACCGATGACAATGCCTCAATGTCATTGCCAATTAGTAGAATGTCATCTACATAGAGTAGTAGAGAAACCACCTTCCCATCCTTAATGTGTTTGTAAACACATGGCTCATCCACATTTTGTGAGAACCCATAAGTCTTGATCACCTAAACAAATCTTACGTTTCAAGAACGAGAAGCTTGCTTAAGTCCATAAATTGACTTTAGCAGCTTACAAACCTTACCCTCTTGACCCTTAACGTTGAACCCGTCTGATTGTTCCATATAAATGGACTCATCAAGATAGCCATTCAGAAAAGCCGTCTTGACATCTATTTGTTAAATCTCATAGTCGAGAGCAGCAGCTATAGACAAGAGACTCTGGATGGACTTAAGCATGGCTACAGGCGAAAAGGTTTCCTCGTAATCGATTCCTTCCTTTTGCGCATAACCCTTAGCTACCAGTCTAACCTTAAAAGGTTTTGACCTTTCCATCCACTCCTCTTTTCCTCTTGTAGATCCACTTACACCCTATGGGTTTTACCCCTTCGGGAAGATCCATAAGCCCCCAGACCTGATTAGTCTCCATAGACTTCATCTCTGTGTTAATGGCCTCTGTCTAGAGTTTTGAATCAACATCCTCCATAGCCTTTGTGTCAGTATAGGGATCCCTATCATGTTAATCTGGTTCAGTCAAGAAGACCTCCCAATTGAACATATAACTCTTAGGTTGACGCCTGATCCTCCCACTACATCGAAGCCCCTTAGGTTGTTGTTTAGGTTCGTTTGGTTTTTCTACACTGATCGAAATGGTTTCATTTGAAACCTCCAGAGTGATCGGATCACTCCTTAACTCCTCAAGCACTACTTTGCTTCGAGGCTTAAAGTTGTCCATGTAACTCTCCTCAAGGAAAGCGGCATTAGTTGAAACCGCGACTTTATTTTCCTTTGGGTTATAGAAATAACCCCCTTTAGTCCCTTTTGGATATCCTACAAACACACAAACTTCTGAACATGCTTCCAAACGAATAAATTCCTTTGACAGAGTCTCAAAGACCATAGTCATTTGAGTTTCAGCATCGATGTCGGTGCCATTGGTTTGAGCCTCAGCGAGGTAACCCATGACCAACATCATGTGCTCCTTTACAGATGTCTCTAACCTCTGCTTACAGTTAAGTAGTTTTTGAAACGCCCCTTGCTGCTTTGTTATGGTCTGGCCTCCAAACATATTTGGAAGATTATCCAAGACCTGCTTTGTAGTCTCATAATCTTCATGTTGAGCCTGCAACATGTTATTCATGCTGGCTATAACATAGTAGCGGGCTTGTTCATTTACACCTTTCCAGCGATCGTACGCTTGGAGTTGCTCATTAGTGGAATCTCCTGTAAGCTCGGGAGGACAAGGGGTTGTCAGCACAAATTTCAGTTTCTTAAAGGAGAGGACGATATCCAAGTTCTATTTTCAATCATTATAATTCTCTCCGGTTAATAAGTTTTTGTCAAGTATCGAAGATAAAGCATTTTTAGACATTTTTTAATCTACAATGAAGAATCATAAACCAAACATAAGCAAACATACAATAATAATTTAGTAAGATAACACAATCATGTAAAAACATACAAATGTGCTTATGTGTCAAAACCTTGAAAATATCACAACCTTACAACGATAATTCCTAACTCAGAATTCAACAAGCTCCTAGGGGAGTCATGCCAAATTCAATCAGGAACACAGATCCCCTCCTTATCAATATATGCCATCCAAGACCCGTATGATCTAGCATATTTTAATAATCATTTCTTTGGCCATTAATTTTATTAACAGAGCTCCTAGGGGAGGTTAATAATAAAATTAACATGAGTGTATAACCATCATTTCAATATTTTATCCATGATTTATAATCACCACCTAGGGGTGTGCAACCACAAATCATGCTAAAATACCTTATCCTCTCAGAGATCCAATCTGGTACATGATAGAAATCCCTTCGTAGGGGTTGGGACCACCATGTTCTTCCTATGGACCAATGATGGAGGCTATAGGTCCTCTCTTTGAAAACCTTCTCCCACTCAATCTTTTGAAATCAAGGTTTTATTTTAAGAATATACATGAACAATTTTAATATAAGCAACACTCTCTATTCTATATGACATGTTATCAATATACATCGCAAATCATATTATAATGCAGACAAGTAAATCAATCAAGCAAAGCTACAAACAAAATAATAAATAACTGTAATATTATGGTTCCACCCTAGAGAATAGAAATCAAAGATTATAAGAGAATAATCGAAACATATTATCAATTCTTCATCCTTGAATTCTCAGGTTGTATCTCTCATCATGTAATGTCCATCTTTGAGTCTTCAATCCCATATGAATCGAATACTTCATATTTCAGGTCATATCTAAATTTAATGTCTCTCAAAATTGTCCCAAAAATAAAATTAAAACTGTGCCTTTTCTGGAGAAATTTCCAGCTCACTACCGGCAAGTCGATCTGGGTGATCGACCTACCGATCTGTGAAGATCGGCTTGTCGATTCATGACAGATCAGCCTGCTGCCAGAGCCACCTGATTTTTGCCCTGCTGTCGGCCTGCCAAACTGCGACCATCAGCCTGCTGAACTGGATGGTTCGACATGCTGACTGAGCAGAAATCACTATTTCCAAAAAATATAATTTTTAATGTAATTCATCAATTTTATTTTCAACAATTCAAAAACATAAAATTAAAGACTCAAGAAATACCTAGGAGCACCATCATGTATTTCTAGATCCGTCTTCTAGATCTGTCTTCTTTGAATGATTATTTAATTACAAAAATTCTTACAAATTTGAAATTAAATAATAATTTCCAGATGGAGATGATAGTCTACCATCTAATTACACAAAAAACCTAGATACACGTTCTAACCTCTAAGGAACCATAACCAGTATAAATTAATTAATTAATAAGCATTCACCATATAATCCATGATAACATATAAAATATATAGAAGCCTAGAGTGCCAACTCTCTATAAAATTAAATTCAAGCATAGGAGAGATTAAGATCACAAAATTTATACATATAGTATGATCACAAACTTGTAAATTTATGTAAAAACCATGGCTCTGATACCAATTGTTGGAAAAATAGTACGCAGCGAAATTTTAAAAATTTTATATTAGAGTATTTTCTAAAGCACAAGTTTGACATGCTATATGCATAAATTAACTAGATCTTACTAACCTTTGTGTGTCGAAAAGCTCCTACAATCAGTGAAGAGAAGTAACGTTCTAAAAAGTGTCAACCAACTGGTCTTCTTTGCTATTCTCTATCCACGATCGGAGTGAGTGTGGGCTCACACGTATAGCTCTTCCTCTAGGTGACTCACCTTCTAACCAATTGAGAGAACCCAAAGTTAGTGTTCGTGATTTGTGAACAAGAGCTCTCTGGGAGTTTCAGATTCTCACCAGTAGAGTATCACTCTTAATCTCTCAACTGATTTAAATAACTCTTGAGACTTGCTCCCTATTTATAGAGATTGGATCTAGGGTCAGTCCTTATAAGATTAGGTCTCAAAAATTTGAATCAGAATCAAATTCTGATCAATATCTGATAAAATCTGTGTGAAAATGCGTAATCTTTTTTTCGCCAATCGACAGGCCAAACTGCCTAATCAGTAGGCCAAACTTGCCCCATCGACAGGCCGAACTTAAGGATCGGCCTGCCGAACTATCGAAAAAAGATCTTAGCGAATCTTTTATTTTTCACCCGAGATTCTATAGGATAAAGTCTCTGTTTTAATTCAAATGACCCAATAGAGAAGTTATCTAATTAAAACAACTTTATCTAGATAATCTCTACAAAAATAAATGAATTCCTAATAATTTTACAAGTTTATCTTGATTTAATTTATTCAAAATTGAATCAACTAATAAACAGACAAGAATTATCCGATCCCAATAATTCAACAAGTTTATCTTGAATTAATTTTATCACAAAATTAATTCAATCGATAAACAGACATGAATTATTTGATTCTTTCAAATTTCAACCAATCTAATAAATTTGACATAAGTCACCAATTATTGAAAAAGCATGCCGTATCGTTACATGATGTTGTGAGCTAGTAAAGGGGACCAAATGGACCTATATAGTTTAAGCTTTCGATAATTACGAAACCCAATATCCTATATATACATTTCCTAATTATCAACTCCAATGCTACTTAACTAAAAGCTTGGAGCTGCACCCTCAAACTACATAGAATTACGAAGCCCTTATAGCTAAGTCTTCATGACATATTATGATTTATCGTATCCCCATAGGATTATCCATAATCTACTTAAGGACAAGTTCTATCTTACCTTCATGATTATTTTTATCTTACATTCACACCATCAAAAAACTTACCATCCAAAGACAGCATACCAATTGGTTACACCTATGTATCCAAATGGTTGAGCGCTCTAGTTTTTCAATTACAAGATAATGCATATAAGAGGATATCACTACTCCTAAAGAGGAGTTATAGATTCCATATCTATGAATAACAGGTCTACGCTATCAAGAGTCATGCCTTCAACGTACCGGCATGCATACCACTATTAAAATGTGGGTGTTACCCTTTGGTACATCAAAAGACACAAGTCAAGACAACGGGCCCACTATTCATCTTAGGATTAAGATACAATACAATTGATTGTCTAAAGTGAATCGATATGCCGAGACAGAATTATTAATCCAAATCTATTCACTTTATGTCCAGATCTAACACATCATCACCTATGACAATGTGCCAATGTTTCTATTCACAGAGTCCTCCTCTTATGGTTAAGACAAACCATCTCCCAATAAGGATGTAGACAACATAACAATCTTTACATGAACAAAGCACCCAAATTTATTTCCTTGATTGCGGATCTTATGATTTAGACCATCATCTTAAGAATCGTGTCTTTCACATAATCTGTCCATCATATGCCCAATTCTTAAAGGTTTAGACTGACAGTCTCAGGCTATTGTTTGCTTAACGTACATTAAACAAATATGAATGTAAAGAGGACAAGATTTGGTATATAACAATAAATAAATTCTTTATTGATAAAAATGTGTCCAAAAACTTATTACATTTTTACTCCTTAGGGCATACATGTCTAACAATAGCTCCAGCCTAGGTTCACAACATGACCTTAGGAAGCTCGAATGCTCGGACCAATAACACAATTGTCAACGGTATGGTTTTAGTTTCATAGTCTTTAGCACATGTTTTATTTGATACTGGTGTCACTCATTCTCTCATTTTAAGCTCTTTTGTACAAGCCTTAGGATTAGAGATAGAAGAATTTGATGTGCTCTTGGTTTTTACCTCGCCCTTGGGGTGGGTGTATGAATTATGTATGTAAATCTTATAAAATAATGATTGGGGGTGAAACTTTAAAGAGTAATTTGATTGTAATCCCCATGAGTACATATGATGTAATCTTAAGAATGGATTGGTTGTCCACGTATAATGTTGTTGTAGATTGTCAACTTAGGAAAGTGACCTTAGTGTCTGATAGGGGAACGACGATCACGTACCAGGGTGGTAATGATCGAATAATGAGTGAGCATCTCACGAAGACCTGTCTTAGAGGATGGAAGAATCTAGCTTGCTATACCTTTCTCATGAACCTAGAAGAAGAGTCTAGTGCATCAAGAAGAAATGCAGTGATCTTAGTGGTTGAAGAGTTCGAAGATGTCTTCCCCAAAGAGTTACCGAGATTGCCACAGATCAGAAAATTGAGTTTAGTATTGCATTGCTTTTAGGAACTGCTCCGATTTCTGTCGTACCATATCGGATGGTGCTGATAGAGATGAAAGAGTTAAGAAAGCGACTTTAGAAGCTTGCTAACAAAAGGTACATTCAAAATGGCACATCAGTGTGGGGTGCACTAGTTTTGTTTGCCAAAAAGCATGATGGAACCCTCAAGTTGTGCATAGACTACCAACAGCTAAATCGAGTCACCGTGAAGAACAAGTATCCACTGGCCATGATCAATGAGTTATTTGATCAGTTGGTAGATTCGCAATACTTCTTGAAGATAGATTTACATTCAGGATACCACCAACTCAAGATTAAGGAAGAAGACGTCCCCAAGACAGCCTTCAGGACCCGGTATGGACATTTCAAGTTTTTAGTGATGTTGTTTGGGTTCACAAATGGTCCGGTAGCTTTTATGGACATAATGAATAGGATATTCAAGCGTTATCTAGATCAGTTTGTGATCATGTTTATTGATGACATCCTGATCTATTTCAAGACCTAGGAAGAACATGAAGAATATTTGAATTTTGGTTGACTGAAGTTAAGTTATTTGGGCATATTATCTCCTTGCAATTAGTGGATCCTTCTAAGGTAGAAGCCATAGTAGAGTGGGAATGACCGAGGAATATGGCAGAGATCTGTAGTTTCTTAGGACTCGCTAGATACTATAGGAAATTTGTGAATGATTTCTCAAAGATAGCTGCTCCGTTGACACAATTGATCAAGAAGAATGTCATATTTGAATGAGATGAATGATGTGAATTTGCCTTTCAAGAATTGAAGAATCAATTGACTATTGCTCCAGTATTGATTATCCTGTATAATGACGAGCTGTACGAAGCCTACACAGATGCCTTAGGATGCGGACTTGGGTGCGTGTTGATGCAACATAGGTGCCTTATGGTGTATGGGTTGAGACAGCTAAGGCCTCATGAGTAGAACTACCCTACTCACGACTTAGAACTTGCAGCAGTGATTCATACGTTGAAGATCTGGAGATTTTATCTATATGGGGTGACATTTTAGGTTTTCTCCGACCACAAGAGTTTGAGGTATCTGTTCACTCAGAGGGATCTAAATTTGAGGCAATAAAGATGGATGGAGTACATGGAAGACTATGACTTCGAGCTACAATATCATCCAGGAAAGGCTAACGTGGTTGCAGATGCAGTCAGCAGGAAGTCTTTTGGACATGAATCCAAAACAAGGATCAATTTGAAGAATGGAGAATACATGTAGATGGGTTATTATACTTCAAGGAGTGTTTGGCAGTTCTAGTGTTCGCAAAAGTGACGAAGGCGATAATGGATGAAGCTCACAAGTCTCAATTCGCCATTCATCTGGAGAGGACAAAGATGTATCATAATCTGAAAAGGCAATATTGGTGGCGAGGCATGAAGAAGGATGTCCGAGAGTACATGGCCAAGTGCGCAACTTGTCTCTAGGTGAAGGCCAAGCACCAAAAGCCAATAGGTCAGCTTCAACCGCTTCCCATTCCAGGGTGGAAATAGGAGCATATCACGATAGATTTTTTTACCGGTTTGCCAAGGACAGAACAAAGGCATGATGTAATTTGGGTCATGGTCGATAGGTTAACGAAATCGGTGCATTTCATAGCTTTTAGGTCAACATGTTCAAGGAGAGTTCTTAGGGAGCTATATCTGCAAAATATAGTGAGGTTGCATGGAGTCCCTTCATCCATCACTTCCGATAGAGACACCTAGTTCAATGCCAAGTATTGGAGGAGTTTCCAAGAAGCCTTAGGCACGTATTTGAATTTCAGGACGGTCTTTCATCCTCATACCGATGGGTAATCTGAGTGTGTTATTCAGATCCTCGAAGATATGTTACGTGCATGTGTATTAGATTTCAGCAAGAATTGGAAGAACTATTTGCATTTGGTAGAGTTTGCGTACAACAGCAGTTATCAAGCAAGTATCGGGATGGCATCATTCGAAGTGCTTTATGGATGACCATGTCAATCACCGGTGTGTTGGGCAGAACCAGAGGACATGATTGTTCTCGATCCAAATGAAATCCGTGACAGCAATGAGAAGGTCACTGTAATTTGTGATTGATTAAAAGTGGCTCAAAGTTAATAGAAAAGTTACATGGATAGAAGATGCCGACCCTTGGAATTCAAAGTAAGAGATTTCATTCTCTTAAAGGTATCACCGTACAAGGGTATATCATGATTCGGTGTAAGTGGGAAACTTGCACCAAGGTACGTTGGACTGTTTGAGATCACTCAACGCGTTGATGTGGTCATTTATTGGCTTGATCTTCCTCCTGAGCTTTCTCACAATCACGACATATTCCATGTGTCGATGCTTTGGAAGTGTCTGCTCGAGCAAGGGAAGATAGTCACATTTCATGATGTGTAGATCTAGGAGGACGCGACATCAAGGAGGTGCCAGTTTAGATTATCAATCAGAAGGTGATAAACTTGTGAGTCATGACATACCGTTAGTAAAAGTCATGTGGTAACATCATGAGGTTGATGAAGCCACTTAGGAGTTAGAATCAACTATGCGCGAGTTGTATCCGCACTTATTTTGTTTCTAAGTTGATTTGTAATTTCGATGACAAAATTTCTTTTAGGGGTGGAGAGCTGTAACACTCTGAAATTAATTAAGTATGATTATTGTATAAAATGGTGAATTAGTGTGCCATGATGGAATTTGAACTTTATTTAACTATTTTGTTATATTTTCAAACTAACATTGCTTCTAATTATTTTTAATTACTCGTAATTATTTTTATTTGTTATTCTAAATTTTTAAACAAAACAATTTGTTAAATAACTAATATGCCCCTCTTCACAAAACCATGTGCGGGACATGGCTTTGTAGCAATGAAACCACCTTGTGGTTCCTCTATTTATTTCCCCTTACTCTCCCTCTCTTCCTCACTCTCATGTTCTCTCTCTCTCACTCTCATACTCTCTCTTTCGTCTTTCTCACTGCCTCTCTCTTCTCTCTCTCCCTCTCTTAATTTTTGATTCAAAAATAAAGCCCAAGCTTTGATTCTCAGCAGATTGGAAGCTCGGGAACACGTTGGAACAATCACAAACTCAGATTTAAGCTCAAAATTTGAGGTTAGTTTGTTTATTTTTCAAACTTTCAAACCTTTCCCAAATTTCTAAATTTTCTTAGAATGTTTAAATCCAAGTTTCATGAGCTTAGGAAACCTTTAATCTAAGTTAGTAAAACTCAAATAATCTAGAATCTAGTCTTGATTTGATTAAAAACAGATTAAATCAAATTTTTCTCTTTTTCTCCATTTTTGGATTTCTTTGAAGTTTCTATGTAAATCTTGTTTTAATGTTTTTAAAAGTTTTCTATTATATTTTTCTATCATTTATGAATGTTTTGTACACTTGGGAATTGAGAAAATAGGTTGGAAATGAAGCTTTAAGCTCAAGCAGGCCGAGGCTTGAGACTGGAAATTTTTAAATTTTTCTAGTTCGGCAGGCCGATGTTGAGCATTGGCAGGGCGGACTCATATGGTCAGAAGGCCGAACCTGGAAAAGTTTGGCAGGCCGGTGTTGAACAATCGGCAGGCCAGACTAGGGAGTTCGACAGGCCGAACTAGGATGTTCAGCAGACCGACTGGGCTCTATGAAAAATGACTATTTTTCACTCGTTTTCACTAGTTTATATCCAAATTGAGATTTTAACTTTATAGTATGATTTTGCAAACATAGATGGCATACTAAGATAGCTTAGTAGTATAGAATATCCTAAGCCAGATATTGATAAACTTAGTCTTTATTTAAGGTTGTTCGTGGTTCCATGGAACTAACATATAGAGGGTGGGGACTATGGTGTCAAACATCAGTGTCGGATATTGAGGTAGGACTTCTACCCCTTTCTTTGGTAGCCAGGTTTTTAAATAGTTTTGGCCTCAAAACAATTTCTTTTGAAATGTTTTCGATGAATGATTGAAAAAGATTTTTATCAGTTGTTTTCATAAACTGTTGAATAGGATGATATTCCTAATGAACAGCATAATAAATGTAAATGAATACACTTAGTAAAATGAGATTTAAATACGGATAGAAATGCATAAATGGGCATGATGCCATACTCAAAGATCAGGTTATGTAGAGTGTGACCTTGGGGGCAGGTCTTGAAACCCAGCTAGGCCACTACGGTGGTGATAACTATGGTTTGCCCAAGAAAGATATTAACATCCTTTTTGGACAAACAATGAACAATTTTTGTAAGAATGGTTTAATTGAATTATTTATTTATTTATTTATAGTTTTTTAATTATTTCCTTCAATGATAAATTTTATATTTAAACGAAAGTTTTAAAAATCTAGTCCTAATGAGCCTTTCGTTCACTTTTTATTTGTTTTGAAACCCTTTCCCCTAGGTGGAATTCAGCTTAGGATTGACCGACAGTCCATCGACCTGACTTATGAGCAGTAGAAGGTTTTAAGTAAGTTATTTGTATTACGTAATCAAAGCATGTAATATTTTAATTTTCTTATATTAGACTGTAGTTGTAATTTTAATTATTATCGATACCGTGTGTGTGCACAAATTATGGGCCCGGTGAGACCCAACACATGTTTTTCTCACTCTTATCATTTTATTTTATTTTTATCCTATCTGCTTTATTATTTTAATTGTTTTAAAAGTTTTAAATTTATCACCTTTTGTAATCAACTAAATTCTTTAAATGGATGATTTTAATTGAAATTTAATTTAATTGACCTTATAAATTTGATTTAATTAACTTAATTAATCTGTCATGTCATCTCCTGGGTTTCGGGGCATGACAAAGTGAGAGAATTTTGTGAGGGAGAAAAATATGCGTGAAAGGAGATGATCAAATAAGGGTAGATGACTTTCTTTAATGGTAGAATTTTTTTTTATATATAAAATGGTGGAGTGATTCGTGAAAGACAGAGAGAATTTGGGAAAGTCAAAGATTTGCTCTACTTGGCTAATTTTAATTGTCAAAAGAGGAAACATTATCATAAAATCCAGTCATCACAATAAAAGTCAAAATTTTCCTTACAAAGCATAAGGAAAGCGGTATTATGGGCCAATCCATCAAAAATTACAATCCATTAATTTAAAATCATCAATGGTACCTTTTTAAGAAAATTTTTGTTGATTACTCGTCAGTGGTCTTCGGCCTATTGATGACTCAGGATTGGTCCACCGAAGTGGTGAGATTTGGCCTACCGAGGAAATCCATCGGCATGCCATTCTGGAAGAACAATTCGGCCTGTCGAACTTGAAAATTTGGCCTGCTAAAGTACAATATTTTTTAAAAAAAAAACAAAAACAAAACATTAAATACTTATTATACATACAATATAATGACATGAACACCTTGAGTACATCAATTCCACGTGAGTGTCACCTGTTATAATTCTCAACATAAATGATCAGTAATATTATTTCAAAAGGAAATTGCATAACATCGTTAAATATCTAGCATTAACCATTACATGAAAAATGGTGGGTGTTACAAACTATTGTCAGACATGTATGCCCTAAGGAGTAAAAATGTAATACATTTTTGGAGACATTTTTATCAATAAAGAATTTATTCATTTATATATACCAAATCTTGTCCTCTTTATGTTCACATTTATTGAATGTATGTTAAGCAAATAGTAGTCTGAGACTATCAGTCTAAACCTTTAAGAATTGGGCATATGATAGACTGATTATGCGGAAGACATGATTCTTAAGGTGACGGTCTAAAACATATGATCCACAATCGAGGGAATAAAGTTGGGTGCTTTATTCATGCAAAGATTGTTATGCTATCTATATCCCTATTAGGAGATAGTTTGTTTTGACCATCAGAGTTGGACTCCGTGAATAGAAACATTGGCACGTTGTCATAGGTGACGATGTGTTGGATCAGGACACAAAGTGAATTGATTTGGATTAATAATTCTATCTTGGCAAATCGATTCACTTTAAACAATCATTTGTATTGTATCTTAATCCTGAAATGGATAGTGGGCCCGTTGTCTCAACTTGTGTCTTTTGATGTACCAAAGGGTGACTCCTACATCTCAATAATGGTATGTATGCCGGTACGTTCAAGGCATGACTCTTGATAGCGTAGACTTGTTATTCATAGATATGGAATCCGTAGCTCCTCTTTAGGAGTAATGATATCCTCTTATATGCGTTATCCTGTAATTGTAAAACTGGAGCGCTCAGCCACTTAGATACATAGGTGTAACCGAATGGTATACTATCTCTGGATAGTAAGTTTTCTAATGGTGAGATAATGAAACGTAAGATAAAAATAATCGGGAAGGTAAGATAGAACTTGTCCTTAAGTTGATTATGGATTCTCATATGGGGATACGATACACTTTGATATGTCATGGAGACTTAGCTATACGGGCTTCATAATTCTATAAAGTTTGAGAGTGCAGCTCCAAGCTTTTAGTGGAGTAGCGTTGGAGTTGATAATTGTAAAATGTATATCTGGGATATTGGGTTTCATAATTATCGTGAGCTTGAACTTTATAGGTCCATTTTGGTCCCCTTTGTTAGCTCACAAAATCCTATAACGATACGGCATGCTTTTTTCAATAATTTGTGACTTATGTCGGATTTATCAGATTGGTTTAAAATTTGAAAGAATCAAATAATTCATGTCTGTTTATTGGTTGAATTAATTTTGTAATAAAATTAATTTAAGATAAACTTGTTGAATTATTGGGATCAAATAATTCTTGTCTGTTTATCGGTTGATTTAATTGGATAAATTAAATCAAGATAAACTTGTAGAATTATTGTGAATTGATTTATTTTCCCAAAGATTATCTTGATAAAGTTTGTTTTGATCAGATAACTTCTCTATTGGGTTATTTGAATCAAAACTGAGACTTTATCCTATAGAATCTCGGGTGGAAAATAAAAGATTCGCGGAGATATTTACGCGGTAGTTTGGCCAGTCGATCTACGTGTTCGGCCTGCCGATGGGGCCTGTTCAGCCTGCCGATTAGCGAGAGATAAGATTATGCATTTTCACACAGATCTTATTAGATATTGATCCGAACTTGATTCTGTTTCAAGTTTTTGAGACCTAATCTGATAAGGACTGACCCCAGTACCAATCGCTATATAAAGGGAGTAAGTCTCATGAGTTACTCAGATCAATTGAGAGATTAAGAGTGATATTCTTCTAGTGAGCATCTAAAAACTCCTTGAGAGCTTTTGTTTACAAATCATGAACACTAGCTTTGGGTTCTCTCGATTGGTTGGAAGGAGAGTCACCAGTGGAAGAGCTATATGTGTGAGCCTACACTCACTCCGATCGTGGATAGAGAATAGCAAAGAACACCAATTGGTTGAGGCTCTTCTGGAACGTTACTTCTCTTCACAAGTTGCAGAGGTTCTTTGATACACAAAGGTTAGTAAGATCTGTTTAATTTGTACATATAGCATGTCAAACTTGTGTTTTAAAAAAATACTCTGATGTTAAAATTTTTAAAATTCCTGCTGCGCACCTCACATTGTTTTTTCCAACAATTAGTATCAGAGCCAGGTTTTTACATAAATTTACAAGTTTGTGATCATACTATATGTATAAATTTGCGATCTTAATATCTCCTATGCTTGAATTTAATTTTATAGAGAGTTGGCCCTCTAGGTTTCTATATAATTATATGTTGTCATGGATTATACGGTGAATGTTCATTAATTAATTATGGTTGATTAAATTGTTATTTAATTATCTATTCATTAATTAATTTATACCAATTATGGTTCCTTAGAGGTTAGAATATGTATCTAGGTTTTTCATGTAATTAGATGGCGGACTATCATCTCCGTCTAAGAATTGTTATTTAATTTTAAATTTGTGAGAATTTTGTAATTAAATAATTATTCAGAAAAGACGAATCTAGAAGACGGATCTAGAAGGCGGATCTAGAAGATTGATGGCACACCCAAGTATTTCCTGAGTTTCTAATTTTATGTTTTTGAATTGTTGAAAATAAAATTGATGAATTGCATTAAAATTGTATTTTCTGGAATGGGAGATTTCTGCTCGGTCGGCATGCCGAACCCTCCACTTCGGTAGGCCAATGGTCACAAATCGGTAGGCCAGACGTGTGGTTTAGTAGGCCGTCAGTGGGGCAGAAATCGGCTGGCTCTGTCGGTAGGCCGAACTTCCAGTTTGGCATGCTAAACTCTCATGGGTCAGCAGGCTGATCTTTTCGATTAGCAAGCCGATGAAGCATGACCGGCAGGCCGATCACCCAGATCGGCCTACCGACCAAGAGCTGGAAAATTTCCAGAAAAGGTGCAATTTTTGCAGTGTAGTTTTAATTTTATTTTTGAGACGATTCTGAGAAACATTAAATTTAGATATGACCGGAGATATGAAGTATTTGATTCATACGGGATTGAAGACTTGAAGATGGAAATTACGTGAAGAATGATACAACTTGAGGATTCAAGGATGAAGAATCGATATATGTCTCAATTATTCTCTTGTAATCTTAGTTTTCTATTCTCTAAGGTGGAGCCATAATATTACGGTTATTATTATTTTGCTTGTAGCTTTGCTTGATTGCTTTGGTTGTATGCATTATAATATGATTTTCCATGTATATTGATAACATGTCATATAGAATAGGAAGTGTCGCTCATATTAAAATTGTTCATGCATAATTTTAAAATAAAACATTGATTTCAAAAGATTGAGTGGGAGAAGGTTTTTGAAGAGAGAACCTAAGGCCTCCATCATTGGTCCATAGGAAGAACATGGTGGTCCCGACCCTTAGGTAGGGATTTCTATCATGTACCAAATTGGATCTCTAAGAGGATAAGGTATTTTAGCATGATTTATGGTTGCACACCCCTAGGTGGTGATTATAAACCATAGATAAAATACTGAAACAATGATTATACACTCACGTTAATTTTATTATTAACCTCCCCTAGGAGCTCTGTTAATAAAATTAATAGCCAAAGAAACCATTATTAATATATGCTAGATCATATGGGTCCTGGATAGCATATATTAATCAGGAGGGGATCCGTGTTCCTGATTGAATTTGGCATGACTCCCTTAGGAGCTTGTTAAATTATGAGTTGGGAATTATCGTTGTAAGGTTGTGATATTTTCAAGGTTTTGACACATAAACACATTTGTATGTTTTTACATGATTGTGTTATCTTACTAAATTATGATATGTTTGCTTATGTTTGGTATATGATTCTTTATTGTAGATTAAAAATGTCTAAAAATGCTTTATCATCGATACTTGACAAAAATCAATTAACCGGTGAGAATTATAATGATTAGAAACAAAACTTGGATATCGTCTTGTCCTTTGAGAAACTGAAATATGTACTGACAACCCCTTGTCCTCCCGAGCCTACGAGAGACTTATCTAATGAGCAATTCCAAGCGTATGATCGCTAGAAAGATGCTAATGATCAGGCCCGCTACTATGTTATGGCTAGCATGAATAATGTGCTACAGGCTCAACATCAGGATTATGAGACTGCAAAGCAAATCTTAGATAATCTTGAGGATATGTTTGGAGGCCAGGCCATAACAAAGCGGCAAGGGGCGCTTCGAAAACTCTTAAACTGTAGGCAAAGGCTGGGGACATCTGTAAAGGAGCACATAATGTTGGTCATGGGTAACCTCGTTGAGGCTCAAACCAATGGAGCCGACATCGATGTTGAAACTCAGATGACTATGGTCTTTGAGACTCTGTCTAAGGAATTTATTCTATTTAGAGCTACATTTAATTTGAACAATAGACGGGATATGACCTTGACAGAATTAATAAAACAGTTACAGGAGTTTGAACTTCTGATCAGGGAGTCTCCTACGGGTGGTGAGGCTAACATGGTAGCTGCTTCTGGTTCCAATTCTAACTTTGGGAATGGAAAGAAGCAACGGGCTAAAAACGGGATGTCTTCTGTTCCTGCTAATACCAAGAGCAAGAAGAAGAAGAAAAAGAACCCAAAGAAGCTTAAGTGCTTCTTTTGTGGTAAAGTCGAGCATATAAAGAAGCATTGCAAGGACTTCCTTTCCAAAGGAGGTAGGTGTGATCTTTTGTATTTAGAAACTTGTTTGGTTGAGGAATCCAGTGACATTTGGGTCATAGATTCCGATGCAACTAATCATGTTTGTGTTTCTCTGCAGGGGTTCAAAGAAACGAGAAGTCTGCTACATGAAGACTTCATGCTTCGAATGGGCGATGGATCCTTGGTCTCAGCAGAAGCAGAGGGAGATGTCCATCTTTACTTTGATAAATATAGGAATTTATTTTTGCAAGATTGTTTTTATGTTCCTAAATTCAAAAGGAATTTAATTTATGTATCTTGTTTATTTAAAGACTCCAACATGGTATCTTTTAATGAAAAAGTGGTGATTCATAAAAATAAATCTTTTATCTGTTCTGGATGGATGCAAAATAATCTATATTTTATCAAACCTAAGATGGACTTATTACTTAATGCTAAGATGAATGATAATAACTCTAAAAGACTTAAAACTTCTCACTCTAATAAGACTTATCTTTGGCATTTGCGCCTTGGTCACATTAACCTGAATAGGATTCAAAGGTTGGTAAGGGATGGACCTTTAAGTCACTTAAAGGTGGAATCTATACCTCAATGTGAATCTTGTTTAGAGGGTAAAATGACCAAAAGACCATATGGTCTAAAGGCAATAGGGCCAAAGGGGTTCTAGAACTTATGCATAGTGATGTTTGCGGACCGATGAACATCCGGGCACGAGGAGGGTATGAGTACTTCATCACTTTTATTGACGATTACTCAAGATATGGGTGTGTGTGCCTGATGCACCACAAAAGCGAAACTTTTGACAAGTTTAGGGAGTTTTGGGCTGAAGTGGAAAAGCAATTGGGTAGACCCATAAAGGCACTTCGATCCGATCGAGGTGGGGAATACCTTTCTAATGAGTTCTTGGGACACTTGTTAGAGAATGAGATTTTATCCCATTTGACTACGCCGAGCACTCCGTAGCAGAATGGCATAGTGGAGAGAAGAAATAGGACTTTGTTGGACATGGTCAGGTCCATGATGAGTTATTCATCATTACCTTTATCCTTTTGGGGATATGCACTACAAACTGTATGTTATCTTTTGAACAATGTGCCTTCAAAATCAGTCCCTAAAACTTCTCACGAGTTGTAGACAAGAGGGTATACTATTTCCAGTTTCATTATTGGAAATTCAAATTTTTATATGTAAATATTCTTCATTCATAAAAACCTTGTTAGAATTTACTAGATGGTGGGATTAGCCTGTCTGCTTTTGTAGAGTTTTAATCCTTAAGTATACAGTAGTTTTTGTTATTGCTATTTTTATTTTATGTTTGTTGAGGTGTTGAGATCCCCGGCTGGAGCCTGGCGGACACCTCGAACGTATTGCTGAGAGGGCCCCTGCTCGAGAAGAGGCCCAACTTAGATTTGCCTTCCGCGGGGGGAGTGCGTCCCTAAGAGTTGAACCCGTATCCTCTCGTATAAGAGGGTCTTAGGGTATCCCCAGGTATCAATCCAACCAACCTACGCTCAAGTCACTGTTCTGACCGGGAAGAGCTAAGGGAGAGGTAGAGTAGGCAAGGGAAGAATGCCCGTCGTGCGTCCCCACACACGGTGTTGTGCCGAACTCAGGCATCAACAATGTTGAACTAATATCTTTCTTCAGACCACTCTTTTTGGTGTGAGAATTTGGGATTAGCCTGTCTGCTTTTGTAGATTTTTAATCCTTAAGCATACAGTCGTTTTTGTTAATACTATTTTTATTTTACGTTGAACTACTATCTTTCTTCAGACCACTCTCTTTGGCATGAGAATTTGTGTTTCTTACAAAATAATTATGATTATTATGATTGTTAGTATCATGATTATTATTATTATAAAATTTTGTATGTGTCATTTAAAAAAAAAATTATTTTCAGGCAAAACCTTGTAAACATCTATGGCTGGGTGGAATTAGCCCATCTGTAACAAAGGAAGAACTGGAAGAGGAGTTTTTCAAGTTTGGGAAAATTGAGGACTTTAAGTTCCTGAGAGATCGAAATACTGCATTTATTGAATGTTTTAGATTGGAAGATGCTTCCCAAGCAATGAGAAACATGAATGGTACGCGTTTGGGCGGCCACCAGATACGTGTGGATTTTCTTCGGTCGCAACCTTAGAGAAGCGTAAGTTTTTGTTTCAAATGTATTGCTCTATCAATGTCACAAGTTCAAATGTATTGCTCTATCAATGTCACAAGACTCTTTACAGTGGCTGGACAGCCTGGACTACTCAAATTTTAATAGATGATAGACAAAATGTCAAACTAGCTATGATGTGTTCTATTATAAGCTAAAGCAAGGCTTGTAGTTGTACTAGCATTGGTGTTTTTCTTTTTCTTTCTGTTATTTATATTTTCTGACATACATAAAAGATATGTGTGCATATATAAATATATATATGTATGTGTATATATATTTTGTCTTGTTGGTTTGTTTGGTTATTGTTGGTAATCTTGTTGTTGCTTACTTAAAAAAAATTGTTGTTGCTGTTAATACCCTGGCATGCTTATAATTATTTTGTAGTTCCTCCTGCCAGAACTCATGTTCGGTTCAAATATCAGCAGATGTTTATATTTTTGTCTCTTGTCTTTTTTTTTACATCATCTTTTTCTTTTCTCAACAATGAAAATCTTTTTAGGATATAGTGCTTTCTGTACAATAAAATAGTGGTAAATGACACATTTTATTCATTTTGTCATTAGCTTATGTTTGCTATGCTCAATGGAACAGGAACAGTGGTCTGATTCAAGGGATGGGCATCATCAGGGAAGGAGCATGGGGTCTGCTGATCCGCATTCTAATCATAAAAGACAACAGGTTAATATTTTTGAACCCTTTTTAATGTTAATTTCCTGTTCTAAATATTTGTGCGTTTTACCCTGAAAACATTAATTATTGGTTCAGTTTTGGAAAGTTCCCCTATTTATAATTTCTGAAAATCTATGTGAATTGAAGATGACTGTAGTTTTTCATACCTGTATTTTCTTATGAGTTTATACTCTTTCTGAATGGTTGTGCAGTATTCACAAGCTTCAGGGGAGCGAAAAGGTGAAGGCCAACCCAGCAAAGTTTTATGGATAGGTTACCCTCCTTCGCTTCAGATTGATGAACACATGCTGCACAACGCCATGATCTTATTTGGTGAGATTGAGAGGATCAAAAGTTTCCCTTCAAGGCATTACTCTTTTGTGGAATTCAGAACTGTTGATGAAGCTCGGCGTGCCAAGGAGGGCTTGCAAGGAAGACTTTTCAATGATCCTCGAATTTGCATTATGTTCTCAAGCAGTGACCTCGCACCTGGAAAAGATTTTACTGGCCCTTATTCTGGTGGTAAAGGGCCTGGGACAGACATGATGTTCAGTGAACACCCTTTTCGACCTTTACAAATGGATATGTATGGTCCAAATAGGCCAATGATGTCAAACAATTTTCCTGGACCACCACATGGAGGAATTCTTGGACCCAATATGCCGGTGAGGCCGTTGGGTCCTCAAGGTAGATTTGAACCTCTGCTTTAGGTCCAGAACTTAATGATTTGGCCACTCTTCCAAATTATCAGGAAGGTAATTCCAAATATCTAATGGGTCCAAATTGGAGAAGGCCATCTCCACCTGCTGGTCTACTGTCTTCTCCTGCATCAAGTAATAGGACAAACACAAGATCTGCATCTAGTGCATGGGATGTTTTTGATGTGAACCAATTTCAGAGGGATTCTAAAAGATCCAGGATCGATGGCCCTATGCCCATAGAAGATGCTTCTTTTCCATTAAGGAAAATTGATGACCATGGGCTGGGTTTGGACCAATCTAATGGGCTTGGTGCTGCAGTTGATCAAGGTGCTTCTGGTCCATTTGCAAATGTTCAAGGGAGAGTCGCCTTAGTCCTGTTGGCCTTAGGTGTTCAGCTGGAGGACCTGCTCCAGTTCATCCTGATAATGTTTATGTCTGGTGTGGGATTATTGCCAAGGGCGGGACTCCTGTTTGCCATGCTCGTTGTGTCCCTATTGGAAAAGGAATAGGACCTGAGCTGTGATTATTTTTCCATTTTTCTGTGGATTTGTTTGTGATGCTTCATAGGAGTTTCTACTTTCTCCTAAACAGGTGGAAACTTACTTTTTATAGTTTTGATGTAAAAACTGAAAACAATTTATCATCTTTTTCTTCTCACTGCTATATTCTGTTACCAAACTTTCAGTTTACGGCTTGATCCTTGTAAAATTTGAAATTTAGTCAAAGTCAAATGGCCCTTGAGGGTGAATATTTACTTCATGTTTCTTATATGACTCGAAATGCCAACTTGAAGGCTCTGACTAAGTTATATTGAATTCGATCTGCTCTTATTGATTGTTGCTGTTTATTGTCTTGCAGTCCTGAAGTTGTCAATTGTTCGGCCAGAACAGGGTTGGATATGCTTGCTAAACACTGTGGAGAAGCCATTGGGTTTGATATTGCTTTCTTCTTGCCAGATAGTGAGGAAGCTTTTGCATCTTACACTGAGTTCCTTCGATATTTAGGTGCCAAAAACTGGGCTGGTGTTGCCAAGTCTGACGTTGGGACCACCTTATTTTTAGTACCACCTTCGGAGTTTCTAAAAAATGTTCTGAAAGTTGTTGGCCCTGAACGCCTGTATGGTGTTGTTCTCAAATGTCCACAAGTCTCTAGTAACACATTGGGGCAGCAACAGTCACACCTGCCTATTCCTTCACAGTATGCAGAAAGGCACCAGATTCCTCTTTCCCAGGCCAAGTATGGTGTACCGTCAAAGGAGGAACAAGTTCTGCAGATGCATTATGGCAGGATATTGCAAGAGGAATCTAAGCTTCCGCTGAAACCACTTTTTCCACCTGCTAGTGAGTCTCCTGGGGTCCAGTCAGTACGGCAGTCTCACAAGCTGGAGTTACATTAACGTCTGAGTTGATTGCTACTTTAGCATCCTTGCTGCCTGCAAATTCCCAGTCTTCTGCTCCAGAAAGTACGAAAGCATCAGGATCAATGATAAGGTCTTCACTTCCTCCTGTCGTACCTAATAAAGTAATGCCACCTTCCGGATGGAAACATGATCATCACCAAACTTCTGACCAAATGGGGCATGACTTACAGCAAGTGGGGAGTCAGTTTAATCCTCAGGCTCAGAACCTTCCACAACTACAATCCTATCTGTTGGAATTAAAATATGAAACGCAGCGGAAGGAACGGATCGTTGACAAACAAAAATTTTCTGAAAACTTTGTTCATCAGGAATAGATATATAATTTTAATTATAGAAAGCTTTAGGAATTTTTACTAACCTTTTGAAGACTATCAGGGTATCCTAGCTTTCCTCTTTGATACCACGATCTTCCAATCTAGGCCTCCACACCAATAGAAAGACGAGTGGGCGTCAAACTGCAAGAATGAATTTTCCTCACACTTTGCTGAATCTGCTATGTACTCAACATATGAGATAGTATACCTTTTTTTTTAGAGAAAAACTCTTAGTTTTTTGAGTTTTTCTCTCTAAGTATTTTGCAAAAATATCGTGAATGAAAAATCTTCTGAGATAACTGTTATCTCTCCCTTTTTATATATGAGCCATGTTGTATAGTTAGAATAAAATCCTACGATTATTGGGATTAATTAGGGGGATATTAGTTTTCTAAATTAAGTCTTTTCCTTTTCTGTTTTTTACTGATTATATGTTATCATATCAATCAGTTTATTATGGTCTATTTTTGTGGAGAGTTTGTTTCCTAGAATAGGGGAATCATTAGTGTATTTTTCTTTTAAATAACACATAGCACTGTAAATGATTTTTTAGAATAAAGAAGAATTATTTTCTTTTCTCCCAAAGTTACTGGTTCATGGCATCAGAGCCGGACGTTCTACTGGCATAGTGTCACCAGCACCACCATCATCTAAATGGCCAATCCCACCTTGTCTACGGCGGAGTCCACCGCAGCTCCAACCGTGTCCAACCCATCCGTATCTCTCACCTCTAACATTTTGGAAAACCCCTCAATCCAAGTTACAACACATAAATTAAATGGCAGCAACTTCAGAGAGTGGTACCAGTCTGTTCTCCTCGTCATTAAAGGAAGAGGAAAAATGGGCTACTTGACAGGAGCTGCAGCTGCACCAGAACCAGGATCAGCAACCTACAATGTTTGGAAAGCAAAAAATTCGATAGTGACGGCATGGCTGATTAATTCCATGGAACAAAAATTGGACAGATGTACTTGTTCTACCAAATAGCAAAAGAAATTTGGGATGCAGTTAGAGAAATGTACTCAGAATTATGAAAACATTTCACAGAGTTTTGAAATTCGGTCTACTATTCGCAACACACGCCAAGGTACTTCCTCTGTTACAGAATATTTCAATAAACTTTCTGAGCTTTGGCAAGAAATAGATTTATTCTACAACATTACTTGAAAGTGTCCTGACGTTGGAATCCAATATAGCAAGATGCTAGAGAAAGATTGATTTTTTGATTTTTTACAAGGATTAAATCAAGACCTTGATGAGGTTAGAGGCCAAATTCTTGGTACAAAACTGCTGCCTACATTAAAAGAAGTGTTTGTTGAGGTGCGACGTGAGGAAAGCTGAAAGAAAGTGATGTCTTCACTGTCTCCTAGTGCAGCACCTGAAATTCCAGCACCAGGTTCTGCACTTGCCACATCCCGAAGTGGAGAAAATGAATCAAAGACTCAACGTGGGAAAGACAAGCAACTTTGGTGTGAACACTGCAAGAAACCTTATCATACAAAGGACACATGTTTGGACATTCATGGCAAACCTGCTGACTGGAAACCACGAAGTCAGAGAAGAAACAATAGGAATGCCTACACAGCAGAGATAATAGCCAGCAATTCTTCTCATCCCTTCACAACAGAACAAATGGAGATCCTTCGGAAGATGATGAACCCGCCATCTACAAGTAAGGAAGTTGAATCCACAACATCAAATGCTACTGCTTTAACAATTCATCAAGGTAAATACTCTATTTTGTCACATTCTAGTCTACAACAAGCCTAGATTGTGGATATAGGGGCGTTAGACCACATGACCAATTCTAGTACAGGGTTTGTGAATTATAAACCATGTAGGAAGAAAATTGGCATTACAGTGGCAGATGGTTCTGCTTGCAAAGTAGCAGGAAAAGGGGATGTGGAAGTAAATGGGTTAAAAATAAAATCAGTTTTACATGTCCCAGATTTGAAGTGCAGTTTGCTTTCGATTAGCAAAGTTACTAAAGATTTGGATTGCGTAGTAATGTTTCTTCCCTCTTATTGTAAATTTCAGGATTTGTCATTGGAGAAGACGATTGGCACAACTGAGGAGAGTAATGGTCTCTACTATTTTTCGGGTGCTAATTCTACTCCAAGACCGATGTCACCTACTGTTTTTTCTTCGTTTTTTGATTCTAGTATTGAACTTTGGCATAAAAGATTAGGACATCCTAGTTTTTCATATTTAAAATATTTGTACCCACATTTATTTGTTAATAAAAATCCTTCTTCATTTCATTATGATCATTGTGTTCTAGCAAAACAAACTCGAGCAACTTATCATCCTCACACATACAAACCATCCAAACCCTTTTATCTTATCCATAGTGATGTATGGGGACCGGCTCGTGTGTCAAATTTAACTAGAGAACGTTGGTTCGTTACATTTGTTGATGATCACTCACGAGTATGTTGGGTTTATCTAATGCATGAAAAATCAGAAGTGTTCTCTATCTTCAAACAATTCCACAAACTCATCACAAATGTGTTCCAATCTCATATTCATATTCTTCGAACTGATAATGGGAAGGAGTATTTTTCACATGAATTTAATGAATATCTTAAAGAAATTGGAATATTTCATCAAAGTTCTTGTGTTGATACTTCTCAACAGAATGGAGTTGTAGAAAGAAAAAACAGACACTTACTTGAAGTTGCTAGAGCAATCATGTTTGCTAGTCATGTACCACATTCTTTTTAGGGGGAAGCCATTCTCACATCTGCATATCTCACAAACAGAGTCCCAACCAGAGTCCTTAAACATCGAACTCCTCTAAATGAACTTCTTACTGTTTTTCCATCCACTAGGATTCTTAATTCTCTTCAACCTCGTGTCTTTGGTTGTGTCGCATTTATTCGTAACACTCAACCGAATCGAAGTAAACTTGATCCACGTGCACTTAAGTGCATTTTTCTTGGCTATTCTTCCACATAAAAAGGATATAAATTTTTCCATCCACCCACTAAACGTTTTTTTGTCTCATGTGATGTCACATTTGTAGATCGTCAAACCTTTTATTCCCAAGTTTCTCTCCAAGGGGAGAACTATATCCAGGGAGAAAAACATTGGGATCCTGCTATAATATCTCTTCTATTGTTTATTTCAAATTCACCTTTGGGTCAATCACAGTCTGAGTCTGTACCTTTGAGTCAGTACCTTTGAGTCAATCTCAGTCCGAGTCTGTACAGCCAACAAATTTGAAAGACAGTGGTGACTTAGGCCAAGGGGGAGTGCCCAATTCTGCAAATCCGAAGCCAATCATGGTATATACTAGAAGGCCAAAAACTCCAAAGCCAAACCATGACTCTAAACCTGTGGCAAGTCCTGAGATGAGTGACCAAGAGCTTGGAACAAGTCTAGAGATTGTTGATCAAGAGGAGGTTGAGACAGTTGATGAATACGAAGAAGAGGAAGAAAATGATCTAGACCTGCCTATTGCAGTAAGAAAAGGGGTGAGATCTTGCACTAAGCATCCAATTTTGAGTTATTACACTCATTCCAAGTTGTCAGGAGAATTCAAAGCATTTATCTCAGAGGTTGACAAGACTCAAATTTTGAAAGATATTCATGAAGCCCTTCAAGATCCAGAGTGGAAAGCTGCAGTGGTGGAAGAAATGAAGGCCCTAGTAGACAATAGTACTTGGGAGTATGTAAAGCTACCAGAAGGGAGGAAGATTATAGGTAGCAAGTGGATTTTCACAGTTAAGTATAGGCCAAATAGGACTGTTGAGCGGTACAAAGCAAGGCTTGTTGCTCAAGGATTTACACAGACATATGGGATTGATTATGAACAAACTTTTGCTCCAGTTGCAAAACTAAACACTATCAGGGTCTTATTGTCTGTTGCAGCAAATTTGGACTGGAAGTTATATCAATTGGATATCAAAAATGCTTTTTTAAATGGCACATTGGAAGAAGAGGTCTACATGAGAGCTCCACCTGGTTTTGAAGTTCAAGGAGATCCGAGCAAGGTATGTAGGTTAAAGAAATCTCTCTACGGCCTGAAGCAATCACCACGAGCATGGTTCACATGGTTTAGCACGGTCATGAAACAACTTGGCTACAAACAGGGACAAGCCTACGACACCTTATTCGTAAAAAGGGGTGAAATTGGTAAACAGGCAATCCTCATAGTGTATGTAGATGATATGGTGGTTATAGGTGATGATGAAGAGGAGATTGCAAATCTTAAGAAAAGACTACAAACTGAGTTTAAGGTAAAGGATCTCGAGACTCTCAAGTACTTTCTTGGTATTGAGTTTGCGAGGATTAGAGAGGGTATCTTTATTTCTCAAAGGAAGTACACACTTGATTTACTCAAAGAGATTGGGAAACTTGGGTGCAAGCCTGCTAGCACACCATTAGAACGTCACTGGAAGCACCAAATATCTGAGGAGGACCCTCCAGCAAATAAGGAGAGCTATCAGCATTTAGTAGGGAAGTTAGTCTATTTATCTCTTACTAGACCGGATATTGCCTTCAGTGTGAGTGTTGTAAGTCAATTTATGCATGCTCCTACAAAAAGGCATATGGAAGTAGTTAACCAAGTCTTGAGATATCTAAAAGGGAGCCCAGGAAAGGGTTTGTTATTTAGGAAAACTGGAACAAGAGATGTTATTGGATACTCAGATGCAGATTGGGCTGGTGCAGTGGAAGACAGCAAGTCAACATCAAGATACTGCACAAAAGTATGGGGAAATTTGGTAACTTGGAGAAGTAAAAAATAGTCCGTGGTTGCTAGGAGTAGTGCCGAGGCTGAATACAGAGCAATAGCCCAAGGGACATGTGAATTAATCTGGATTAGAAGGTTATTGGAAGACCTGAATGTGCATATATCTAGTCCTATGACTCTGTTTAGTGATAGCCAGTCTGCAATAAATGTGGTTCACAACCCAGTGCAACATGACAGGATGAAACATGTGAGAATCGATAGAAATTTAATTAAGTCCGAGATCGAACATGGAACAATTGTTCTCTCTTAGGTTCCCACCAAGTCTCAAGAAGCTGATGTTCTTACTAAAGCTCTACACAAGTCAAGATTTGATCACTGTATTTGCAAGCTAGGAATGATTGATATCTATTCACCAGCTTGAGGGGGAGTGTTGGATAGTTAGAATAAAATCCCACGATTATTGGGATTAATTAGGGGGATATTAGTTTTCTAAATTAAGTATTTTCCTTTTCTTTTTTTTCCTAATTATATGTTATCATATCAATCAGTTTATGAGGGTCTATTTTTGTGGAGAGTTTGTTTCCTAGAATAAGGGAATCATTAGTGTATTTTTCTTTTAAATAGCATATAGCACTATAAATGATTTTTTAGAATAAAGAAGAATTATTTTCTTTTCTCCCAAAGTTACTGGTTCAATTAGTAAATTTTTCAATTAATTTTTAATTTAAAATAACCACCATATCAGACATATGAGGAAGGGACATATTTTACTTGATTGTAACCCTTTTACTTTCCCCTTCTTTTTCTTTTTTTTTTCTTTTCTGAATCACTACAAGTGATTCCTTATATATATATATATATATACAAAAAAAGTGAAACATGAAACGTTTTCCTCTTTTTTTTTAAATTTTTTTTAAACGAATCACTTGCTGATTCGTTTTTATATTATATATATATTAATATATTATAAAATCTTATATATATAAAAAGATTTGGTTCAAAACCATATATGATAACATATAATTAGGAACGGTTTCATTGGAACGGTTTGTTGTTCAAGCCCTTGAGATTGTTGTTCAAGTTTGTTTGGTTTTTCTACACTGATTGGAACGGTTTCATTCAGAACCCTCAGAGTGATCTGATCACTCCTTAACTCCTCAAGCACCATTTTGCTTCGAGGTTTAAAGTCGTCCATGTAACTCTCCTCAACGAAAGTTTTATTAGCAGAAACCACGACTTTATTTTCCTTCAGGTTATAAAAATAACACCCTTTAGTCCCTTTTGGATATCCCACAAACACGCAAACTTTTGAACGTGCTTCCAACTTATTCGGATCCTTAAACAGGACATGAGCCGGACATCCCCATATGCAAATATGGTTTAAGGATGTCTTCCTTCTTGTCCACAACTTGTGAGGAGTTTTAGGGACCGATTTTGAAGGCACATTGTTCAAAAGATAACATGCAGTTTGTAGTGCAAATCCCGAAAAGGATAAAGGTAATGATGAATAACTCATCATGGACCTGACCATGTCCAACAAAGTCCTATTTCTTCTCTCCGCTATGCCATTCTGCTACGGAGTGCTCCGCATAGTCAAATGGGATAAAATCCCATTCTCTAACAAGTGTCCCAAGAACTCATCAGAAAGGTATTCTCCACCTCGATCGGATCGAAGTGCCTTTATGGATCTACCCAATTGCTTTTCCACTTCAGCCCGAAACTCCCTGAACTTGTCAAAAGTTTCGCTTTTGTGGTGCATCAGGCACACATACCCATATCTTGAGTAATCGTCAATAAAAGTGACGAAGTACTCATACCCTCCTCGTGCCTGGATATTCAATGGTCCACAAACATCACTATGCACATGTTCTAGAACCCCTTTTGGCCCTATTGCCCTTAGACCTGTATGGTCTTCTGGTCATTTTACCCTCCAAACAAGATTCACATTGAGATATAGATTCCACCTTTAAGTGACTTAAAGGTCCATCCCTTACTAACCTTTGAATCCTATTTAGGTTAATGTGACCAAGGCGTAAATACCAAATATAAGTCTTATTAGAGTGAGAAGTTTTAAGTCTTTTAGTGTGATTATCATTCATCTCAGCATTAAGCAATAAGTCCATCTTAGGTTTGATAAAATATAGATTATTTTGCATCCATCCAGAATAGATAAAAGATTTGTTTTTACGAATCACCACTTTTTCATTAAAAGATACCACGTAGGAGTCTTTAAATAAACAAGATATAGAAATTAAATTCCTTTTAAATTTAGGAACATAAAAACAATCTTTCAAAAATAAATTCCTATATTTATCAAAGTAAAGATGGACATCTCCTACTGCTTCCGCTGAGACCAAGGATCCATCGCCCATCCGAAGCATGAAGTCTTCATGTAGCAGACTTCTCGTTTCTTTGAACCCCTGCAGAGAAACACAAACATGATTAGTTACACCAGAATCTATGACCCAAATGTCACTAGATTCCTCAACCAAACAAGTTTCTAAATACAAAAGATCACACCTACCTCCTTTGGAAAGAAATTCCTTGCAATGCTTCTTTATATGCCCGACTTTACCATAGAAGAAGCACTTAAGCTTCTTTGGGTTCTTCTTCTTCTTCTTCTTGCTCTTGGTATTAGCAGGAATAGAAGACTTCCCGTTCTTGCCCCGTTGCTTCTTTCCATTCCCAGAGTTGGCGTTGGAACCAAAAGCAGCTACCATGTTGGCCTCACGACCCGCAGGAGACTCCCTGATTAGCAGTTCAAACTCCTGTAACTATTTCATTAATTCTATCAAGGTCATATCCCGTCTATTGCTTAAATTAAATGTAGCTCTAAACGGAATAAATTCCTTAGACAGAGTCTCAAAGACCATAGTCATCTGAGTTTCACCATCGATGTCGGCTCTATTGGTTTGAGCCTCAGCGAGGTAACCCATGGCCAACATCATATGCTCCTTTACAGATGTCCCCGAAGTGCCCTTTGCCGCTTGTTATGGCCTGGTCCCTAAACATATCCTCAAGATTATCCAAGATCTACTTCGCAGTCTCGTAATCTTGATGTTGAGCTATAGCACATTATTCATGCTAGCCATAACATAGCAGTGGGCCTGATCATTAGCATCTTTCCAGTGGTCATACGCTTGGAGTTGCTCATTAGAAGAGTCTCCCGTAGGCTCGGGAGGACAAGGGGCTGTCAGTACATATTTCAGTTTCTCAAAGGACAGGACGATATCCAGGTTCCGTTTCCAATCATTGTAATTCTCACCGGTTAATTGGTTTTTGTCAAGTATCGATGATAAAGCATTTTTAGATATTTTTAATCTACAATAAAGAATCATATACCAAACATAAGCAAACATATCATAATTTAGTAAGATAACACAATCATGTAAAAACATACAAATATGTTTATGTGTCAAAACCTTGAAAATATCACAACCTTACAACGATAATTTCCAACTCATAATTTAACAAGCTCTTAGGGGAGTCATGCCAAATTCAATCAAGAACACGGATCTCCTCCTGATTAATATATGCCATCCAGGACCCGTATGATCCAGCATATATTAATAATCGTTTCTTTGGCCATTAATTTTATTAACAGAACTCCTAGGGGAGGTCAATAATAAAATTAACGTGAGTGTATAACCATCATTTCAATATTTTATCCATGGTTTATAATCACCACCTAGGGGTGTGCAACCATAAATCATGCTAAAATACTTTATCCTTTCAGATATCCAATCTGGTACATGAAAGAAATCCATTCCTAGGGGTCGGGACCACCATGTTCTTCTTATGGACCAACGATGGAGGCCTTAGGTTCTCTCTTCGAAAATCTTCTCCCACTAAATCTTTTGAAATCAAGGTTTTATTTTAAAATTATGCATGAACAATTTTAATATGAGCGGCACTTCCAATTCTATATGACATGTTATCAATATACATGGCAAATCATATTATAATGCAGACAAGCAAAGCAATCAAGCAAAGCTACAAGCAAAATAATAATTACCGTAATATTATGGTTCCACCCTAGAGAATAGAAAACTAAGATTACAAGAGAATTAATCGAGACATATATCGATTCTTCATCCTTGAATCCTTAAGTTGTATCATTCTTCACGTAATTCCCATCTTCAAGTTTTCAATCTCATATGAATCGAATACTTCATATTTCCGGTCATATCCAAATTTAATGTTTCTCATAATCATCCCAAAAATAAAATTAAAACTGCACTGCAAAAATTACACCTTTTTTAGAAATTTTTCAGCTCTTGGTCGACAGGCCGATCTGGGAGATCAGCCTGCCGGTCATGCTCCATCGGCTTGCTGATCAAAAATTTCAGCCTGTCGACCCATGAAAGTTTGCCATGTCGAACTGGAAGTTCGGCCTGCCGGTAGAGCCAGCCGATTTCTACCCCACTGATGGCCTGCTAAACCACACGTCCGGCCTGTCGATCTGTGACCATCGGCCTGTCGAACTGTGATGTTCGGCATGCCGACTGAGCAAAAATCTCCATTCCAGAAAATACAATTTTAAGGCAATTCATCAATTTTATTTTCAACAATTCAAAAACATAAAATTAGGGACTTAGAAAATATCTGGGTGCGTCATCATCCATCTTCTAGATCCGCTTTCTAGATCTGTCTTCTCCAAATAATTATTTAATTATAAAATTCTTATAAATTTAAAATTAAATAAGAATTCTTAGATGAAGATGATAGTCTGCCATCTAATTACATGAAAAACCTAGATACATATTCCAACATCTAAGGAACTATAACCGGTATAAATTAATTAATAAATAATTAAATAACAATTTAATCAACCATAATTAATTAATGAACATTCACCATATAATCCATGACAACATATAATTATATAGAAACCTAGAGTGCTAACTATCTATAAAATTAAATTTAAGCATAGGAGAGATTAAGATCACCAATTTATACATATAGTATGATCACAAACTTGTAAATTTATGTAAAAACCTATGGCCCTGATACCAATTATTGAAAAAAAAAATGTAAGGTGCACAGCGGGAATTTTAAAAATTTTAACATCAGAATATTTTTTAAAAACACAAGTTTGACATACTATATATATAAATTAAACAGATCTTACTAACCTTTGTGTATCAAAGAATCTCCGCAACCTGTGAAAAGAAGTAACGTTCCAGAAGGGTCTCAACCAATTGGTCTTCTTTGCTATTCTCTATCCACGATCGGAGTGAGTGTGGCCTCACACGTACAGCTCTTCCACCGGTGACTCTCCTTCCAACCAATCGAGAGAACCCAAAGCTAGTGTTCGTGATTTGTGAATAAAAGCTCTCAAGGAGTTTTCAGATGCTCACCAGAAGAGTATCACTCTTAATCTCTCAATTGATCTACGTAACTCATGAGACTTACTCCCTTTATATAGCGATTGGTCTTGGGGTCAGTCCTTATCAGATTAGGTCTCAAAAACTCGAAACAGAATCAAGTTGGGATCAATATCTGATAAGATCCGCATGAAAATGCGTAATCTTATCTGTTGCTGATCGACAGGCCGAATAGGTCCCATCGGCAGGCCGAACACGTAGATCAGCAGGCCAAACTGCCGCGTAAATATCTCTGTGAATCTTTTATTTTTCACCCAAGATTCTATAGGATAAAGTCTCAGTTTTGATTCAAATAACCCAATAGAGAAGTTATCTGATCAAAACAAACTTTATCAAGATAATCTCTAAGAAAATAAATCAATTCACAATAATTCTATAACTTTATCTTGATTTAATTTATCCAATTAAATCAACCAATAAACAGACAAGAATTATCCGATCCCAATAATTTAACAAGTTTATCTTAAATTAATTTTATTAGAAAATTAATTCAACCAATAAACAGACATGAATTATTTGATTCTTTCAAATTTTAAACCAATCTGATAAATCTGACATAAGTCACCAATTATTGAAAAAGCACGCCGTATCGTTACAAGATTTTGTGAGCTAGCAAAGGGGACCAAAATGGACCTATAAAGTTCAAGCTCATGATAATTATGAAACCCAATATCCCAGATATACATTTCATAAATATCAACTCCAACGTTACTCCACTAAAAGCTTGGAGCTGCACTCTCAAACTTTATAGAATTACGAAGCCTGTATAGCTAAATCTCCATGACATATCAAAGTGTATCGTATCCCCATATGATAATCCATAATCAGCTTAAGGACAAGTTCTTTCTTACCTTCCTGATTATTTTTATCTTACGTTTCATTATCTCACCATTAGAAAAATTACCATCCAAAGATAGTATACCATTCGGTTACACCTATGTATCCAAATGGTTGAGCGCCCCAGTTTTCCAATTACAGGATAACACATATAAGAGGATATCATTACTCCTAAAGAGGAGCTATGGATTCCATAGCTATCAATAACAAGTCTACGCTATCAAGAGTCATGCCTCCAACATATCGGCATGCATACCACTATTGAGATGTGGGAGTCACCCTTTGGTACATCAAAAGACACAAGTCAAGACAACGGGCCCGCTATCCATCTCAAGATTAAGCTACAATACAAATGATTGTCTAAAGTGAATCGATATGCCAAGATAGAATTATTAATCCAAAACAATTCACTTTGTGTCCCAATCCAACACATCGTCACCTATGACAACGTGCCAATGTTTCTATTCATGGAGTCCAACTCCGATGGTCAAGACAAACCATCTCCCAATAGGGATATAAATAACACAACAATCTTTGCATGAATAAAGCGCCCAACTTTATTCCCTCGATTGCGGATCATATGTTTTAGACTGTCACCTTAAGAATCGTGTCTTCCGCATAATCAGTCCATCATATGCCCAATTCTTAAAGGTTTAGACCGACAATCTCAGACTACTGTTTGCTTAACATACATTCAACAAATATGAACGTAAAGAGGACAAGATTTTGTATATATAAATGAATAAATTCTTTATTGATAAAAATGTCTCCAAAAACGTATTACATTTTTACTCCTTAGGGCATACATGTCTAACAAATCTTCCATTGCATCGCCGTATGTCAATGGATCATCCTCACCATTATAAGAGATAGCAACATTTGCTTCTCCAAGTTTCCTATAGCGAGTAGGTGGTCTCACAACCCTCCCACTATGTCGAGGTGGTATGACATTCTGATCGGGAGATGTGGTCTCTTCATTTTGTCCTTCGACAACGGTTGTTGGTTGCGGTCTAATCTGATCAGAAAGTAACTCTTCAAGTACAACTTTGCTACGAGGTTTATAGTTTGTCATATAATCATTCTCGAGAAAAATGGCATTTGCTGATACAAATACCTTCTTTTCCTGTGGACTATAAAAGAAACCTCCCCTCGTTCCCTTTGGGTATCCCACAAATAAACATACTTCAAAATGTGGTTTCAACTTCCCAGTCTTTCCTTTCAGCACATGTGTTGGACACCCCCATATCTGAATATGTCGCACACTAGGTTTGCGACCATTCCACAACTCTAAAGGTGTTGTTGGAATAGACTTAGATGGAACTATGTTTAGAAGATATACTGTAGTTTGTAGTGCATATCCCCAAAACGAAGTGGGCAATGATGAGTAGCTGAGCATGGATCTCACCATACCAAGCAACGTTCGATTTCTTCTCTCAACAACACCATTTTGTTGTGGTGTTCCAGGTGCGGTGAGTTGTGATAAAAAACCATGTTCTATCATATAGTCCTTGAATTCAATATCAAGGTATTCCCCTCCTCAATTAGATCAAAGACTCTTCATCATCTTTCCTAATTGCTTTTCAGCTTCCGCTTGGAATTCTTTGAACTTTCCAAAAGTTTCAGATTTCCTTTGCATTAGGTATATGTATCCATATCTTGAATAATCGTCAAAAAATGTGACAAAATATTCGTAACCACCATGTGCTTGTACATTTAATGGAGCGTAGACGTCTGAATGTATTAGTTCAAGTGGTTCCTTCGCCCTTTCGCCATTTGCAGAGAAAGGCCTTTTAGTCATTTTACCTTCAAGACAAGATTCACAAACTGGTAGAGAACTAACTTTAGTTCTTTTAAAGGACCATCCTTTACTAGTCTGTTAATTCTGTCAAGGTTAATATGACCTAATCTAAGGTGCCATAGATATGTTTCATTATCAGAAGAAATCTTTTGCTTCTTGGGTTTTGGTTGTTCTACTTTGAACATTTCGGTATTGAACAGTGATTTTTCATTGGGCCTTAAGGTGTAAAGCCCATTTTCCAGATGAGTAGAATAAATATCCAAACCATTTCTAGAAATATTAACATAATAATTATTAAAAGAAATATTAAACATTTGTTCAAACAACCTGGAAACAGAAATCAAATTTCTATGAAAACAAGGAATGTAATAGACATTGTCCAAAATTAAAAACTTATTTCTAAAATAAAGTTTAACAACTCCCACTGCTCTTGCCAAAACAACCTCTCTTGTTCCCACTCTTATCGTTTGTTCCCCGTCGGTAAGCTCCCTTGAAGAACTAAGCATCTGCAAAGAAGAACAAACATGGTTAGTTGCCCCTGAATCAATTATCCAAGGTGAAGTATCATCTTCAACTAAACAAGCTTCTAAAACAAGTAAATCTGATTTACTGTTGTTCTTCTTTTCTTTGAACTCCTGAAGATACTTCTTGCAGTTTCTCTTCCAATGCCTAAACTACACCGCAGTGGAAACATTTTCCTTTTGGCTTCTTTTGGTTTGAGCTCTTTTTGTTGTTGTTGCTTTTGTTCTTCTTAGGTTGCTCTCCATTTTTAGACTTACCACTTCCTTTAGTCCTCTTCCTCTTCCTATTCTCATTAGTAGAAAAGGAGGGTTGAGCTTCTGCAACATTTCCCTCACTTTCTTTAGTCTTTTCTTTCGAAATAGACTCGAAGGTTTGCAGCTCATTAAGCAACTCAGTCATATTATATTTCTGCTTGTTCATGAAATAGTTGCTTTAGAACTAAAGGAACGCAGGGGAGAGGGTTTCCAAAATCATCTCCACCTGTGTAACTTCATCTATCACTGCCCCGTTGACCTCGGCCTCATGGAGATAGTTAACCATGTTGAGAACATGTTCTCTAACTGAAATCCCTGCCTTCATTTTGGCATTCATTACTGCCTTAACGGCTTCGTGCTGTGCCTTTTCAGAAGGTTTACCAAACATGTCTTGCAGAGGCTACATTATCTCATAAGCAGTCTCCATGCTTGCATGCTTCATTTTAAGCACGTCAGACATGCCAGCCAAAAGAAAACAGCGGGCCTTGTTGTTTGCCTCAATCTAACGATCATATGCTTCTCGTACATTACGAGGAGCATTGGCAGCAGGCTCTGGAGGACATTCCTCCGTCAGGACAAACTTGTAACTTTCACAAATTAGTACAATGTTCATGTTGCTCTTCCACTTGACAAAATTATCTCCGGTTAATTTTTCATTTGAGAGAATAGCGATGATTGGATTAGACATTGTTGCTGTAATAAATAAATAAAATAACATAAATTAAAATGGTTGCATAAATATCATAAATATATGTTTTGGAATAGTAAACGTGATGCATGATACATATGAAAAACAGACAAAAAATATTTTACTAATTCTACGATTATTCAATTTTAAAAAAATAAAGTGTCGCCATAGGGTAGGTCCAATTATTTATGAATTGAATTGAGACATTCTCAATTAATAAATATATTCAAAATATATCATATTTTCTATATTTATTAATAACTGTTTATTTTGGTCAAGATATAATTAACAATTTAATTATGTCTTTATGAGTGTAACCCACTATTTTGGATTTTAACAACTTAACTCAAAATTGCCGCTGTAGGGTAGGTCAATTTTGAAATACATTATAAAATCCTTTCTCTAGGAAGCCAACCTTGTTATTGATTTAAATGGACAGTTTGTGATTTAATATTATTATTTCAAGACCTTTTTATGATCAATTTTCCTAAGGATGCTTTTATGTTCATGTTTTTTTTTTTTTTATGGTTTGTGACAGTTTTTCAAAGAAAGCTTATATATATATATATATATATGTATCGCTTAATTAAGCATTGCACACCCTATGTTTATGTTTATGATGTCCCAAAGGTTGGACTTGTCATGTTTGGTTTTGGACTAGTTACCCTACTCTTGTCATGACGGCTGCATATGATGTTTATGTTTATGGTGCAACGCTTGGGCCTCCAAAGATAAAATGAATAATGTTTTAACATGGAAGTTTAAATGAAAAGATATGTTCCATATAAACTTGTGCCTTGTGCACTACTATGGTTATGATTATGATATTATGTAATGATTTTTATGAAATGTTTTATGTTGTGAGATAAGAAAGTGTACTTACTAAGCTTATGCTTACTTAGTTTTATATCATGTTGCAGACAAAGGTAAAAGGCATATGGAATAGGTGGAGGACGGGGATGGGCATGTGCACTACGAGTGTTGAATTGGTAGCAGAATCATGCCATGAAAAAAAATAATTACTTGATTCAAGACTTGATTTATTTTCATATAGACTTATGAGATTGTTTAATATTTCTTTAATTGTGGTTTCTTGAGGACTATGCCATGTTTCTTTATTTTTATATGGTTAAATTATTTGGGCATATAAGTATTTTTTTTATCGAGAGATTTAAACATTGTTTGAATTTTGTGTGTCTAGAATTTAGTGAATGATTGTATTTATAAACTAACTATTTCTACAGGTGATCTATTAGCTAAACATTGTTGGTATTTCATTAAGCTAATCAAGGTAAGAGAAGCAAATCCAGTAAGTAGTAAAAAAAAATTTCATGTTTTCCTGGGAGAACTGTTTGAGTGTAAGTATTTTATTTGAATTGTTTAATCTAATAATAATAATAATAGTAAAAGTAACGATTATTGTGACATTTATAATGGAGCGTTATAGCTATGGTATCAGAGTGAATTTTTGTTTCCAATACATATTGCCACACGTCAGTTCAAGTCCTCCAAGTAAGTATATTTTTGCTAATTTGATGTTGATGTAAGTTTAACGATAAGTGTAAGGTTCAAACATATGGTGATGAATGCCTTAGGGCATAATTTTAGTAGTGAAATCCTGTCTCATTCCTAAAATTGAAAATCCATTCCTAAACTTATAATTCTACTAGGAAATCAAAGATGAAAAACCATAGAAGGACTCAAGCTCGTGCTCAAGCTACTGTTGGAACTGGCAACCCGGCTGATGCTAGTCTGATGACAATGATTGCTAACCTTCAAAGATAGCTACAAGACCAAAGATGAGAGATTGAGGAGCTTAGAACTAATGGTCATTGGAGGCAAAAGACAAGGTGAAAATATGCCACCTCCTCCACAACAACAAAGAGAGGTAGCCCCAGCCGCTGCACCAGAAGCAAGACTTGCTTATCAAGAACCCTTATTGACCAGGTGGAAGTGCATTAAGCCTACCGACTTTGAAGGTTCTAAGGATCCCTTGGTTGCTCAAGGATGGTTGAAGACAATCATGTTAGACATGTCTGCCCTAAGGAGTAAAAATGTAATAAGTTTTTGGAGACATTTTTATCAATAAAGAATTTATTTATTGTTCATATATCAAATCTTGCCCTCTTTACATTCATATTTGTTGAATATATGTTAAGCAAATAATAGTCTGAGACTGTCAGTCTAAACCTTAAGAATTGGGCATATGATGGAAGGATTATACGGAAGACACGATTATTAAGGTGATGGTCTAAATCATAAGATCCGCAATCAAGGGAATAAAGTTGGGCACTTTATTTATGTAAAGATTGTTATGTTGTCTATATCTCAACTGGGAGATGGTTTGTCTTAGCCATCGAAGGTGGACTCCGTAAATAGAAACATTGGCAGATTGTCATAGGTGACGATGTATTGGATCGGGACATAAAGTAAATTGATTTGGATTAATAATTTTGTCTCGGCAAATCGATTCACTTTAGACAATTATTTGTATTGTATCTTAATCTTGAGATAAATAGTGGGCCCATTGTCTTGACTTGTGTTTTTTGATGTACCAAAGGGTGACACCCACATCTTAATAGTGGTATGCATGCCGGTATGTTGGAAGCATGACTCTTGATAGCGTAGACCTGTTATTCATAGATATGGAATCCATAGCTCCTCTTTAGGAGTAGTGATATCCTCTTATATGCGTTATCCTATAATTGGAAAACTGGAGCGCTCAACCATTTGGATACATAGGTGTAACCAAATGGTATACTGTCTTTGGATGGTAAGTTTTCTGATGGTGAGATAATGGAACGTAAGATAAAAATAAGCGAGAAGGTAAGATAGAATTTATCCTTAAGCCGATTATGGGTTATCATATGAGGATACGATACACTGTGATATGTCATGGAGACTTAGCTATACGGGCTTCGTAATTCTATGTGGTTCGAGAGTGCAGCTCCAAGCTTTTAGTAGAGTAGAGTTGGAGTTGATAATTATAAAATGTATATCTGGGATATTGGGTTTCATAATTATTGGGAGCTTGAACTATATAGGTTCATTTGGTCCCTTTTGCTAGCTCACAATATCCTATAACGATACAGCGTGCTTTTCCAATAAGTGGTAACTTATGTCAGATTTATTAGATCGGTTGAAATTTGGAAGAATCAAATAATTCATGTCTATTTATCGGTTGAATTAATTTTGTGATAAAATTGATTTAAGATAAACTTGTTGAATTATTGGGATCTGATAATTCTTGTCAGTTTATCGATTGATTTAATTTTTGGATAAATTATATCAAGATAAACTTGTAGAATTATTAAGAATTCATTTTTTTTCTTAGAGATAATCTAGATAAAGTTGTTTTAATTAGATAAATTTTCTATTAGGTTATTTGAATTAAAACTAAGACTTTATCCTCTAGAATCTTGGGTGGAAAATAAAAGATTTGCTAAGATTTTTATTCGACAGTTCGGCCGGTCGATGGGCCTGTTCGGCTTGCCGATCATCCTGATCGGCCTACAGATGAGCAAAGGATAAGATCACGTGTTTTTACGCGGATCTTATCAGATATTGATCCAAATTTGATTCTGATTTAAATTTTTGAGACCTAATCTGATAAGGACTAACCCTAGACCCAACTTGTATAAATAGGGAGTAAGTTACATAAGTTATTCAAATCAATTGAGAGATTAAGAGTGATACTCTGTTGGTGAGCATCTGAAAACTCCCTGAGAGCTTTTGTTCACAAATCACGAACACTTGCTTTGGGTTCTCTGAACTGGTTGGAAGGAGAGTCACCTAGTGGAAGAGCTATACGTATGAGCCCATACTCACTCTGATCGTGGATAGAGAATAGTAAAGAAGACCAGTTGGTTGAGGCTCTTTTGGAACATTACTTTTCTTCACATTTTGCAAGGATTCTTTGGCAATCAAAGGTTTGTAAGATCTGGTTAATTTATTCCTATAGCATGTCAAACTTGTGTTTTGGAAAATACTCTGATATAAAATTTTTAAAATTCTGCTGCGCACCGTTTTTCCAACAATTGGTATCAGAGCCAGGTTTTTACATAAATTTACAAGTTTGTGATCATACTATATGTATAAATTTTGTGCTCTTAGTCTCTCCTATGCTTGAATTTAATTTTATAGAGAGTTGGCACTCTAAGTTTTTTTATATTATATATGTTGTCGTAGATTATGTGGTGAATATTCATTAATTAATTATGATTAATTAAATCGTTATTTAATTATTTATTAATTAATTAATTTATACCGGTTATGGTTCCTTAGAGGTTAGAATGTGTATCTAGTTTTTTCATGTAATTAGATGGCGGACTATCATCTCCGTCTAGGAATACTTATTTATTTTTAAATTTGTAAGAATTTTATAATTAAATAATTATTCAGAGAAGACAGATCTAGAAGATGGATGTAGAAGAATGATGATGGCGCTCTCACGTATTGTCTGAGTATCTAATTTTATGTTTTTGAATTGTTGAAAATAAAATTGATGAATTGCATTAAAAATTGTATTTTCTGGAATGAGAAATTTCTGCTCGATAGTTCGATGGTCACAGATCGGCAGGCCGGACTTGAGGTTCGACAGGCTGTCAATGGGGTAGAAATCAAGTGGCTTTGGCGGCAGGTCAAACTTTCATGAGTCGGCAGGCCGATCTTCCTGATCGACAGGCCGATGGAGCTTGACCGGTAGGCCAATCACCCAGATCGACCTGTCGACTGAGAGCTAGAAATTTTTCCAGAAAAGGTGCAATTTTCAATGCAATTTTAATTTTGTTTTTGGGACAATTCTGAAAAACATTAAATTTAGATGTGATCGGAAATATGAAGTATTCGATTCATATGGGATTGAAGACTTGAAGATGAGCATTATATGAAGAATGATATAGCTTGAGGATTCAAGGATGAAGAATTGATAATATGTCTCGATTATTCTATTGTAATCTTAGTTTTCTATTCTCTAGGGTGGAACCATAATATTACGGTTATTATTATACTGCTTGTAGCTTTGCTTGATTGCTTTGCTTGTCTGCATTATAATATAATTTGCCATGTATATTAATAACATGTCATATAGAATAAGGAGTGCCGCTCATATTAAAATTGTTCACACATGTTCTTAAAATAAAACCTTGATTTCAAAAGATTGAGTGGGAGAAGGTTTTCAAAGAGAGAACCTAAGGCCTCCATCGTTGGTCCATAGGCAGAACATGGTGGTCTCGACCCCTAGGAAGGGATTTCTATCATGTACCAGATTAGATCTTTGAGATGATAAGGTATTTTAGGATGATTTATGGTTGCACACCCCTAGGTGGTGGTTATAAATCATGGATAAAATATTAAAATGATGGCTATACACTCACGTTAATTTTATTATTAACCTCCCCTAGGAGCTCTATTAATAAAATTAATGGCCAAAGAAACGATTATTAATATATGCTGGATCATACAGGTCTTGGATGGCATATATTAATCAGGAGGGGATCCGTGTTCCTAATTGAATTTGGCATGACTCCCCTAGGAGCTTGTTGAATTATGAGTTGGGAATTATCATTGTAAGGTTGTGATATTTTCAAGGTTTTGACACATAAACAAAATTGTATGTTTTTATATGATTGTGTTATCTTACTAAATTATTATTATATGTTTGGTATATGATTCTTTATTGTAGATTAAAAATGTCTAAAAACACTTTATCATCGATACTTGACAAAAACCTATTAACTGGAGAGAATTATAATGATTGGAAATAAAACCTGGATATCGTCATCTCCTTTGAGAAACTAAAATATGTACTGACAACCCCTTGTCCTCCCGAGGTGTTGAAATTTGGAAGAATCAAATAATTCATGTCTGTTTAAAATACAAATGATTGTCTAAAGTGAATCGATGTAGCTATTTTGTTAGATAGATCCGTCAAGGTCATATCCCATCTATTGCTTAAATTAAATGTAGCTCTAAACGAAATAAATTCCTTTGACAGAGTCTCAAAGACTATAGTCATCTGAGTTTCAGCATCGATGTCGGCTCCATTGGTTTGAACCTCAGCGAGGTAACGCATGACCAACATCATGTGCTCCTTTACATATGTCCCCAGTCTCTGCTTACAGTTTAAGAGTTTCTGAAGTGTACCTTGCTGCTTTGTTATGGCCTGGCCTCCAAACATATCCTCAAGATTATCCAAGATCTACTTCGCAGTCTCATAATCATGATGCTGAGCCTGCAGCACGTTATGCATGCTAGCCATAACATAGCAGCGGGCCTGATCATTAGCATCTTTCCAGTGATCGTACGCTTGGAATTGCTCATTAGTTGAGTCTTCCGTAGCCTCGGGAGGACAAGGGGTTGTTAATACATATTTTAGTTTTTCAAACGAGATGATGATATCTAGGTTCCATTTCCAATCATTATAATTCTCTCCAGTTAATAGGTTTTTGTCAAGTATCGATGATAAAGCGTTTTTAGACATTTTTAATCTACAATAAAGAATCATATACCAAACATAAGCAAACATATCATAATAATTTAGTAAGATAACACAATCATATAAAAACATACAAATGTGTTTATGTGTCAAAACCTTGAGAATACCACAACCTTACAACGATAATTCCCAACTTAGAATTCAACAAGCTCCTAGGGGAGTCATGCCAAATTAAATTAGGAACACGGATCCCCTCCTGATTAATATATGCCATCCAGGACCCGCATGATCCAACATATATTAATAATCATTTCTTTGGCCATTAATTTTATTAACAGAGCTTCTAGGGGAGGTTAATAATAAAATTAACATGAGTGTATAACCATCGTTTTAATATTCTATCCATGATTTTATAATCACCATCTAGGGGTGTGCTGTTGGAAAAAGAGTGTGCAGCGGAATTTTAAAAATTTTACAACAGAGTAATTTCCAAAACACAAGATTGACATGCTATATGCATAAATTAACTAGATCTTACTAACCTTTGTGTGCCGAAGGACCTTCGTAATCTGTGAAGAGAAATAACGTTCCAAAAGAGCCTTAACCAACTGGTCTTCTTTGCTATTCTCTATCCACGACCAGAGTGAGTGTGGGCTCACACGTACAGCTTTTCCACCGGCGACTCTCCTCCCAACCAATCGAGAAAACCCAAAGCAAGTGTTCGTGATTTGTGAACAAAAGCTCTCAGAGAGTTTTTTAGATTCTCACTTAGCAGAGTATAACTCTTAATCTCTCAATTGATCTAAGTAACCTGTGAGAATCACTCTCTATTTATAGAGGTTGGTCCTAGGATCAGTCCTTATCAGATTAAGTCTCAAAACTCGGATCAGAAACAAATTCAGATCAATATCTGAAAAGATCCACGTGGAAACGCGTGATCTTATCATTCGCTGATCGGCAGGCCGAACCACCTGATCGGTAGGCCGAACAAGTCCCATCGGCAGGCCGAACTGCCGAATAAAAAATTTCACGAATCTTTTATTTTCCACCTGAGATTCTATAAGATAAAGTCTCAGTTTTAATTTGAATAACCTAATAGAGAAGTTATCTGATCAAAACAACTTTATCTAGATAATCTCTAAGAAAAAAATTCTACAAGTTTATCCTGATCTAATTTATCCAAAATTAAATCAACTGAAAAACAAACAAGAATTATCCAATCCCAATAATTCAACAAGTTTATCTTGAATTAATTTTTATTACAAAATTAATTCAACCGATAAATAGACATGAATTATTTAATTCCTCTAAATTTTAACCAATCTGATAAATCCAACATAAGTCACCAATTATTGGAAAAACACGTCGTGTCGTTACAAGATGTTGTGAGCTAGCAAAGGGGACCAAATTGACCTACATAGTTCAAGCTCATGATAATTACGAAACCCAATATTCTAGATATACATTTCCTAATTATCAACTCCAACGCTACTCCACTAAAAGCTTGGAGCTGCACCCTCGAGCTACATAGAATTACGAAACCCGTATAGCTAAGTCTCCATGACATATCATAGTGTATCATATCCCCATATGATAATCCATAATCGGCTTAAGGACAAGTTCTGTCTTACCCTCCTGATTATTTTTATCTTACGTTCCATCATCTCATCATTAGAAAACTTACCATCCAAAGACAGTATACCATTTGGTTACACCTATGTATCCAAATGGTTGAGCGCTCCAGTTTTCAAATTATAGGATAACACATATAAGAGGATATCATTACTCCTAAAGAAGAGCTATGGATTCCATATCTATGAATAATAAGTCTACACCATCAAGAGTCATGCCTCCAATATACCGGCATGCATACCACTATTAAGATGTGGGTGTCACCCTTTGGTATATCAAAAGACATAAGTCAAGACAACGAGCCCACTATTCATCTCAGGATTAAGATACAACACAAATGATTGTCTAAAGTGAATCGATTTGCCGAGATAGAATTATTAATCCAAATCAATTCACTTTATGTCTCGATCCAACACATCGTCACCTATGACAACGTGTCAATGTTTCTATTCACAGAGTCCACCTCCGATGGTCAAGACAAACCATCTCCCAAAAGGGATATAGACAACATAATAATCTTTGCATGAATAAAGCGCCCAACTTTATTCCCTCGATTGCGGATCGTATGATTTAGACCATCACCTTAAGAATTGTGTCTTCCACATAATCCGTCCATCATATGCCCAATTCTTAAGGTTTAGACCGACAGTCTCAGACTATTGTTTGCTTAACATACATTCAACAAATATGAACGTAAAGAGGACAAGATTTGGTATATAAATAATGAATAAATTCGTTATTAATAAAAATGTCTCCAAAACATATTACATTTTTACTCCTTAGGGCATACATGTCTAACAATCTTCCACTTGCACTAAGTGAGCAAATATGACAAATCTCGCATCCCCATTGCTTCCACATGCCTTTCGAAGACTCTCCCAGTAAGTGTCTTCGTAAATGGATCAGCTAAATTGTTCTCTGACATGATTTTGTATACCGTGACATGCCCGCCCTCAACGAAGTCCTTTATCACATGATACTTCCGATCAATATGCTTACTCTTCTTGTGAAATCTTGGTTCCTTAGCATTAGCTACTGCAGCACTGTATCACAGTAGAGTGATACCGCTTTATCCATACCAAGAACAACCTCAAGATCCCCAAGGAACTTACGGAGCCATACTGCTTCTTTTGAAGCATCACTAGCTGCCACATACTCGGCCTCCATCGTTGAATCTGAAGTGCAATCTTGTTTAGCACTTCTCCAACTAATGGCACTGCCGCCCAGAGTAAACACAAAACCCAAAGTCGATTTCCTAGAATCCAGACAAGATTGAAAATTCGAGTCAGTATATCCTAGAGGAGTCAGGTCCTCACCTGAATATACAAGCATATAGCCTCGAGTCCTTCTCAGGTACTTGAAAATATGCTTTCCCACAACCCAATGGTTCGGTCCTGGATCCGCCTGAAATCGACTTACAATCCCGACCGCATAGCTAATATCCGATCGTGTGCAAAGCATGGCATACATAAGACTACCCACTGTCGAAGCATAAGGCACCTTCTTCATGTATTCTCTTTCTTCATAAGACTCTGGAGAGTCTTTCTTAGAAAGAGTAATCCTAGACCTAGATGGTTGCCCACCTTTCTTGGAATCCTGCATTGCAAACCTCTTGAGAATTTTATCTATGTAGTCGGCTTGGGATAAAGCTATAATTTTGTTCTTTCTATCCCGAAAGATCTGGATACCGAGAACAAAATTAGCCTCACCCAAGTCCTTCATGTGAAACTGCTTGGTCAACCATAATTTGACCGATGACAACGCCCCAACATCATTGCCAATTAGCAGAATGTCATCTACATAGAGTAGTAGAAGAACCACCTTCCCATCCTTAATGTGTTTGTAAACACATGGTTCATCTGCATTTTGTGAGAACCCATAAGTCTTGATCACATGATCAAATCTTATGTTCCAAGAACGAGAAGCCTGCTTAAGTCCATAAATTGACTTCAGCAGCTTACAAACCTTACGTTCTAGACTCGTGACCTTGAACCCGTCTGGTTGTTCCATATAAATGGACTCATCAAGATAGCCATTCAAAAAAGCCGTCTTGATATCCATCTGCCAAATCTCATAGTCGAAAGCGGCAGCTATGGACGTGAGAATCCAGATGGACTTAAGCATGGCTACAGGTGAAAAGATTTCTTCATAATCGATTCCTTCCTTTTGTGTATAACCCTTAGCTACCAGTCTAGCCTTAAAGGTTTCGACCTTTCCATCCACTCCTCTTTTCCTCTTGTAGATCCACTTACACCCTATGGGTTTTACCCCTTCGGGAAGATCCACAAGCTTCCAGACCTGATTAGTCTCCATAGACTTCATCTCTGTGTTCATGGCCTCTGTCTAGAGTTTTGAATCAACATCCTCCATAGCTTCTGCGTAAGTATAAGGATCACAGTCATGTTTATCTGGTTCAGCCAAGAAGACCTCCCCATTGAACATATACCTCTCCGGTTGACGTCGGATCCTCCCACTACGTCGAAGCCCCTGAGGTTGTTGTTCAGGTTTGTTTGGTTTTTCTACACTGATCAGAACGGTTTCAGTTGGAACCTCCAGAGTGATCGGATCACTCCTTAAATCCTCAAGCACCACTTTGCTTCGAGGTTTAAAGTCGTTCATGTAACTCTCCTCAAGGAAAGTTGCATTAGTTGAAACCACGACTTTATTTTCCTTTGGGTTATAGAAATAACCCCCTTTAGTCCCTTTTGGATATCCTATAAACACGCAAACTTCTGAACGTGCTTCCAATTTATTCGGATCCTTAAACAAGACATGAGCTGGACATCGCCATATGCGAATATGGTTTAAGGATGTCTTCCTACCCGTCCACAAATCGTGAGGAGTTTTAGGGACCAATTTTGAAGGCACATTGTTCAAAAGATAACATGCGGTTTGTAGTGCATATCCCCAAAAGGATAAAGGCAATGATGAATAACTCATCATGGCCTAACCATGTCCAACAAAGTCCTATTTCTTCTCTCTGCTACGCCATTTTGCTGTGGAATGCCCGGCGTAGTCAAATGGGATAAAATTTCATTCTCTAACAAGTGTTCCAAGAACTCATTAGAAAGGTATTCTCCACCTCGATCTGATCGAAGTGCCTTTATGGGTCTACCTAATTGCTTTTCCACTTTAGTCCAAAACTTCCTAAACTTGTCAAAAGTTTCACTTTCGTGGTGCATCAGGTACACATACCCATATCTTGAGTAATCGTCAATAAAAGTGACAAAGTACTCATACCCTCCTTGTGCCTGGATGTTCGTCAGTCCGCAAACATCACTATGCATAAGTTCTAGAACCCCTTCGGCCCTATTGCCCTTAGACCCGAATGGTCTTTTGGTCATTTCACCCTCCAAACAAGATTCACATTGAGGTATAGATTCCACCTTTAAGCGACTTAAAGGTCTATCCCTTACCAACCTTTGAATCCTATTCAGGTTAATATGACCAACGCGCAAATGCCAAAGATAAGTCTTATTAGAGTGAGAAGTTTTAAGTCTTTTAGAGTTATTATCATTCATCTCAGTATTAAGCAATAAGTCCATCTTAGGTTTGATAAAATATAGATTATTTTGCATCCATTCAAAACAGATAAAAGATTTGTTTTTACGAATCACCACTTTATCATTAAAAGAAACCAAGTAGGAGTCTTTAAATAAACAAGCTATAGAAATTAAATTCCTTTTAAATTTAGGAACATAAAAACAATCTTGCAAAAATAAATTCCTAGAATTATCAAAATAAAGATGGACGTCTCCCATTGCTTCCGCTGAGACCAAGGATCCATCGCCCATCTGAAGAGTGAAGTCTTCATGTAGCAGACTTCTCGTTTCTTTGAACCCCTGCAGAGAAACACAAACATGATTAGTTGCACCATAATCTATGACCTAGTGTTAGACATGTATGCTCTAAGGAGTAAAAATGTAATACGTTTTTGGAGACATTTTTATCAATAAAGAATTTATTCGTTTATATATACCAAATATTGTCCTCTTTACGTTCATATTTGTTGAATGTATGATAAGCAAACAGTAGTCTGAGACTGTCAGTCTAAACCTTAAGAGTTGGGCATATGATGGGATGATTATGCGGTAGACACGACTCTTAAGGTGATGGTCTAAAATATATGATCCGCAATCGAGGGAATAAAGTTGGGCGCTTTATTCATGTAAAGATTGTTATGTTGTCTATATCCCTTTTGGGAGATGGTTTGTCTTGGCCATCGGAGTTGGACTCCGTGAATAGAAACATTGGCGCGTTGTCATAGGTGACGATGTGTTGGATCGGGACATAAAGTGAATTGATTTGGATTAATAATTCTGTCTTGGCAAATCGATTCACTTTAGACAATCATTTGTATTGTATCTTAATCCTGAGATGAATAATGGGCCCGTTGTCTCGATTTGTGTCTTTTGATGTACCAATGGGTGACTCCCACATCTCTATAGTGGCATGCATGCCGGTACGTTGGAGGCATGACTCTTGGTAGCGTAGACTTGTTATTCATAGATATGGAATCCATAGCTCCTCTTTAGGAGTAATGATATCCTCTTATATGCGTTGTCCTGTAATTGGAAAACTGGAGCGCTCAACCATTTGGATACATAGGTGTAACCGAATGGTATACTATCTTTGGATGGTAAGTTTTCTAATGGTGAGACAATGGAACGTAAGATAAAAATAATCGGGAAGGTAAGACAGAACTTGTCCTTAAGCCGGTTATGGATGATCATATGGGGATGCGATACACTATGATATGTCATGGAGACTTAGCTACACGAGCTTCGTAATTCTATAAAGTTCGAGAGTGCAGCTCCAAGCTTTTAGTGGAGTAGCGTTGGAGTTGATAATTGTGAAATGTATATCTGGGATATTGGGTTTCATAATTATCATGAGCTTGAACTTTATAGGTCCATTTTGGTCCCCTTTGCTAGCTCACAAAATCCTGTAACGACACGGCGTGCTTTTCCAATAATTGGTGACTTATGTCGGATTTATCAGATTGGTTTAAAATTTATAAGAATCAAATAATTCATGTCTGTTTATCGGTTGAATTAATTATGTAAGAAATTAGTTCAAGATGAACTTGTTGAATTATGGCGTTCGGATAATTCTTGTCTGTTTATCGGTTGTTTTAATTTTGGACAATTAGAACAAGATAAACTTGTAGAATTATTGTGAATTGATTTATTTTCTTAGATATTATCTTGATAAAGTTTGTTTTGATCAGATATCTTTTCTATTCGGCTATTTGAATCAAAACTGAGACTTTATCCTTTAGAATCTCGGGTGGAAAATAAAAGATTCGCGGAGATATTTTCTCGGCAGTTCGGCCTGCCTATCAGAAAGTTCGGCCTGCCGAACTGGCCAGTTCGGCCTGCCTATCACACAGTTCGGCATGCCGACCGCGACAGTTAAGATTACGCATTTTTCACGCGTATCTTATCAGATATTGATCCGAACTTGATTCTGTTTTGATTTTTGAGACCTAATCTGATATGGACTGACCCCAAGGACCAATAGGTATAAAAAGGGAGTGAGTCTAATGATTTACTCAGATCAATTTGAGAGATTAAGAGTGATACTCTTCTAGTGAGCATCTGAAAACTCCCTGAGAGCTTTTGTTCACAAATCACGAACACTAGCTTTGGGTTCTCTCTATTGGTTGGAAGGAGAGTCACCGGTGGAAGAGCTGTACGTGTGAGCCCACACTCACTCCGGTTGTGGATAGAGAATAGCAAAGAAGACCAGTTGGTTGAGGCTCTTCTGGAACGTTACTTCTCTACACAGGTCGCGGAGGTTCTTCGGCACACTGAGGTTAGTAAGATCTGTTTAATTTATACATATAACATGTCAAACTTGTGTTTTGGAAAATACTCTGATGAAAAATTTTAAAAATTCCGCTGCACACTTTGTTTCCAACAATTGGTATCAGAGCCGAGGTTTTTTTACATAAATTTGCAAGTTTGTGATCATGTTATATGCATAAATTTTGTGATCTTAATCTCTCCAATGCTTGAATTAAATTTTATAGAGAGATGGCACTCTAGGTTTCTATATAATATATATGTTGTCATGGATTATGTGGTGAATGTTTATTAATTAATTATGGTTGATTAAATTGTTGTTTAATTATTTATTAATTAATTAATACCGGTTATGGTTCCTTAGAGGTTAGAATGTGTATCTAGGTTTTTCATGTAATTAGATGGCGGACTATCATCTCCGTCTAGGAATTATTATTAAATTTTTAATTTGTAAGAATTTTGTAATTAAATAATTATTCGGAGAAGACGGAACGAGAAGTCGGAACTTAAAGATTGATGATGGCGTCTCTAGGTATTTCCTGAGTCTCTAACAAAAAAATCAAAATCAAGTATGAGCCCCGTCCTTTGTATTGTTGTCGTCACCATCCCCATCCTCGCCGTCCACGTCCACCACGACCTCTTGGTTGGTCCGCTCAGCCTCCTCGTCCGTGTCAGGCTCGATAATGATTGACCAGCCAAAATAAGCCGCCTCGGGATGCCTCTCCAGAATGTGGTCTTGCACGTTTGTCATCCCAAAGTAATAATTGTCTGTGTACTCCATAGAGGCCTTGAAATTCTCAACGACTTGAGTGAGTTAGGCGAGCAACTCTTCCCTGAGGAAGCGTTCATGTGCTTCCCTAGAAGCCTAAAGCTCGGCCTGTGCTTAGTCAGCCTTAATCTGAGCCTGCTCCACTACGGCCCTTACCTGGTCTGCCTCTTCCTAGTCCCTTTTCGCATCATCCTCGACCCTAGTGGACTTTGCCTTCTCCTGCTTGACCTCAACTTCTTTCGACTTAAGCGTCTTTTCTGCCTCGGCCTTCTCAAAGATAGCCTTCTCAGCTTTAAGCTTCTTGAAGCTGAGCTCCCGTATGCCGGCCATATTGGCCATCTCTAGAAGTATGCAGGCCTAAAAAAAAGAAATAGGTAAGAGCAAAGAAAATCCAACTTAAAAGAAGCTCAAAATATGGACTTAACATACCTTGATGGAGGAGCGGAAGGCTGGCTAGAAGTGACTCTCGTAGTCTTCTTCCCAAAGACTCTCAAAAAATGAGTCCCCAAACATCGCCTCCCTGACGGTTTCAATCTTTGGGCAGCGGGTGGCTCAACACCTCCTCGGCGGCTCCATTGATGGTGGAGGCACAACGGTTGTGACATCTTAGGGTAGGGCTTGGCTGGACGAGGCCCTCGTCCTTGTTGATGGTGGAGGAGGGGCAACTGGTTAAACTATGGTGGGAGGCTATTCGGCCCTTGGGGTCCTTTTCCTTTTGGACCCTGGAATGCCTTTGCCCTTTGAGCAGTAAAGATTCTCCATCATTTTCTGCCGCACTTCCTTAAACGTCTGTCGAGAAGACATATCTGCAACAAAATTTTCACGTCAAAAGAAGCTCGGTAGGAAAAAAAAAAGACAAAAAACCAAATCTCACCACCGATCTGAAGCTGGCCCAACGAGTAGAGAAGCCGAATCACGTCCTCAAGGTCCTCGTCCGCTATGGATGGGCCAAGATCGAAGGAGCCACTTGATGAATCCTTGGAATTGGATGATGATGGCTCCCTCGTCGGCCACCCGGATCAGCTTGTGCTCATCCCTGGGATATCAACGGTGCCTGGCCTTGCAACTATAACTTGCCCGGCTGGCCAGGTAGGAGGAATGTTTTGGCGGGGGTTTATTGAGCTAGATCCCCCAAACTAGCCGCAATGAGAGAGGTTAGACTTCTTGAGTAGGAAGGTTTGTTGCCGAGTAGACTCAGGCTTGGCACACAAATCCTCCACTGCCTCGACTACCTTGCTCGGAGGCCATGGCCTTTTCGACCAGACATGCCCCTACTCAAACATCCTCGGGACATGCTGGTCCTCAGGCACTACCTCAACGGCTCGGGCTAAATAATTCCCCCTGACGAAGAAACACTCAAAATTTCATAGCTTGTCCGAGTCGGGGTTGCTCAATATGAAATCCTTTCTCAAAGCTTTCTATTATTAATTAAAATTATATATCTATTTTCGATGAACAAAGTTTTCAAAAAAATTTTGTTTGTCAACGATCCATTCTTTCCTCTGCGTTTCATATTTTAATTCCAACACCTCCCCCTCCGATTGACAGTGGCACATGGAACAAGCTTTGGAATCGGCATAAACTTTTATGGTGGCAAATTCTTTTTAATGCTCTTCCCACCCATGGCAAACTGAGCTTTCTGTTCTAGATTGAAGATGTGACTTGTCCTCCATTTGGTGGTCAGGTTGAATCTAGCCTTCATCTGTTTGCTCAATGTGATTTCACTAAATGTGTGTGGCTTGCTTCGCCTTGGAGTATTTGGATCCAGAATATTTCCCTCAATTCTCTGTTGGACTAGATTCATTGACTTTGGAACATGGAAAAGGGTGTGGGAAGGAATTCGGGTCTATTGTTGTTGCATCTATAGTCCTCGACCATACTAGGAAGACTAGAAACAAAGTGATCCATGAGCATGTGAGTCCTAATTTTCGAAGTTGCATAAAGATTGTGAGTGCCTCTTTTGCTTTCTTGAAGGAAACTCTCAACCCTCCAAACCCATCTTTGAGGAGTCAGCTGAAGTGGGATCCGCCTCCACCAAACTGGGTCAAATGGAATTCAGATGTCGCAATGGCAGGTATTGAATCAGTTATTGTTGTGTAGCTAGAAATCACAACGACGAGATTGCTCGGATCTATGTGGAGCGTTGCAATTTCTCATCCCCGCTGGTAGCTAAAGCGAAGGGAGTTCATTTGGTTATGCTGCTGGCGATTGAGGCTAAGATGGCGTATCATATATCCAAAGTGACAATGGTCAAGTGATAGATAGCTGCAAAGGTCTATTTGATGCGAATCAGTGGGAATTTGAGAATACTCTTGACCAGATTAAGAGGTCCTGAAGCCTTTTCTGCTTGCTTTTTTTGTCGTCTTACTGGAAACTGTAATTCCCTTGCCCACAAGCTAAGTGGGCCTTGGTTTGTAACCTCAAGACCTTTGATTCGCCTTAATGTTTCTTGTGATTATATGGAGTGCTGCTAGTTTGGGCACCTCTTTCTTTTGGATGAAGGACGTTTGGTATATAAAAAAAAAATATATATATATATATATATATTAATTTTTACAATATACATAGATCGGATTTACGAAATATACGGACCGACAAATACACATCCATACATATAATAAGTTTGAGATTTGCTTAATCTGAAACTAATCCGTTTTTTGATTTAGCAGATTGGATTGAATTGAATAGATTGAACACACTATTAGATTTTATAAGCACCCTTATTTATGATAAGTTAAGTATTTTGACCCTTTAGATTAAATTTTTAAAGGTTTATTTTATGATTAGAAATACTAAGTGTTGCAAATTTAATCTGGCATATTAGACGGATTAAACATACTATCGGATTCTATAAGCACCCTTGTTTATGATAAGTTATGTATTTTGACCCTTTGATTAAATTTTTAAAGGTTTATTTTATGATTAGAAATGCTAAGTGCTGCAAATTTTAACATACATATAGTGGTAAATTATACGATTAATCCAACAATTAAAAGAAAATGAACTAGCCTTATGACAGAAATACGTGCCAAGCTCCCAAAAAATAAAACACATTAAACTCCATTCCATTTCATCGCTAAATAGTAGAAACTAGAAAAAGCTTGTGAAGGCACCCTTCAAAAGTTCCGAAAAATTCTCTCTCTCTCCAGAAAACTGAAAGGAAACACAGAGAGTGAAAAAATATTGGATTCGATTCCTTGGGTGATCTAGTGTATCACATAATCCTAACCAAATTAGGAGCCTCAGACACTGCGAGAGCCTCGTGCGTCAACAAGAAGCTCCGTTCTTCTGCCTCCGATGACTCTCTCTGGTCCCGCATCTGCTTTCAAGAGCTTCATCTCTCTCACCCTCCCGATCCTCTTGGCAATCCCATCGCTTCTTTCAAGGTGATTCCCATGTTTTTAATTTTATTCTTCTTTCTGGGTATTTGGATTTTTTTTGGGTACAATTCAACACATTCTTGGCATAAATTGCAAAGTTTACATCGAAAAAGTGTACATTCTTGTTGACGGTAAAGCTAGAAATTGAAAAAAAGAAAAAAGGCTTAATTGTATTTTTACATCAAAAGTCCGAAATTTGTAGATTCTTGTTAAGGGGAAAGCTAGCAATTGAAAAAAAAAAAAAAAGGTTTAATTACAATGTTACATCGAGAAAGTCCGAAATTTGTTGATTCTTGTTAAGGTAAGCTCTTTTTTTTTCTTTCTTTTTTTTTCTCTGGGTCTTTTGAATTTTTCACTTAAAGGCTCGATTTTTGCTTTAATATCTGCATTTTTATTTATTGAGCTCATTTCCTTCAAGACTTTTCCTCAAGTTGCAAAAGAACTGACCTTTTGACTGTTAGTATTTTGTTAATCGTATTACATGCAGTATTATTTTTGTCTTATTGGTCTTGTCAAATTTTCAGTTATGAGGAAATACTATGATTTCTAGGGACTAGAGAGATGAAGATGACAAGAATTCATGTAGACATTGTAAATCGAATTGGTTAAAGGCTGATTTTTTTTTTTTTTGGCTTACTAAGAAGATCATTTCTTACTTTCTTTATCTGTTTCTGTTGCTTTTTTTTTCCTTGTCTTTCCCAGGAATGTTATCGAATATGGCGAGAATCATTCAGTATGTATCCCTGGTCACTTGTAAAGCGAGTAAAAAGGTGTTGGGGAAGACTTAGAAACTGGCTGACGCTAAATTTTCCCGAGGCTGAGGCAACACTTAGAAAGGCGCATCAGAAGCAGATATTGAAGAATTGGAGACTATCTTGAAGGTGAAATTGCCGCTTCCTACAAGGATCCTCTATTGTTTTTATGATGGTCAGGCGTTTAAGGATGAAGATTTTGCAAAGAGTCTTTGTGGCAGTCCGTTGGGCGTCATAGGTGGTTATACTTTTTATAACCGCTGCGTAAATGTGTATTTGTTGCCCTTAAGTGAAGTAATATCGCGAACAGAGGAGATGAGACGTTATCCGGCGGATCAAAGTATATTGTTGTGGCTGCTTCATCGACATACATTAATAAGTTGTTTTTGCTAAACTTTAACAGTGGTAAACTCTATGTTGGTACCAAGAATCTTTCAACTAATGGAGAAATGCTTTCGTGTGTACCAAATGAACTGATAAGGTCCGTGCACAATCTTAATGGTGACCAACAGCAGGATTCCATGTTGCTGTGGTTAGAAGAACATGCTCGTCGCTTGGAAAATGGAATTATCAAGCTTCGCGAAGAAAGAAAATTCCGTAGTATCAGTTTGTTCCCGGAGGAGCTTCCGTTGTGTACGACTGCTATAACCTCTGGCGTAAAAGTAAGTAGTTACTTAAAAGGAAAATGTATGCATATAGAATCTCCTTTTTGCTCCTCTATATTGAGCATGGTAAGGAACACAAGTTTTGTAGTGGATTGTAGCAAAAGAGAAAAGAAAAAATAGAGAGGAAATGTGAATATTTCTTATTATTTTAGAAACAATAGAAGGTACAAATAAATAGGAAAAGTAGAGAGTAATTCTAGGGCTAATTTTAGGACCATAGAATCAAGATTTCTCTAACTTCTTTATTTTAGGTAATTTTCTATTTTATTCAAGTGATAAGAAAACAGCTAATATCCCTGATTTATCGACACTCCCCCGCAAGTTGGTGCAAAGATATCAATCATGCCCAACTTGCTAACTTGAACTTCAAACGGCTGCCTCATCAAGCTCTTGGTGAAGATATCTGCTACCTACTACCTGCTACCTGCTTCAAAGTGGGAACAAAAGAAGTACAAATTATCCCTTCTTCGAGCTTCTATTTTATAAAATGTCTATCGATTTCAACATGTGTCGTCCTATCATGTAGAATCGGATTATGAGCTGTGTTGATGGCTGATTTATTGTCACAGTACAACTTCATAGGAAGACTAACTGACCTTTTAATTTCTTCTAGAACTCGCCTTAGCCAGAGTGCCTCACACACTCCTTGAGCCATCGAACGGAATTCAACTTTTACACTACTTCAGGCCAACAACATCTTGTTTTTTGCTTCTCCAAGTAACTAAATTACCCCATACAAAAGTACAACACCCAGAAGTTGATCTTCTATCAGTGATTGAACCTACGCAATCAGCATCAGTAGACTTCAATTCCTCTATTCTTATTCTTACTGAAGACCAAGCCTTTCCCTAGAGTGGCTTTTAAATAACGAAGAATTCAAAACACGGCTTCAAGGTGTTCCTCACAAGGAGAGTGCATGAACTGACTTACCAAACTTACAGCAAATGCAATGTTTGGCCGAGTATGGGATAAATAAATTAACTTCCCAACTAATCTTTGATATCTACCCGTATCTACAAAAACTCCACCTTTCACCTCTCCAAGCTTCACATTAGCTTCTAGTGGAGTGTCAGCTAGCTTGCATCCACTCATACCAGTTTCCTTAAAGAGATCCAAGATATACTTCCGTTGTGACACCGTTATACCTATCTTTGATCTCGCAATTTCCATACACAAGAAGTATCTCAGTTGCCCCATATCCTTGATATCGAATTCCTTGGCTAAATTCTGCTTCAACCGGCTCATTTCTTCATCATTATCCCCTGTCACAATTATGTCATCTACATAGGCAATCAAGATCAAGATTTTATCTCTGGTAGAGACTTTTGTAAAGAGTGTGGTTTGCCTGCCCTTGACTATAGCCCTGACTTTTCACAAACTTTGTAAACTTTTCAAACCAAGCTCTAGGTGACTGTTTAAGGCCATATAGTGATCTTTTAAGTCTGCATACCTTATATCCGAACTTCTCAGTAAAACGAGGTGGTGCCTCCATGTAGACTTCCTCCTCAAGGTCTCCATTGAGGAAAGCATTCTTCACATTTAGCTGATTTAAAGACCAGTCAAGGTTTGCTGCAACAGACAGAAGTACACGAACAGTGTTTAGTTTTGCCACCGGAGAGAAAGTCTCAGAATAATCTACTCCATAAGTCTGTGTATAGCCTTTAGCCACTAGTCGAGCCTTGTATCGTTCCAAGGATCCATCAAAATTATACTTCACAGTGAATACCCACTTGCAACCAACAACGGCTTTTCCATGTGGCAGATCAACCTTTTCGCAAGTAGCATTCTTCTCCAGAGCTCTCATCTCCTCAAGAATGGCTTCCATTCAGGAATATTTAGAGCTTCCTGTACATTACTTGGAATAACCACACTAGAAACTTGTGAAATGAAAGCACGAAACTGGGGCAACAAATTGTTATAAGAAATAAAATTGGATATGGCATGCTTAGTACAAGACCTAGCACCTTTCCTAAGAGCAATGGGAAGATCATCGTGACTTGAGGACTTTGACTCAAAATTACCTGGAGGATTATTGTCTGAATTGGCCAAAGGAACATTGATCTCATGATCCAACCTCTGGTCAGATTTCTGGTGGTGCTGCAAGACAGTGTTCCTCTTCCTTTTTTGTGCTTAAGACTTCCTTGAATAGTCAAGACCTTTCCATTGTTTCGCACACATCTCTACTGTTTCAGAATTTTGATTTTGAGATGGCATTATTGGAGGTTCTTGAGAATTTTCATCATTTAACTCATTTGTATTCCCATTCTCATTTACTTTTGACAGATTATCATTGTTACCACATTCAAAATCAATAGTTAAGTTAGAACCATTTAAAAAAAAATCATCTTCACTATTATTCTTCTCCCCCTGAAGATGAGGAGTGTGATAGTATGATTGTCCTTCAAAGAAAGTAACATCCATAGAAACAAACATTTTTTTCAGAACTAGATCAAAACATTATAACCTTTTTGATTCGTTGGGTAGCCTACAAAGATACCTTTATGTGCTTTTGGATCAGGTTTTGTTCTTCTAAGGTCATGGTCATGTACAAAGGCAACACTACCCAAAACTTTTAGAGGAATGTTCGTTATTAACCTCAAATTTGGAAAACACTCATCAAAAAAGTTTATTGGTGTTTTAAACCCCCAAGTTCTTGAAGGCATTCTATTTATTAAAAATGCGGCTGTTAAAACAGCTTCTCCCAAAGATACTTTGGAGCTTTAGTTGTAAAGCTTAAGTCCCTAGCCACTTCAAGGAGATGCTTATTTTTCCTTTTAGCCACTTTGTCTTGTTGAGGTGTTTTGTTACAAGAACTTTGATGTATAATCCCTTTTTCATCAAAAAAATTCCCTAACACTTGATTAAAGAATTCTTTGCCATTATCACTTCGAAAAATCTTGATCTAAGTTTCAAATTGTGTTTGTACCATCGTGTAAAAATTTTTAAACACACTTTCAGCATCAAATTTATCCTTTAGCAAAAACACCTAAGTAACCCAAGCATGATCATTAATAAAAGTAATGAACTAGCGTTTTCCAAAAAAAGTTGCCACTCTAAAAGGACCCCATATATCACTGTGAATCATAGTAAATGGTTTTGACTTTTGTACGATTGTGGAGGAAAAACAGCACGATGATGTTTAAGCTAATTCACAAACTTCACATCGAAAATCAGAAGCATTTTTATTCATAAACAATTCGAGTAACAACTGTTTTAAAAAATGAAAGTTTGGATGTCTTAACCGAAAATGCCATAACATAATCTCACTGTTATTGGAAACAGAAATAGAATTAAAAAAAGTCTGGTCTTGTGCTCCACAGTTTTTACCGATATTTAGGAGGTAAAGGCCACCGTCTTGTCCAGCATCCCCAATTCTCTTCCTTGAGGTTAAATCCTGAAATTTACATTGAGATGACCAAAAATTAATTTGACAATTATGATCACGAGTTAATTTACTAACTGACAAAAGATTATAGGACAACTGTAGAACGTGAAGGACATCTTTTAAAGTAAGATGAGGAGAAACGGTAATTTTTCCTTTCCTTGCAACGGTGGCATAGGAGCCATCTACTATTTTGACCTTTTGATTTCTTGCACAAGGAATGTAAGAAAACAACTGCGAGGATCCGATCATATAAGGATCCGGTCATATGATCGATTGCTCCTGAATCTAATATCCAGGGGGTATTTGGATTGACACAGGTAAAGGCTGTGGTAAAATGTTACCTGATTGGGCTAAAGAACAAGATGCATCAGACTTCCTACGGATTGGGACTGAAATAACTTGTATAGGTGCTCCATTTGTTCCATAGTGAAAGGAAGAGATTCTGAGGATGACTGCTGCCATGAATTAGTAGTGCTAACCTGAAAAGCCCGAGTATCCCCTACTGGCCATGCATCTTCACCAGATTTTTTCTTCAAATTCGCAAGTTTTCCACAGAGTTTCCAACAGGTCTCTCGTGTATGCCATGGTCTCCGACAATGATCACACCATGGCCTTTGTTTGCCTCGTTTTTCTCCATGTTATTCATTACCACGAGCTACAAGGGCTGAGCCATCCTAATCAGTCTTTGGCTCCTCTACTCCCTTTAACGTCACTTGTCTCCAAGCCTCCCTTCTACGTACCTCGGAAAAAACTTCTCTAATGGAGGGTAGAGGTCTTCGCCCTAAAATTCGTCCCCGAACCTGATCGAGATCCTTATTTAGACTTGCCAAAAATACAAACACTCGACTCCGTTCAACCTTTTTCATGTACCGAGCACCATCATTTGGATTCTCCCACATTTCATTCTCAAACATATCCAATTCTTGCCACAGAGTCATCATTTCATTGTAATAGGCAATTACCTCTCTTTCACCTTGTTGCATCCGCCACATCTGAGTATTTAACTCGAATAGTTGAGAATGATTCTCTAGGTGCAAGTACGCTTCTCTAATGGCCTCCCAGACATCATGAGCAGTTGGCAAAAACATGAATGGCTTTCCCACGGTCGGTTCCATTGAATTAATAAGCCAAGCGGTAACCATGGAGTTTTCCGATCTCCACTGTCGGTATTTTGGATCATCTGCGGTTGGAGGCTTGATTTCTCGATTCAAATATCCAAGTTTTCCCCTTTCCATCAATCACCAAACGCATGGATTGGAACCACTGTAAATAGTTTTTACCGTTTAACTTATGAATGGTAATTTGTAGAGGGCTTTCGGTGATGTGTACGATAGGAGATTGCTGAGAACTCCCTTCATATGACACCACTGTGCTGGTAGCGGAAGAAGTGGCCGAACTGGAGCCAACCATGGCGGCTCTATAATTCATCCGGCTCTGGTAGCATGTAGCAAAAGAGAAGAAAAAATAGAGAGGAAATCTGAATATTTCTTATTATTTTAGAAACAACAGAAGTTACAAATAAATAGGAAAACTAGAGAGCAGGTCTAGGGCTAATTTTAGGACCATAAAATCAGGATTTCTGTAATTTCTTGATTTTAGGTAATTTCCTATTTTATTCAAATGATAAGAAAACAGCTAATATCCCTGATTTATCGACATGGATCATTAGAATGCAAATATAATTTCTAGTTTGCACCTACCTATGTGTAATGATGATTACCCGCCTAATAGTGTCTCAAACATGAGTTCAAAATGTTTCAGTCATGCTGTTGTTATGTCTTGTTTTGTTTTCTTGTTTTTGTTTTGTTTTTGGTTTTTTTTTTTGTTTTCTGTTTTCGTTTTTGTTTTTTCTTTTTTTTTTTTTGAACCTCCTTTGCTGCAGCGAAGGAGGCCATATTTCCCTCTTTCCCCTGGCAGGTGTGCTTTATGCTTTTGTTACTCTAGACATAAACTTGAAAAATTGAACTTAGAACAGAACTTTATTGATGAAGAAATTGAAAGATTACAAAGCAAACCCTAATTTGAATAGTAGTTGAGAGACTATCCAACTCTCCCCTTTGCTTGGAATCACCAAGACTTTTCTCATAAAACCTGACCTCCCCGTTGGCTGCTTGTCCCTTTTACTTATACTACGAATTCCAGCTAACACTCTAACCAACTATTAACGAACTACTAATTCCCTCAACTAACTAACAAGTCCTAACATCTTTCGGTCACTCGGGCTTTGTGGCTGGAGAGGAACAATAGGGTTTTTGATGATGTAGAGGGAGATAATAGTGAAGTTTGGAAGAGAATTAAGTTTTGGGTTGCTCTATGGTCTTTGCAAGTTAAAGGCTTTACTTTGTTTTCTTTCTCTGATTTATTGAGGGGCTGAAATTTAATTTGACAACGATTTTGATTCTTTAGATGTTGTGATTTTGTTTCTGGTGCCCCTTACTGTTACACCTTTTCATCTGCCGCTTCTTATAATAAATAATGGGAGACATGGAGCAACTTCACACTGAGCGAAATGAACACATTATTTTTGTAGCGGGTAGCATCTGCAATCTCCATGTTATGAAGAACATTTTTTGTAATCATTATGATGAGTTGATTCATTTCTGTCTCTTACAATTGCACGTTTAGTTGGGACAAGTATTCTTGTAAGGAAAGAACTATTATGTTTTGATGAGTTAGTTCATTGGTTTATGTTGGAACATAAGCATTTTTAGTGAGAGAAGATATTTTATCCTGTGAATGTTATACTTTTCTGTTTAATTGTTCTTGTTGATCTTATTATACTGTAAACCGACTTTTTGGGGGCACATAACTTCCATCACCCATGCTATGGTACGTGGAAACTAATAATATTTTATTATTTGTCTTAGGTTCGTGCTTCGGCTGTGCTTATTCCAGAGTTTTCTGACCTTCAAGCTGACGAGGAAAAATATTTGTTCACTTATTCAATCCGAATGTCCCTTCTTCCTGAAGGATGCATCATCAATGGTATGACCTTTGGCTCTTGCCAACTGTATTGGAGACACTGGATTATTCGCGCTGACGACTAAGTAGTATCTGACGTTAATGGAGAAGCTGTAACAGGAAAGGTGCGATTGGTGCAGCTTGTTCTACGTTAATAGTTCTCTGTTTATCTATCTATCTTTTTGGTGATCCTGAGGAACTTGTCATGGTCTCCCTTTCACTGCTGGATGGAATTAGTGAAGTGGGATTCATGTAGCATTTCATTAGCAATAGTTTCTAAACCATTATAAAGTGAGAGGGAGAGAAATGAGCCTAGCCTCTTTGTTGAATTTGTTGATCGTTGCTAGATCCTGAATTCTCACTTGAAGTATTTGAAAAATTAGAGTATTATTTATTTTGCAGTTTCCCCTCTTGCGACCAGGCCAGAAGGAATTCGTTTATGAGAGTTGCACACCTCTACCATCTTCCGAAGGTTCTGTTGAAGGTTTTTTTACCTTCTTTCCTGGGAGGTACTCCCCTAAATTTCTTTTTCTTTATTTTGAAAAAAAAAAAAAAAAGATGTTGATGACTGTCTGGCCACGTGAGTACATGCTTTGGATTTAAGGTATTTTGCGGCCACATTGTCTCATGTATGCTGTAGTATTTTGAAAGAAGTTAGCTTTTTTAATGCTTAATCTGCTAAATTTGACAGAAAAAGATAAGGATATTATTTGTAGACGTGAGTGGTTTTTTTTTTGGGTGTGTGTCAAGACTAATTTGCTATAGGGCTGCATATGGTTCATCTGCTGTTTCTTTACAGTACTAGCAAACTGTTTAGTCTTTGCCAAAAATCTGTGGGCTTTAACACATGTCTCCTATAAAGGCTTTCCTTTGTCCTTGATAATGTTAGGTTGGGAAGATAATTTGAATTAGAGGGGCGGGGTTGTTTGACTGTTTGTATATGCTGTGTTTTTTTGTTTTAGCCTTGTCTTTTTGATTGTCTTTCCTATTGTTTCAATGGATTTCTCGCCATCTGAAACCTTGACGTGTCTTCTCTATTTCTCAGTTCAATAAAATTGTCGATGTTTCATATCAATAGACACACACATATATGTTAGAGAGACAGCTAGAGCCAAATTAAGGAGGAAGTCTGCCTTTAGAGCAAAAAGTGCCAGCCTAATTGCACAGGGAGGGGGAGAGAAAATTTTGAGCATGGAATGTTCTTAGAGGACCAAAAGTGAGCCCAATTTCACACGGAGGGAGAGAATTTGTCTTCAATTGTCGTATAGATCAAGAGTGACCAAGTTTTGGGGAGAAACCAAGCTTGAGTCAATTCTGGAGATTGGAGAGGGAGAGACTATCTTTTAAGCGCATTGTGAACTGGTACTTGATTTTGACTTTTTTTAGAGGGAAGGAGAGGGCTGAATTGATTTGTTCCTGCACAGGATGTCTGCATTTCTCAGTGATTAAGAATTTGCCTCGTTGACTAGTCTGAACTTTGCTCACTCGGTTGATCTTTTTTTGCGCTGTCCTTTTATCAAGTATTTTAGAGTACATGGCTCCAGGTTATAATGTCGTACATTGTGGTACTAATGTGTGAACACAGAGCTTGAGATTTGAACATTGACAATAAACTTGCAAGTTGCAACAGAGACCTCAAGTATCTTAGCCGTGTTGCTGTGTGGCTTTAAGAATTTGTGGCGGTTCTGGTTTATCTAGTTATGCTTTATCTATGAGATGATGCTACTGTTTTATGTCCCGATGTCAACTTATATTAAATTTGGTACTTGTTGCTCAGGTTGAGCGAGCCAAAAGGTGACCCATTCAAAGTAACAGTGGCACCGTTTCCTCTCCAGCTACCAGACTACATTTTCTGAACACTCAATTTGCGGAAGTGCTTGTCCTGCACTGTTTTTCGTAATTTGCTTGTCATAAGTTCTTCACTTCTAAGAAACCGTCCTAGCTTTCCTGGTCTGCATGGTATTATTGTTTATCGTGTGATCTACATTCCAGGCTTACTTGTCTGTCGAGCTTTGAGTATAGTTGAACTAATTCCGATGTATATAGCTTTGACAGATAGTAAATGCGGAGTTCTCTGGAGTAAAAAGAAAAAAAAAAAAAAAAAAAAAAAAAGAAAGATGTTGAAGTGCCGACCTAGTTGTGCACGGTCTTATACTAGTGATTTATGTGAACTTGGCAATGGTGCAAGTACTAGTTAATGCCTTGAGCAGCTCTATTTGGCAATGTTGGTGTCAGGACAATGAAACCCGTAAAATTGTACTTCGATTGCAATCTGTAATATAGGACTTGCAAACTATCACATGACATTGCGCGGTAAGATTTAAAAAATAAAAATTGAACTGGTGTGACTGCTGGAGCCTTTCAACGTTTTGCACTACTATGGTCACTCAAGGCGGCTCCTTACACTTTGATCACCCGGACCAGGATCTGAAATTTTGGCTTTGGTTGAAACTCCCAGACATTGGACTGTCCTCTTTACATGAGGGCATGATGCCTTTTTTTTTTTTTTTTTTTCTTGAGAAAATATATAATGCCACATTTTTAAGAAATATGTTTATCGATGCTACATAGCAGTGCTACGCTTTCACTTAATTACATGTTTACTTGGAAATGTGTTTGCTTGGAATTTTTATATTTAAATGTGCCATATTTAAAGATATGTTTACTTAGAATTTTTATATTTATAAAAAGTAATTCTCAAATATGAAATTTATGAAAAATCCTCCTAATCTCTCTCTTTTCTCCCCGATAAATGCCTGGCATTATGGCCCCGCTTTTATAAATATGTTTATCGATGCTACATAGCGGTGCTACGCTTTCACTTAATTACATGTTTACTTGGAAATGTGTTTGCTTGGAATTTTTATATTTAAATGTGCCACATTTAAAGATATGTTTACTTAGAATTTTTATACTTATAAAAAGTAATTCTCAAATATGAAATTTATGAAAAATCCTCCTAATCTCTCTCTTTTCTCCCCGATAAATGCCTGGCATTATGGCCCCGCTTTTATAAATATGTTTATCAATGCTACATAGCGGTGCTACGCTTTCACTTAATTACATGTTTACTTGGAAATGTGTTTGCTTGGAATTTTTATATTTAAATGTGCCACATTTAAAGATATGTTTACTTAGAATTTTTATACTTATAAAAAGTAATTCTCAAATATGAAATTTATGAAAAATCCTCCTAATCTCTCTCTTTTCTCCCCGATAAATGCCTGGCATTATGGCCCCGCTTTCAAGTCTGGAGTGGCTTGTTTGGCTAGGGTTTTGTTTATTCACACTTGATCCTTCGTATTGCTTTAATTCCTTTAATTTATATTGGGATAAGGAGGCAAATGGTATATATTTATGGGTAGTTAAAAATAAGAGAAAATTACACAATAATATAATTTTTTATTTCACAAACTCTAAAACTTAGAAAAATATATATCATAATTTTGATCGTCATAATTTTTTATCTCCTTCAAAATGAAAAAAAAAGTCATTTATTTTTCTACATCTTTCACACATTTGGTATTTCTTTCTTCTCTCTCTCCCCTCTCTCTCTTTATCCTCTGACAACAGCTTCCCTTTGTTGGAGCTTGTCGTCCTTTGGCAATGGGTGTTGTAGGCAACCGAGCTTCTCAAAATGGCATCGATGATCACGACATCGCACGACACGAGCAAATCTTACTATAGAGATCTTGTCACAACCTACATTTTTCGGGCTGTGACAAACCTTTTTCTTACTTACGTATAGATGTAAAACTTAGGAATGTTTTTTTTTTTAAATATATTATCATGCAAATTTTAGCAATTCTCAAAATGCAAACATAAACATATATTTACACAAACACACTTTCTTTTACAATATTATTTGCCAAATACTCTCGAGAAAGGTTATGTCTTACTGAACTACATTTTAGCTTTTATACAACACGTTTCAAAATAACTTAAAATATATTATAGCGGAAACATAACTGTGGCGGCATCCATATCCATTCTGCACACTACTCATATCCCTCCGCCAGCTCATCAGTGAAATTATTCTGACCTTTTAGTGGGAATACCTACAGCATGAAATACTAAGTGAGCTTATGCCCAATAAGTCCCAATACAGCCCACATGCACATTCACTAAAATGTATGATCCAGTTATGCTTTCTTATGAGCATTCTTTATCCTTAACATGTCTTATCTTTAATTAGGGCTCAAGTGTTCGTACCATTGCTCACATAGGTCTACGTGACACCAAGACCATACTATAACCTTAAACTCCACTTGAGTTAGGAGTCGATACGACACTCTTCTTAATTCTGGTGATGTATTTACCAGTCCAATTATTATGGTTATCATACAATGCATGAATTTATATTCACATGTTATACACAAAACATAAATACTCTTGTACTGTATAGTACACGCAGGTACATACTTTATATACTCATAGGTACACATTAATATACACACAGGTATGTGACATAATATACACACAAGTACATATTTTATATACTCACAGGTACACATTGATATATTCACAGGTACTTATATTACAGCATACACATAGGTATACACCTTGATATACACACAGGTATACATATATATATATCATATTCTATACCTACAATTCCACACTGTAGATGGGATGAGTACTTACTTGGTTTGGGTTGCTGTGCAAGTTGACCTTAGTTTCATCTTTCCTAGTCTTCTAGGGTCCTGTTTGGCCAATTACAACGCTATTAGCCAAATTTCACTACTTCCTCTATGTGTTGATACAAAATGATCGTTAATTAATAAATCGGTTGCATAACTATATACAACTCCGATAATCACGGGTTCTCTTACTCTTATCTTACTTTACCCTATCATCTCTAATAAACGGCATAAATCTTTCTAATCATCTCTTTTCCCCTTTAGAACATTTCAGAGAGATTCAAGTTTTTTGTAAAAAAATGACGATTTTACCCTCGGTGGGTCACCTAAATTTTTCGAGCTTGATTTTGCTATTTTAGCGAAAATAATTGCGTATCGATCTTACAATAACACCCTGGGCTGTCAGGTCTCCTTATTTTACATCAATGTCCCATTTTAATAAAACTTTTCAATTTTGTCCCTCATTTGAAAATTTTGACAATTTTACCCCTAGGACTGAAATTAATCTTTTTAAACCATAATTTTCTTTTTTTCATGAGGATTATTTTTGCTCAAAATACTATATCCAAAATCCTTTTGCAAAATGACATTTTTGCCCTTTTAAAATTTTTTTTCCAATTTTAACAAATTTTTGTAAAATTAATATCTCACAAACGACGCGATTTTGGATGAACCGTTCACAATGCCTAACAATTTCGTCGAGATCTACAACTTTTGTGTTTTAACTTTTTTGAAATTCTTACTGCATAGGGGTGTTTTAGGTCATTTTTTAAATCTGTTGAGAAAAAACTTTTTCTTGCAATTTAGTCCTTGGGTCATTTTTGCAAAAATCTGTTTTAAAACAACATTTCCACCCCTGTGAAGGAAGTTTCAACCTCTGTCTAAACCATTTTCATGCCCAATCACTATTTTTACAAAACTAACATTAAAATTACAAAAATAAACTATTTTGCAAAAACAACAACTTTGCACATTCAACCCCTAATTTCAACAATACCAACATGCCGTAAATCAAATACCCATGGAATTTAATCAAAACTTTCCTTGAATACCCACATGCTTTTTGAAATAATAAAAATCAAAACAAAACCATATAAACTTTAAGTTTAAGGAATTAAAACTTACCCAAATGAAAAAATTGTGCTTCTAGCCTTTCCAAGGGCTCCTTTGAAACTTTGCTAAGCATTTTTTATACAAAAATATCTTGAATTAAATTTCCCCCTTGACCCAAGAAAAATCCAAAGAAAACTTGAGAAAAAATTTAGATTTTTATCTCAAATTTGATAAAATCCTTTGAACTTTGCTTCTTGAACTCAATTGGGGTCAATTTTGCAAAGTTTTGGGTTTGAGAAAATTTTTGAAAAAGAGCTTCAAGGGCTGTCGTCGGTGAGGAAGAAGAAATGTGGAAAAATTTTGTTAGGTTTTGTTGGATTTTGTGATTCAAATAAGCAGTGAAAAATTAAAATTAACTCCCACAAAACCCTCGCAGGATCCACGCAATTCGCTTAGATTGATAGGAAAGCCATAGAATCTTACCAGGATAACAAAAATAGGCAAGATTTCTAGAAGGAAGAGAGCAGGTTTACTCCGACGACACCCTAACTCGAGCTTTTGGTATTCAGGATCAGATTCAAACGTTGTTACTTAAAGCAATGCCCTTTGCAGGTATCCACACGAACAGACTCTCTCAAAACGAAATGGTGTGCTAGCACCCTCTCCTTTGCGTTAAATGACTTTCTCTAAGTTTTAGGGTTTTTAATGTTTTCTCCTTTTAGAATAATAAAATGCCTTCTTTCTTCTTAATTCAGCTAGAAACCCCAAAACAGATATATATATCTATTGACTTTAAGATAGAGTCAGATTTTAATTAGGGTAAACTGTAATTCGAATATGATTTAGAGAATCTAGACAATGTCAGTAATTTGAATATGATTCAGAGAATCTAGATAATGTCAGATTCAATGAACCTAGACAATCTCGTACATCGAATCTGGACATTATCAAGTTCATTGAACCTAGACACAGTAAACCAAAAATTGGTTTTTTGGTCTGTTCTAAGTATGCAAACCTGTAGGTTCACATAACGTTGGTAGTGGGCTTGAAATTCTGTTTTTGGCCCACAAATCATAAGCGGCCTCTAGCAAGACATTATGATTACCTAAGTTATGCGAATGTCAATAATCCGACACAACCTAATCCACAATAAGTATTAAAGTGCTTTTGTCACTAGATACCTTCATTGAACATAAGGCATGGTTTATGTCAACCTTATACTATTCAATCATATTATTTCTTGATCTTAAGTAGGCTGATATTGATAACCCTTATCAATTCATTCCAGTATGGCCATACTTTTTTCTTCAGTCCAACTTATCGAGGGGCCCATAGATATCTTTCTCATAATAAATGAGGGACAAATTCCTTCTTAATCACTCATATTCCTCACATGATTCACTCTATATCTAACAAAAATCCATCCCATCATCCTGTTAAAGATAGTATTAGAATGTGTCAAAATATAGAACATGTCATGTTGGAAACAATGGTGATTTCATGTTAGAGGACTAGGATAATACTATTGTGATGAGAATCACGTATGAAAATTATCCATGCAGTATTCTCATAGCGGGTCGATCCAATTCATCATTTCTTAAATATGTATCTATGAGTTGACTTAGCATCTCATAGACATGATTAGTAAAACATAATCATCAGTGAAACTTCATACTAGTCTTCATTCATTATTATCCCAATAATAATAAGCAACTAGGGATAATTTAGAATAGAATTCAATTATCATCTAAGAGTTTTACTATCAAGTCACATACTTGATGACCTTGAGCAGAATTAACTATTCATGGAATTAGAGTTAAAAACAATAATGAAAATGTCTCTTTATTAATAAAATGCAAATGTAACGAAGTGAAAATATGGTCATTACATAATTGGCCTAGAGCACATCACTAACAATCTCCCACTTGCACTAGTTGCAATCAATATTGTATCTAATACCCATTGACCTAGTATGACTCTCGTGCTTAGGCTGTGGAAGAGGCTTAGTGAGTGGATCAACAACATTCTCATTTGTAGGTACTCTGCATTTCTTCACGTCTCCTCTCTCAATGATTTCTCGAATGAGATGATAACGCCTGAATATGTGTTTGGATCGCTGATGTGATCTAGGTTTCTTAGCCTGTGCTATGGCCCTGTTATTATCACAATATAAGTCTACTAGATCTGATATACTAGGAACAACACCCAATCCAGTAATAAACTTTTTGATCCAAATTGCTTCCTTAGCTGCTTCTAAGGCGGCTATATACTCAGCTTCTGTTGTAGAATCAGCAACGGTGTCTTGTTTTGAACTTCTCTAGCTCACTGCACCTCCATTCAAACAGAACACATAACCTGACTGTGATCGAAAGTCATCCTTGTCAGATTGGAAGCTGGCATCTATGTAACCACGTACAAAAAGCTCATCTTCCTTTCCTCCATACAGTAAGAATGCATCCTTAGTTCTTCTCAAATATTTAAGGATATTCTTGACTGCTGTCCAGTGACTTTCACCTGGATCTGATTGGTATCTGCTGGTTATGCTTAAGGCATATGAGACATCAGGTCGAGTACATAACATTGCATACATGATAGATCCAATGGCAGAAGCATATGGAATCTTATTCATGCGGTGTCACTCATCTTGTGTCATTGGACACTGAGTCTTGCTAAGACTAATTCCATGTGACATTGGCAAGAATCCCCTCTTGGAATCTTACATACTAAACCTATTTTAGTACCTTGTCAATGTATGTACTCTGACTTAGGCCAATAAGCCTCTTAGATCTATCCCTATAGATCTTGATGCCTAGAATATAGGTAGCTTCACCTAAGTCTTTTATGGAGAAACAATTCCCTAACCATGATTTAACATTTTGTAGGGTAGGAATATCATTTCCAATGAGTAATATGTCATCAACATATAGCACTAGAAAGACTATTGTGCTCCTACTAACCTTCTTGTAAACACAAGGCTCATCTTCATCTTTAATGAAACAAACTCTTTGATTGCTTCATTAAAATGAAGATTCCAACTCCGAGATGCTTGCTTCAATCCATAAATGGATCTTTGAAGCTTGCAAACCTTTCTAGAATTCTCAGGACTAACAAAACCCTCGGGTTGTGTCAGCAAAGGGGACCAAATGGACCTATATAGTTCAAGTTCCCGATAATTATGAAACCCAATATCCCAAATATACATTTCATAATTATCAACTCCAATGCTACTGCAGTAAAAGCTTGGGGCTGCACTCTCGAACTACATAGAATTACAAAGCCGTATAGCTAAGTCTCCATGACATATCATAGTGTATCGTATCCCCATATGATTATCCATAATTAACTTAAGGACAAGTTTTGTCTTACCTTCCTGATTATTTTTATCTTACATTCCATTATCTCACCATCGAAAACTTACCATCCAAAGACAGTATGCCATTCGTTTACACCTATGTATGCAAATGGTTGAGCGCTCTAGTTTTTCAATTACAGGATAACGCATATAAGGGGATATCATTACTCCTAAAGAGGAGCTATGGATTCCATATCTATGAATAACAGGTCTACGCTATCAAGAGTCACGGCTCCAACGTACCGGCATACATACCACTATTAAGATATGGGTGTCATCCTTTGGTACATCAAAAGACACAAGTCAAGACAACGGGCTCAACATTCATCTTAGGATTAAGATACAGTGCAAATGATTGTCTAAAGTGAATAAATTTGCCGAGACAAAATTATTAATCCAAATCAATTCACTTTATGTCCAGATCCAACACATCGTCACCTATGACAACGTGTCAATGTTTCTATTCATCGAGTCCACCTCCGATGGTCAAGACAAACCATCTCCCAAAAGGGATATAGACAACATAACAATCTTTACATGAATAAAGTGCACAACTTTATTTCCTTGATCGCGGATCTTATGATTTAGACCGTCACCTTAAGAATCGTGTCTTCTGCATAATCTGTCCATATATGCTCAATTCTTAAAGGTTTAGACTGACAATTTCATACTATTATTTGCTTAACATGCATTTAACAAATATGAACATAAAGGGAGAAGATTTGGTATATAAACAATGAATAAATTCTTTATTGATAAAAATGTCTCCCAAAACTTATTATAGTTTTACTCCTTAGGGCATACATGTCTAACAATCTCCCACTTACACTAAGTGAGTAAATAGGACAAATCTCGCATCCCCATAGCTTCCACATGCCTCTGGAAGACTCTCCCAGTAAGTGTCCTGGTAAATAGATCAACTAAATTGTCCTCTGACATGATCTTGCACACCGTGACATGCTTGCCCTCAACAAAGTCCTTTATCACATGATACTTCCGATCAATATGCTTACTTTTCTTGTGAAATCTTGGTTCCTTAGCATTAGCTACCGCCGCACTGTTATCACAGTACAGTGATACCGTCTTATCCATACCAAGAACTACCTCAAGATCCCCAAGGAACCTGCGGAGCCACACGGCTTCTTTCGAAGCATCACTAGCTGCCACATACTCGGCCTCCATCCGAAGTGCAATCTTTCTTGGCACTTTTCCAACTGATGGCACTGTCGCCTAGAGTAATACAAAACCCGAAGTCGATTTCCTAGAATCCAGACAGGATTGAAAATCCGAGTCAATATATCCTAGAGGAGTCAAGTCCTCACCCGAATATACAAGCATATACCCTCGAGTCCTTTTCAGGTACTTGAAAATATGCTTTACCGTAACCCAATGGTTCAGTCCTGGATCCGCCTGAAATTGACTTACAATCCTGACCACATAACTAATATCCGGTTGTGTACAAAGAATGGCATACATGAGACTACTCACTGCCGAAGCATAAGGCACCTTCTTCATGTATTCTCTTTCTTCATAAGACTTTGGAGAGTCTTTCTTAGAAAGAGTAATTCTAGACCTAGATTGTTGCTCACCTTTCTTGGAATCTTGCATTGCAAACCTCCTGAGAATTTTATCTATGTAGCCAGCCTGGGACAAAGCTATCATTTTGTTCTACCTATCCCGAAAGATCTAGATACCGACAACAAAATTAGCCTATCCCAACTCCTTCATGTTAAATTGCTTGGTCAACCATAATTTGACCGACGATAATGCCCCAATGTCATTGCAATTAACATAATGTCATCTTCATAGGGCAGCAGAAAAACCACCTTCCTATATTTAATGTGTTTATAAACACATGGCTCATCCACATTTTGTGAGAACCCATAAGTCTTGATCACTTGATCAAATCTTATGTTCCAAGAATGGGAAGCCTGCTTAAGTCCATAAATTGATTTTAGCAGCTTACAAAGTTTACCCTCTTGACCTGTGACCTTGAACCCGTCGGGTTGTTCCATATAAATAGACTCATCAAGATAGCCTTTCAAAAAAGCCGTCTTGACATCCATCTACTAAATCTCATAGTCGAGAGTTGCAGCTATGGACAAGAGAATCTGGATGGACTTAAGCATGGCTACAGGCAAAAAGGTTTCCTCATAATCGATTCCTTCCTTTTGCGTATAACCCTTAGCTACCAGTCTAGCCTTAAAGGTTTTGACCTTTCCATCTACTCCACTTTTCCTCTTGTAGATCCACTTACAACCTATGGGTTTTACCCCTTTGGGAAGATCCGCAAGCTCCCAGACCTGATTAGTCTCCATAGACTTCATCTCAATGTTCATGGCCTTTGTCCAGAGTTTTGAATCAACATCTTCCATAGCTTATGCGTAAGTATAAGGATCCCTGTCATGTTCATCCGGTTCAGCCAAGAAGACCTCCCCACTGAACATATATCTCTTAGGTTGATGCCCGATCCTCCCACAACGCCAAAGCCCATCAGGTTGTTGTTCAGGTTTGTTTGGTTTTCTACACTGATCTGAACGGTTCATTTAGAACCTCCGGAGTGATCGAATCACTCCTTAACTCCTCAAGCACCACTTTGCTTCGAGGTTTAAAGTCGTCCATGTAACTCTCCTTAAGGAAAGTTGCATTAGTTGAAACCACGACTTTATTTTTCTTTGGGTTATAAAAATTACACCCTTTAGTACCTTTTGGATATCCTACAAACACGTAAACTTTCGAACGTGCTTCCAACTTATTCGGATCCTTAAACAGGACATGAGCCGGACATCCCTATATGCAAATATGGTTTAAGGATGTCTTCCTACCTGTCCACAACTCGTGAAGAGTTTTAGAGATCGATTTTGAAGGCACATTGCTCAAAAGATAACATGCGGTTTGTAGTGCATATGCCCAAAAGGATAAAGGCAATGATGAATAACTCATCATGGACCTGATCATGTCCAATAAAGTCCTATTCCTTCTCTTCGCTATGCCATTCTACTGCAAAGTGCTCTGCGCTGTCAAATAGGATAAAATACCATTCTCTAATAAGTGTCCCAAGAACTCATGAGAAAGGTATTCCCTACCTCGATTGGATCAAAGTGCCTTTATGGGTCTACCCAATTGCTTCTCCATTTCAGCCCCAAACTCCATGAACTTGTCAAAAGTTTCACTTTTGTGGTGTATCAGGTACACATACCCATATCTAGAGTAATCATCAATAAAAGTGACGAAATACTCATACCCTCCTTGTGCCCAGATGTTCATCGGTCCGCAAACATCACTAGGCCCAAGTTCTAGAACCCCTTTGGCCCTGTTGCCCTTAGACCCTAATGGTCTTTTGGTCATTTTACCCTCCAAACATGATTCATATTGAGGTATAGATTCCACCTTTAAGTGACTTAAAGGTCCATCCCTTACCAACCTTTGAATCCTTTTCAGGTTAATATGACCAAGGCATGAATGCCAAAGATAAGTCTTATTAGAGTGAGAAGTTTTAAGTCTTTTAGAGTTATTATCATTTATCTTAGTATTAAGCAATAAGTCCATCCTAGGTTTGATAAAATATAGATTATTTTGCATCCATCTAGAACAGATAAAAGATTTGTTTTTATTAATCACCACTTTATCATTAAAAGAAACCAAATAGGAGTCTTTAAATAAATAAGCTACATAAATTAAATTCCTTTTAAATTTAGGAACATAAAAACAATCTTGCAAAAATAAATTCCTATAATTATCAAAATAAAGGCGGACGTCTCCCACTACTTCTGCTGAGACCAAGGATCCATCGCCCATCCGAAGCTTGAAGTTTTTATGGAGCAGACTTCTCGTTTCTTTGAACCCCTATAGAGAAACACAAACATGATTAGTTGCACTGGAATCTATGACCCAAATGTCACTAGATTCCTTAACAAAACAAGTTTCTAAATACAGAAGATCATGCCTACCTCCTTTAGAAAGGAAGTCCTTGCAATGCTTCTTTATGTGTCCGACCTTCCCACAGAAGAAGCACTTAAGCTTCTTTGGGTTCTTCTTCTTCTTCTTCTTGCTCTTGGTGCTAGCAGGAATAGAAGACTTCCTGTTGCTTCTTTCCATTCCCAGAGTTGAGATTGGAACCAGAAGCTGCTACCATGTTGGCCTCTCCACCTGCAGGAGACTCCCTGATCAGCAGTTCAAACTCCTGCAACTATTTCATTAATTCCGTCAAGGTCATATCCCATCTATTGCTTAATTTGAATGTGGCTCTAAACAGAATAAATTCCTTTGACAGAGTCTCAAAGACCATAGTCATTTGAGTTTCAGCATCGATGTCGGCTCCATTGGTTTATGCCTCAGCGAGGTAACCCATAACCATCATCATGTGCTCCTTTACTGATGTCCCCGGTCTCTGCTTATAGTTTAAGAGTTTCCAAAGCACCGCTTGCCGCTTTATTATGGCCTAGCCTCCAAACATATCCTCAAGATTATCCAAGATCTACTTCGTAGTCTCATAATCCTGATGTTAAGCTACAGCACGTTTTTCATGCTAGCCATAACAGAGTAGCGGGCCTGATCATTAGCATCTTTCCAGCGATCATATGCTTAGAATTGCTCATTTGTTGAGTCTCTCATAGGCTCGGGAGGACAAGGGGATGTCAGTACATATTTCAGTTTCTCAAAGGAGAGGACGATATCCAGGTTCCGTTTCCAATCATTATAATTCTCTCCAGTTAATAGGTTTTTGTCAAGTATCGATGATAAAGCATTTTTAGACATTTTTAATCTACAGTGAAGAATCATGTACCAAACATAAGCAAACATATAATAACAATTTAGTAAGATAACACAATTATGTAAAAATATACAAATGTGTTTATGTGTCAAAACCTTGAAAATATCACAACCTTACAATGATAATTCCCAACTCAGAATTCAACAAGCTCCTAGGGAGTCATGCCAAATTCAATCAGGAACACGGATCCCCTCCTAATTAATACATGCCATCCAGGACCCAAATGATCCAGCATATATTAATAATCGTTTCTTTGGCCATTAATTTTATTAACAGAGCTCCTAGGGGAGGTTAATAATAAAATTAACATAAGTGTATAATCATTGTTTCAATATTTTATCCATGATTTATAATCACCACCTGGGGGTGTGCAACCATAAATCATGCTAAAATACCTTATCCTCTTAGAGATCCAATCTGGTACATGATAGAAATCCCTTTCTAGGGGTAGGGACCACCATGTTTTGCCCATGGACCAACGGCGGAGGCCTTAGGTTCTCTCTTCGAAAACCTTCTCCCACTCAATCTTTTGAAATCAAGGTTTTATTTTAAGAATATGCATGAACAATTTTAATATGAGCGGCACTCCCTATTCTATATGACATGTTATCAATATACATTGCAATTCATATTATAATGTAGACAGGCAAAGCAATCAAGCAATGCTCTAAGCAAAATAATAATAACCGTAATATTATGGTTTCGCCATAGAGAATAGAAAACTAAGATTATAAGAGAATAATCAAGACATATTTTTGATTCTTCATCCTTGAATCCTCAAGCTGTATCATTCTTCATGTAATGCCCATCTTCAAGTCTTCAATCCCGTGTGAATCGAATACTTCATATTTCTGGTCATATCTAAATTTAATGTTTCTCAAAATTGTTCCAAAAACAAAATCAAAACTGCATTGAAAACGACACATTTTTTTGGAAAAATTTCCAACTCTCGGTCGGCAGGCCAATCTAGGTGATCGGCTTGTCGGTCATGCTCCATCGGCCTACCAATCAGGAAGATCGGCTTGCTGACTTATGAAAGTTTGGCCTACCGCCAGAGCCTCCCGATTTCTGCTCTGCTGAGGGCCTGCCAAACCTCACGTCTGGCTTGCCGATCTACGACCATCGGCCTGCCGAATTGGTGGGTTTAGCATGACGACCGAGCAGAAATTCCAATTCCAAAAAATACAAATTTTAAAGCAATTTATCAATTTTATTTTCAACAATTCAAAAACATAAAATTAGAGACTCAAGAAATACCTTGGAGCACTATAATCAATCTTCTAGATCCGTCTTCTCTGAATGATTATTTAATTACAAAATTCTTATAAATTTAAAAATAAATAATAATTCCTAGACTGAGATGATAGTTTGCCATCTAATTACATGAAAAACCTAGATACATATTCTAACCTCTAAGGAACCATAACTGGAAATAATTAACTAATTAATAAATAATTAAATAATGATTTAATCAACCATAATTAATTAATGAACATTCACCACAGAATCCATGACAACATATAAAATATATAGAAACCTAGAGTGCCAACTCTCTATAAAATTAAATTCAAGCATAGAAGAGATCAAGATCACAAAATTTATACATATAACATGATCACAAACTCATATATTTATGTTAAAACCATGACTTTGATACCAATTGTTGAAAAAATAGTATGCCGTGAAATTTTAAAAATTTTATATCAGAGTATTTTCTAAAACACAAATTTGACATGTTATATGCATAAATTAACCCGATCTTACTAACCTTTGATTGTCGAAGAACCCTCGCAAAATGTGAAGAGAAGTAACGTTCCAGAAGAGCCTCAACCAATTGGTCTTCTTTGCTATTCTCTATCCACGACTGGAGTGAGTGTGGGCTCACACGTACAGCTCTTCCACTAGGTGACTCTCCTTCCAACCAATTGAGAGAACCCAAAACTAGTGTTTGTGATTTGTGAACAAAAGCTCTTAGGGAGTTTTCAGATTCTCACCAGCAGAGTATCACTCTTAATCTCTCAATTGATCTAAATAACTTATGTGACTTACTCCTTCTTTATAGAGGTTGGGTCTAGGGTCAGTCCTTATCATATTAGGTCTCAAAATTTCTGATTAGAATCAAATTCGGATCAATATCTAATAAGATCCGCGTAAAAACATATAATCTTATCCTTCGCTCATCGGCAGGCCAATCAGGATAATCAGTAGGCCAAACAGGCCCATCGGTAGGTCGAACACGTGGATTAGCAGGCCAAACTGCTAAATAAAAATCTCAGCAAATCTTTTATTTTTCACCCGAGATTCTATAGGATAAAGTCTCAGTTTTAATTAAAATAACCCATTAGAAAATTTCTTTGATTAAAACAACTTTATCTAGATAATCTCTAAGAAAATAAATGAATTCCTAATAATTCGATAAGTTTATCTTGATTTAATTTATCCAAAAATTAAATCAACCGATAAACAGATAAGAATTATCCGATCCCAATAATTCAACAAGTTTATCTTAAATCAATTTTATCACAAAATTATTCAACCAATAAATAGACATGAATTATCTTATTCTTCCAATTTTTAACCAATCTGATAAATCTAACATAAGTTACCGATTATTGGAAAAACACGCCGTATCGTTACAGGATGTAGTGAGCTAGCAAAGGGGACCAAATGGACCTATATAGTTCAAGCTCCCGATAATTATGAAACCTAATATCCTAGATATACATTTCATAATTATCAACTCCAACGCTACTCCACTAAAGGCTTGGAGCTGCACTCTCAAACTTCATAGAATTACGAAGCCCATATAGCTAAGTCTCCATGACATATCATAGTGTATCGTATCCCCATATGATTATCCATAATCGGCTTAAGGACAAGTTCTGTCTTACCTTCCTGATTATTTTTATCTTACATTCCATTATCTCACCATCGGAAAACTTACCATCCAAAGACAGTATACCATTCGGTTACACCTACGTATCCAAATAGTTGGGCGCTCCAGTTTTCCAATTACAGGATAACACATATAAGAGGATATCATTACTCCTAAAGAGGAGCTATGGATTTCATATCTATGAATAGCAAGTCTACGCTATCAAGAGTCATGCCTCCAATGTACCATCATGCATACCACTATTAAGATGTGGGTGTCACCTTTTGGTACATCAAAAGACACAAGTCAAGACAACAAGCCCACTATTCATCTCAGGATTAAGATACAATACAAATGATTGTCTAAAGTGAATCGATTTGTCGAGACAGAATTATTAATCCAAATCAATTTACTTTATGTCCCGATCCAAGACATCGTCACCTATGACAACGTGCCAATGTTTCTATTCATGAAGTCCACCTCCGATGGTCAAGACAAACCATCTCCCAAAAGGGATATAGACAACATAACAATCTTTACATGAATAAAGTGCCCAACTTTATTCCCTTGATTGCGGATCTTATGATTTAGACCGTCACCTTAAGAATCGTGTCTTCTGCATAATCTGTCCATCATATGCCCAATTCTTAAAGGTTTAGATAGACAGTCTCAGACTATTGTTTGCTTAACATACATTCAACAAATATAAACGTAAAGAGGATAAGATTTGGTATATAAACATTGAATAAATCTTTATTAATAAAAATGTCTCCAAAAACTTATTATATTTTTACTCCTTAGGACATACATGTCTAACACTCACATCCCCAAATCTTAAGAAAAGACAAACTAGGCGACTTCGTGGTCCACATCTCATATGATGTCTTTTGAACCACCTTTGATGGAACTCTGTTCAGTATGAACGCAGTAGTTTCTAGAGCATATCCCCAAAAGGATATTGGAAGATCTGACTGACTCATCATAGATCGAACCATATCCAATAAAGTTTGAATTCTCCGTTCAGACATACCATTCCATTGTGGTGTTCTTGGTGGAGTTAATTGTGAGACTATCCCACAATCTCTAAGATGATCAATGAATTCTTGGTTTAAGTATTCACCACCTCGATCTGATCGAAGTGCTTTAATACTTTTACCAAGTTGATTTTGTACTTTATTTTTGAAAATTTTAAACTTTTCAAAAGATTCTGATTTTTGTTTCATTAGATAGACATAGCCATATCTATTGAAATCATCTGTGAAAGTAATGAAGTACTGAAAACCTCCTCTAGCAGTGGAACTTAATGATCCACATACATCAAAATGTACAAGGCCCAATAAGTCATTAGCCCTTTTACTATGTCCAGTAAAAAGTGTCTTAGTCATTTTGCCTAATAAACAAGACTCACATACTTCAAATGATTCAAAATCAAATGAATTCTAAAGTCCATGTTGATGGAGTTTTGAAATGCATTTCTCATTTATATGGCCCAAACGATAGTGCCAAAAATAGGTAGGGTTTAAATCTTTAGATTTAAACTTCTTTGTATTAACATTATAGATGGACTTTTCATTTGTGTTTTCAATGTTCAGAACATAAAGACCATTCGTTCGTGGAGCATATCCATAGAAAATGTTATCATGGTAAATGGAGCATTTATTATTCTTAATAATAAACTCAAAACCTTCTTCGTCCAAATAAGAAATAGAAATAATATTCCTACTCATAGTAGGTGCATAATAACAATTTTCTAAACTTAAAATAAGTCCACTTGGCAAAGTCAACTCATATGTTCCTATTGCTAAAGCAGCAACTCTTGCTCCATTTCCAACTCGTAGGTCCACTTCGCCTTTAGCCAAGATTCTACTCCTCTTAAGACCCTGCACAATAGTACAAATGTGAGATCCAGATCTAGTATCTAATACCTAGGAATCAGAAGTAGACAAATTGACTTCTATAACATAAATACCTAAAGGAGTAGTCGCACTACTTTTCTTCTTCTTTAGATCATCCAAATGGAGCTTGTAGTTTCTTTTCTAATGACCAGGCTCATTGTAGAAAAAGCATACTCCCTCCTTTGGTGGTTTAGCCTTAGGTTCAGGATTGGGCTTGGGGTTAGGCTTGGGCTTCTTAAAGTCCTTGGGAGCCTTATTCTTGTTCTTACCCTTTCCTTTCCTTTTTATACCTTTCCCTTTATTAACCATCAGAACATCTTTGGTATTTTTGATGTTCTATTCAATAGTCTTAAGCATCCCATGCAACTCAGAAACAGTGTTCTCCATATGATGCATGTTGTAGTTCATAACAAACCCATCATAAGCATTTGGCAAAGATTGGAGAATGATGTCAACAGCCAACTCTTGGCTAATCTCAAGACCAAGTTTCTGTAAATGATCAAGATGACCCTTCATCTTTAGAACATGAGGACTCACTGAACTGCCAGCAGTCAACTTGCACGAGAGTAATGCCTTTAAGGTGGCAAACCTCTCAATTCTAGCTTTCTCTTGGAACATTTCCTTGAGATGGCCTATCATGGTATAAGCCTCCATTTCCATCAGTTGCTTTTGAAGCGCTGATTCCATGCTTCCAAGCATGAGGCAAGTGACATCAACAAAGTCATTGAGATGCTTATTGTGAGCATCCTTTTGAGCTCTAGGACCATTAGCAGCTGGTTCATCAGGGATAGGTTGATCAAGGATATATTCCTTCCTCTCTTGCTTAAGAACAACTCTCAAGTCTCTGGCAAATTAAAATCCCATCTAATGCCCTAGGTCCAAAACCATTTTGATAACCTAGTTAAGTCTAACCATTTCAAACATATGGATATCACTATTATCCATCTTGTCTTACCTAGATGGCTTAACACACCTTGCTTTAGCAGAACCTATGTTTAGCAATCCAAGTCTTGACAAGTGTTGAATTATGGGAGGCATTTTAAGGACCTAATATTAAGTGAGGGTTCTACTTTTATTTTTTTATTTTATTGTTTATTATTATGTCACATCACATACATAGCATAATAATAACACAATAAACGTGTCATAGCATGGCCCAAATCTAGATTGATCTTCATAAGCCAATATGAAGGTTAATCGTCAATCCTAGGTAATCTTCATCTCCATGGATTTCCTTAGATTGCCACGAACGGACTTCATCTTGAGCCTCCATCTTGGACCTCCATCTATCTTGATCTTGGGCTTTGATTTTACATTACAAATTGCAATCTAAACTATTCTATTTCTACTAAATAAATATATAAATTACAACAAATTGAAAAACGACACGTAGGCCGTATTTAAAATTACAAAACCAAAAAAAATTAAATAAAACCTACCAATCACATTGGTATAAAGGACCATGCTATGTTCCATGGAATTTACACTAAACACATAATTATAATAATATAATTTCATTATAGTTAAATTTTTATTATGACCAAAACGATTTATGTGATGAATCAATTCGGGGTAAAGGGGCAGCGCCCCTTGCGGGGTCCCAGGGGTAGCGCCCCTGCCCCTTGGCGGCGGTCCCTATGATCCTTGTTTATCAATTAAACAAACCCTATGATATATATTAATTTGTTCAAAATAGATTATCACTGTTTAACATTTAAACAATCTGCCACCTTAATAAAACCAAAACCATATTTACAGTTTATCGTTTAATCCTCTTAAAACAGATTACTAGATTCTTGTTAAATTATAATATTAATCAAATTAACAACAACAGGTTACAAGAAACAATAAACATATTAATCAAATTAAACAGTAAAACATTTAATCAAATAAAACCTCAAACACACTAATCTAATTAATCTATAAATCGTATCCATGTATATCGTATATACACAGAACCATATAAAATCAATTTAATCGAATTCACAAGTCGCTTTGATACCACTGTTGGGTTTTGTTGGATTTTGTGATTCAAATAAGCAGTGAAAAATTAAAATTAATTCCCACAAAACTCTCGCAGGATCTATGCAATTCAATTAGATTGATAGGAAAGCCATAGAATCTTACTAGGATAACAAAAAGGGGCAAGATTACTAGAAGGAAGAGAGCGGGTTCACTTCGGTGACACCCTAACTCTAGTTTTTGTATTCAGGATCAAATTCAGACATTGTTACTTATAGTAATGTCCTCTGCAGGTATCCACACGAATAGACTCTCTTAAAATGAATTGGTGTACTAGCACCCTCTCCTTTGCATTAAACGACTCTCTCTAATTTTTAGGGTTTTTAATTTTCTCGCTTTTTAGAATAATAGAACGCCTTCTTTCTTCTTAATTCGGATGGAAAACCTAAAACATATATATATATATCTATTAACTTCAAGATAGAGTCAGATTTTAACTAGGATAAACTATAATTTGAATATGATTTAGAGAATCTAGACAATGTTTGTAATTCGAATATGATTCGGAGAACTAGATAATGTCAGTAATTCGTATATGATTCAAAGAATCTAGATAATGTCAGATTTAATGAACCTAGACATATCTAGTACATCGAATCTGGACATTATTAGGTTCATTGAACCTAGTGTTAGACATGTATGCCCTAAGAAGTAAAAATGTAATACGTTTTTGGAGACATTTTTATCAATAAAGAATTTATTCATTTATATATACCAAATCTTATCCTCTTTACATTCATATTTGTTGAATGTATGTTAAGCAAATAGTAGTCTGAGACTGTCAGTCTGAACCTTAAGAATTGGACATATGATGGACTGATTATGCGAAAGACGTGATTCTTAAAGTGACAGTCTAAAACATATGATCCGCAATCAAGGGAATAAAGTTGGGCACTTTATTCATGAAAAGATTGTTATGTTGTCTATATCCCTTTTGGGAGATGGTTTGTCTTGACCATCGGAGTTATACTCCGTGAATAGAAACATTGGCACGTTGTCATAGGTGACGATGTGTTGAATCGAGGCATAAAGTGAATTGATTTGGATTAATAATTCTGTCTCGGTAAATCGATTCACTTTAGACAATCATTTGTATTGTATCTTAATCTTGAGATGAATAGTGGGCCCGTTATCTCGACTTGTGTCTTTTGATGTACCAATGGGTGACTTCCACATCTCAATAGTGGTATACATGCTGGTACATTGGAGGCATGACTCTTGATAGCATAGACTTGTTATTCATAGATATGGAATCTATAGCTCCTCTTTAGGAGTAATGATATCCTCTTATATGCGTTGTCCTGTAATTGGAAAACTGGAGCGCTCAACCATTTGGATACATAGGTGTAACCAAATGGTATACTATCTTTGGATAGTAAGTTTTCTAATCGGGAGACGATGGAACGTAAGATAAAAATAATTGGGAAGGTAAGACGAAACTTGTCCTTAAGTAGATTATGAATTTTCATATGGGGATACGATACACTATGATATGTCATGGAGACTTACCTATACGAGTTTCATAATTCTATAAAGTTCGAGAGTGTAGCTCTAAGCTTTTAGCGGAGTAGCATTAGAGTTGATAATTGTGAAATGTATATCTGGGATATTGGGTTTCATAATTATCATGAGCTTGAACTTTATAGGTCCATTTTGGTCCCCTTTGCTAGCTCACAAAATCTTGTAACGACATGGAGTGCTTTTTCAATAATTGGTGACTTATGTCAGATTTATTAGATTGGTTTAAAATTTGGAAGAATTAAATAATTCATGTCTGTTTATCGGTTGAATTAATTTGTAAGAAATCAGTTCAAGATAAACTTGTTGAATTATTGCGATCAGATAATTCTTGTCTGTTTATAAGTTGATTTAATTTTGAATAAATTAGATCAAGATAAACTTGTAGAATTATTGTGAATTGATTTATTTTCTTAGAGATTATCTTGATAAAGTTTGTTTTGATCAAATAACTTCTCTATTGGGTTATTTGAATCAAAATTGAGACTTTATCCTTTAGAATCTCGGGTGGAAAATAAAAGATTTGCGGAGATTTTTTCTTGGGAGTTCGGCCTGCCGAATGACGTATTTGGCCTGTCGATGGGGCATGTTTGGCCTACCGATCAGGTTGTTTGGCCTGCCGATCAGCGGGTGATAAGATTATGCATTTTCACACGGATGTTATCAAATATTGATCCGAACTTGATTCTGTTTCAAATTTTTGAGACCTATTCTAATAAGGACTGACCCCAGGACCAATAGCTATATAAAGGGAGTGAGTCTCATCATTTACTCAGATCAATTGAGAGATTAAGAGTGATACTCTTCTAGTAAGCATCTAAAAAACTCCCTGAGAGCTTTTGTTTACAATCGCGAACACTAGCTTTGGGTTCTCTCTATTGGTTGGAAGGAGAGTCACCGGTGGAAGAGCTGTATGTGTGAGCCCACACTCACTCTGGTTGTGGATAGAGAATAGCAAAGAAGACCAGTTAGTTGAGGCTCTTCTGGAACTTTACTTCTCTACACAGGTTGTGGAGGTTTTTCGGCATACAGAGGTTAGTATGATCTGTCTAATTTATACATATAACATGTCAAACTTGTGTTTTTGAAATTACTCTGAATGAAAATTTTTTTAAATTTCGCTGCGCAATGTTTTTCCAACACCTAGACACAGAAACCCAACATTGGCTTTTTGGTCTGTTCTAAATATGCGACCCTGTAGGTTCGCATAATGTTGGTAGTGGGCTTGAAATTCTATTTTGGCTCACAAATCATAAGCGGCCTCTAGCAAGAGATTATGATTACCCAACTTATGCGAATGTCAATAATCTGACACAACGTAATCCACAATAAGTATTAAAGTCCTTTTGTCACTAGATACCTTGATTGAACATAAGGCATGGTTTTTGTCAACCTTATACTATTCAATCATATTATTTCTCGATCTTAAGTAGATTGATATTGATAATCCTTATTAATTCATTCCAGTATGGCCATACATTTTTCTTCAGTCCAACTTATCGAGGGGCCCATAGATATCTTTCTCATAATAAATGAGAGACAAATTCCTTCTTAATCACTCATATTTCTCACATGATTCACTCTATATCCAAAACAATCCATCCCATCATCTTGTTAAAGATAATATTTGAATGTGTCAAAATATAGAACTTGTCATGTAGGAAACAATGGTGATTTCAGGTTAGAGGATTAGGATAATACTATTGTGATAAGAATCAATTATGACAATTATCCATGCTGTATTCTCATAGCGGGTCGATCCAAAACATTATTTCTCAAATATGTATCTATGAGTTGACTTAGTATCTCACACACATGATTAATAAAACATAATCATCAGTCAAACTTCATACTAGTCTTCATTCATTATTATCCCAATAATAATAACCGCCTAGGGATAATTTAAAATAGAATTCAATTTTCACCGAAGAGTTTTACTATCAAGTCACATATTTGATGACCTTAAGCAGAATTAACTATTCATGAATTTAGAATAAAAAACAAAAATGAAAATGTCTTTTTATTAATAAAATGCAAATATAACGAAGTCAAAATGTAGTCATTACATAATTGGCTTAGGGTACATCACTTACAAATTTGGCTTGGTTCACATTTATTTCATGCTTATCTTACTTGGTGACTCACCAAGTAATCAAGTGGGCTACTTAAGTGGCTTGGTGTGATTGGACCACCTTTCATGGCATGGTGGCCCGATAAAATTTCAATGGGTGTGCACTTGATGTGCCCTAAAAATTTACACAGTATAATTTTTCACCATGCAATATTTTTCTTATACTGTTATGGTAAAATCGATGCAAAACATGTTCTTAGACTATATAAAATATTTTACTTGCCTTTGGTTTATTTTTGGAGGCCAAACATAATATTTTCTATATCTATGTTTTCACTTAGCAGTATACCTACACCCCATCGGACCCCCTTTTACACTAGTTTAGGGTTTTGGTAGACTCTCTATCTTATTTATACCTTAATTACCCATCGATTTATATCACAATTCTACAATTAATTGTGATATAAAATTCATTTTATGGATATTATTTACAAATTTTTGAGTATTTAGACTCACAAAATCTATATTAATAATATCCAACATTGCATCAAGTTTATAGTGGAGTTTCCTATTAATGCTGCTTATTTATACATTATCACATTTTTTACAAAAAATACAATTTTTAAGGGTAAATTCATTAATTAAACCCAATTAAATATTAGATTTTATTAATGAATTTCCCTTGGTCATTACAACCTACCCCCTTTAAGAATTTTCATCCTCAAAAATCAAAACAATTAAGGGTAGACTTTCCTCATTTCATCCTCTCGCTCCCAAGTTGCCTTCTCTACTTGTTGGTTGCGCCATAAAACTTTGACGAGAGGTATCTTCTTGTTTCTTAATTCCTTTTCTTCTCGAGCCAGAATCCAGACTGGTTTCTCTTTGTAGGATAGATTCTCTTGTACCTCAATTTCTTCAGGCTACATAACATGTGAGAGATCAGGTACGTACTTCTTTAGCATAGATACATGAAACACGTTATGTACTGATGCCATTTCAGGGGATAAAGCTAACTTATAAGCCACACTGCCTATTCTTTCAAGAATTTCAAATGGTCCAATATACCTTAGGCCAAGTTTTCCTTTCTTCCCAAGTCTTATTACTCTTTTCATTAGCATTACCTTCAAGAAGACCAAATCCCTTACTTGGAACTCTAGGGGTCTTCGTTGCCGATCTGCATAACTCTTTTGACGAGTAAAAGCAGTTTTCATTCAATGACGGATTAGTTTCACGTCCTCCATCGTCCTTTGTATGAAATTCATAGTTGATAATACTTTTTCTTTGGTTTCATACCAATGCAATGGTGATCTACATCTTCTCCCATAGAGAGCTTCGTATGGAGCCATTCTATGGAGGTTTGATAGCCGTTATTATAAGCAATTTCAATCAATGGAAGTTTTTTATCCCATCCTCCCTTGAAATCTAACACCTAGGCTCTTAACATATCCTCTAGAGTTTGAATGGTTCTTTTAGACTGACCATCCGTTTGAGGGTGGAAGGCTGTACTAAAGGTCAGTTTCATTCCCATTGCTTGATAAACACTCCTCCAAAACTTATAAGTGAACCAGCCATCACGATCAAAGATAATGGATTTTGGAACTCCATGGTACCTAACTATCTAGGCGATGTACAGTTCAGCTAATCGTTCTACAGAACTACTGAGTTTAATGAGTAAGAAGTGTGCCGATTTGGTCAATCTGTCCATAATTACCCATATAGCATTGTGTCCTCCTGTAGTTTTGGGTAGCCTAGTCGCCAGATCCATAGTTATCTGGTCCCATTTCCATTCTGGGATTTCAATCTTTTGTAGTTCACCTACAGGTCGTTGATGTTCAGCCTTCACTTTTTGACACGTGAGACATTTACTAACGAATCATGCGACCTTGTTCTTCATTCCGCACCACCAACAGTGTTCTTTCAAATCTTGGTACATTTTGGTAGCTCCTGCATGAGCAGCATATGGTGCCTCAGAGCTTCCTCCAATATTTGCCTCTTTAATTCTTCATTATTGGGAATGCATAATCTGCCTTTATAACGGAGAATGCCATCTTCTAAGATGCTAAACTCTGCTTCTTTGTTCTCAAGGGCCTCAGTCTCATATTTGAGTAGTGATGGATCTGCTTGTTGCTGTTCCTTCAGATTCTCTAAGATAGCTGGTCGAAATGATATATTGGCTAGTCCTTTTGTGATTATCTCTATTCCTGCTTCTATCAAGTCTTTCTGAAGAGGTCTTGGTATTAATTGCACCATCGCAAGTGAGGACGTTGTTCTACGATTGAGTGCATCAGCTACTCGGTTAGCCTTTCTAGGGTGATATAAAATTTCACAGTCATAGTCCTTAACTAGCTCAAGCTGTCTTCACTGTCTCATATTGAGCTTCTTTTGGGTGAAGATATACTTCAGGCTCTGGTGGTCCATATAAATCTCGCATTTAGCTCCATACAAATAGTGGCGCCAAATCTTCAGTGCAAATACGACCACCACTAATTCTAAGTCATGCATCGGGTAGTTTCTTTCATGATCCTTTAGTTGCTGAGATGCATATGCAATCATTTTTCCATTTTGCATAAGTATGGCTCCTAAGCCTATTTTTGATGCATCGCTGTCACGAAATTTCCTAGGTCTGAATCATGTATGGTTAGTATCAGTGCACTGGTGTGTCATCTTTTTAACTCATGAAAGCTTTCCTCACACTTCTTAGTCCATTCATACTTTGTTGTTTTCCGTGTAAGAGCCATAAGCGGTGTTGCAAGCCTGGAAATCCTTCTACAAAATGTCGGTAATAGCCTACTAAACTGAGGAAACTCCTGATCTTAGTAACGCTCTTGGGTGTAGGCCACTTATTTACTGTTTCAACTTTAGAAGGATCGATAGATACTCCATCTCGTGACACCACATGTCCTAGGAAATGAACTTTTTCCAACCAAAATTCACATTTTGAGAACTTGGCGTACAATTGATGTTTTCTCAACAACTGTAGCGCAATCCACAGGTGTTTCTCATATTCCTCTGGCGTTCTTGAATAAATGAGGATGTCGTCGATGAACACGATAACAAATTTATAGAGATAATCCTTGAAAATCTAGTTCATAAGATCCATAAAGGCTGTAGGGGCATTAGTCAATCTGAATGGCATAACGTAGAATTCATAATGTCCATAACGCGTTTGTAATGTTGTCTTTGGCACGTCTTCTCCCTTAACTCAAAGTTGATGATATCTAGAGCACAGGTCAATTTTTGAGAATACCGACGCTCCTTTCAATTGATCAAATAAGTTATGAATCCTCGGGAGTGGATACTTGTTTTTCATTGTGACTTTGTTCAATTCCTGATAATCAATGCACATTCGTATGGTTCCATCTTTCTTCTTGATGAATAAAACGGGTGTTCCCCATGGGGAATGACTTGATCGAATAAACCCTTTGTCCAACAATTCTTGTAATTGCACCTGAAGCTCTTTGAGTTCTCTTGGAGCCATACGATACGGTGCCTTCAAAATTGGGGTTGTACCCGGTGTCAATTCAATCTCGAATGAAATCTCCCACTACAGTAGTAAGCTTGGTAACTTGTCAGGAAACACGTCGATGAATTCTTTCACTATAGGGAAATTCTCTAGTTTTAACTGAGCTTCACGATCTTTATTTACTAAATTCATAAGATAGCTGGTGCATCCACTCTCCAACATCTTCTTTACTTTCAACACCAAAATTAGTGCCTTTGAAGCCTTGGGAATCTTCCCTGAATTCACAAACTTCTCACTTCCGGAAGGTCAAAACGTGACCTTACGATGTCGGCAGTTAATCTTGGCAGTGTATTTTCCTAGAAAATCCATTCCCAAGATAACGTCATAATCTTGTATATCAATTATTATTAAATCGGTATACAATTCCCTTCCACAAATGATGATGGGTACATGACATAACAATAATTAGAATTTAATACCTCCCTAAAGGGAAGTGTAGTTTTAAAAGTCTGTTCTATACTATCCCCTTCATTTCCTATCCGTTTAACAAACTTAAGTGATGTGAATGAATGCGTTGCTCCAAAATCAAATAGAACATAAGCATCAGTGTTGGCAACAGAGAACTGACCTATCACCACTGTTGAAGTTCCCACATCATCCTCTTTCTTTGTGTAGGCATAAATTCATCCACTAGGTTTTGGAGCCTCCAGATGTCCCTGATTGATGCTAGGGCCTTTGATCTGCGCTTGGACTGCATGAAGTTGAGTTCCCTGTGGCCTTTGCTGACTCTAATTATTCTGATTCTGGGGATTGGAAAATAGTTTCTGGCATAGTGTCCTTCTTTGCTACAAATGAAACACTTATTAGTGCCAGCTCTGCATTCTCTCGCATGCCTCTTCCCTCATTGATCGCAGAGAGGTTTGTTATTCCCTCAAGGATTGATCCTCTTCTGGGGTTGTCCCTTTTGATTCTTTGGATTATTCATGTTCCATTTCCTCTTATTATTGGTGCTGCGGTTACGTCCAGCTAGATGACTCTAGGATTGCCCTTGACTCGAAATGCTTCCTTGTCCTTGTGCTTGCAAAGCTTGACTCTGTTTGACTAAAGCTTTTTCCTCCTTTTGAGCTTTAAAAATTCTTGCTTTCTCCTCCTTATCACGGGAAATTCTAAACTCAGCTTTAATAGCTCGTTCGATACAATCCTCTACATCCTTAAGGGCTTGCCCTCCACTATCAACTACAAGGGCAATGTCAGTTCGGAACATCTGCATTAATCTTCTTATTCACTCTCGATCAGTAGGTACCAGTTTGGAAAGAAGTCATGCTAATTGATTGAATCTCTTCACAGCATCAGCCACTGACATATTGCCTTGTCGAAAGTTGTTAAATTCTTCTTGTTGCACTGCCATTGTTTCCACATTAAAATAAGCCCTTCCAAATTCCTTCACGAAATTTGGCCAGGTCATTTCATCTACATTCCTCCTACATTCAACTGACTCCCACCATCTCTTGGCATCTTTAGTGAGAGAAAATGAGGCACATAAGACTTTCTCGCGATCGTTGAGTCCCATAAATTTCAAAACCCTCTCTATGCCGGTAAGCCAATCATCGGCTTCAAGTGGGTCTGTAGATCCGTCAAATTCTGGGGCCTTCATCCATCAGAATCTTTCATAAAATTTAGTAGCAAATACTACCAGAGCAGTTGGTTCTGCTTACTGAGGTGGTGGTACGGGGGGGTGGAGAGTTCGCGCATGCCTGTGGTATGGAATTTTGGTTAGCTAATTGCTCTCTTAATCCTTGCATTTCTAACTCCTAGGCTCGAAGTTTCGGTTGCAATTCAACGATCATGGCCATCAGGTTTGGGTTAACACGTCCTCCGTGTGCATCAGCCATCGATAATAGTCTTATATGCCTCCCATACAGTTTTGTTATTACGTTGGCACATACTATTAACTTAATAGTATTTATTAAATTTTTTTTCAAGTAATATAAATACATGCAAACATAAGCAATAGCATAAACTCAATATCTCATCTCATACATTTCATTTCATTAACTTCTTTCTTTTCCTTTTACATTCTTCATTCCCAAAATATTACATAAGTGACTAACATACATACTTACTTTCCTTCCTTATATAAACTATTTATATCATTCCCGAGAATAGTTATCTCTTCTGGCAATATATACCCTACCACCGAGAAGGATACTACTTATCAGAGTACACTCGTATACAAGGGCAATAAATCCAAAACTGTACTAGTCACACATCTACATACATCTCAATACATAAAAGTCTTCATAGGTCCATTTTTCTTCCTAATCTGACTCTATTCCTGACATATCGCTATTTTTGGGATCCTCCTTGGGCTTCTCCTCATCTTCTTCTCTAAAATCCATAGACTCGTCGTCACTAGCAATAATAGGTTCAGAAGGTACTGGAATATATTTAAGCTCTTCATCATCATCTTCCATTTCCACTAGGGGATCCTCTAAAGGCGCGGCCACATTTTGCTCAGCATGCAATACTTCCATAAGAAAACCGTTTAGACTAAGAAAATCTCTTGGGTACTGCATCTGCTGCTGCACTATATCGGGAAGGTCTCTTTATATAAGGTCACAAATTCATCGCAATGGTATTTTAGGCAGGATCAACGGTATCATGGTCTAGTGAAATCTCATTATATAATACTCCACTGATTCTCCTACATACCTACCCCAGATCGGTTCAATACGTACGTAGAGTCGATGGCACCAATTCGCCCACATATGAGGATTAACCTGAACTGGTATGGGGTTCGTGGGTGGTAAAAGAGCAAATGCTTCAGAGATCTGCATTTTAAATTCTTCCCAGTCATGTTGTCGCTCTTTTGGTTCGACTCCATCCACCATTCTAATGCTTCCCCTGCTAGTCGCCCCGAGGCTAATGGGACTTGTAGATGTGGTGGGGTATGGCAAGTCTCAAAAATCACTTTTATCTCATGGAACCAATTTGTCAAGGCCATCGACCATTGACTACCATAGTAGAGCAGAGGTATCATCTCCCAGAAGGTAATGCTCGCTCTTCGGTCCACCACCACGTCATTATTATTGTGCGGCTCCACCATATACTATGTTTATTATTTTAATTAGCATCACATTCTCACATAGAATCATAATTTAGTATTCTTATATTAAAAATTAAACTATCTTACTTAAGCTATGGGAGTGGAGCATGCGGCAGTGTGCAGTAGGGTGGCAGGATTTTCGCTCTAATATAAACTATCACAACCCATCTTCTTTGGGCTGTGGAAAACCTTTTTCTTACTTACGTACAGATTAAAACTTAGGAATGTTTTTTTTTTTAAAATATATTATCATGCAAAGTTTAGCAATTCTCAAAATACAAACATAAAAATATATTTACATAAACACACTTTCTTTTACAATACTGTTTGCCAAATACTCTTGAGAGAGGTCATGTCTTACTTAACTACGTTTCAGCCTTTATACAACATGTTTCAAAATAACTTAAAATATATTACAGGGGAAACATAACTGTGGCGGCATCCATTCTCATTCTACACACTACTCATATCCCTCCGTCAGCTCATCAGTGAAATTATTCTGACCTTTTAGTGAGAATACCTACAGCATGAAATACTAAGTAAGCCTACGCCCAGTAAGTCCCAATACAGCCCACAAGCACATTCACTAAAATGTATGATCCAGTTATGCTTTCTTATGAGCATTCTATATCCTTAACATGACTTATCTTTAATTAGGGTCCAAGTGTTTGTACCATTGCGCACATAGGTCTACGTGACATCAAGACCATACAATAACCTTAAACTCCACGTGCGTCAAGAGTCGATACGACACTCTTCTTAATTTTGTTGATGTATTTACCAGTCCACTTATTATGGTTATCATACCATGCATGAATTTATGTTCACATGTTATATACAAAACATAAATATTCTTGTGCTGTATAGTGCACACAGGTATATACTTTATATACTCATAGGTACACATTAATATATACACAGGTATGTGACATAATATACACATAAGTAAATATTTTATATACTCACAGGTACACACTGATATATTCTTAGGTACTTATATTATAGCATACACACATGTATACACTTGATATACACACTGGTATACATATATATATATATTATATTCTATATCTACAATTCCATACTGTAGGTGGGATGGGTACTTACTTGGTTTGGGTTGCTATGCAAGTTGACCTTAGTTTCTTCTTTCCTAGTCTTCTACGGTCATGTTTGGTCAATTACAACGCTATTAGCTAAATTTCACTACTGTATTGATTTTGCCTATAGGACAAGCACCACAAGAATTTGTCTATAAATTGGAGATGAGGCAATGATGGCTAGGAGAGATAGAAATAGAGAGGAAAGAGAGAAAAAAAGGAGAAAAAAATGTGTTGTGTTAGATGAAAAATATTTTGATAAGAAAAAAAAAAATCTTAGTAGGACATACAACACCTTTCTGATGCAACACAAAACATGTCTATATAGAACAAGCACCACAAGAATTTTTACATTTTTTGACACAAATAAAAGCTGTATAAAAAAAGAAAATTTATGCCCTTAAAAACAATAACATTTTTTAGGTGGAATATACATATATATATATATATATACACGTCATATTTTAGTTAGTTTCTTTTTTCCATATTCCCATTTTACTACCATTTTCACCTCTTCTTGCCCATTACCCAGATCATTAACCCGATGGAAACCATGAAGCACGGGTCACCATCCCGACCTCGTCAGCTTTGTTGCACCCTTTTCTGCTTTGCCTTGTGATCTGTGGACGATTGCAAATCTTTGGGAGTACGAGGACGATCGCAGCCGATCTCCGTACACCTTGCCCACACAATAGAGCGGAGAGAAAAGAGAGCGAGAGAGAACGAGAGAGGAGAGAGAGCAAATAAGAAGTGAGAAGAGGCAGATAACAGAGAGTGAGAGAGGAGATACCAATAGAGAACGGGAAGCAGAAGGCAAACATGTTGAAATTTGTCCAGGGTTATTCCTGGCATTTTGGAAATTATAACATTTATTTTCAATTGTTTTAGAACTTTTAACAGTCACTTACCTAAATTTTACTGTTTAATGAATCTACGTTATTTTTGTTTAAGCTATCGAACATGTTTTTTGTTATGTTTATTAAAGCTTCGATTAATAACCTAAAAGGACAAATATAATAATAAAATAAAATTTGGGAATAAAAGTTGCTAACAAAAATATAATAATAAGGGTAAAATATATAATTAAATTTATGCCTATCATGTACATCAAAGAACGTATTTTATTTTTGCGTCTATCAAAGAATGTCTCTGTGCCTTCTATTTAAGGACCCGTTTTACCATATCAACAACGATATATACTAGAATTTTATAACATCAATTTTCCATAATTTATATATGAAAGAAGTAAGAACGTAATTTTGTTCTGTCCTTCTTTGTGTATTTTATTTAAGGATCCCTTTTTACAATATCAAAAGTGATATTATATTAGAGATTTTATAACATCACTAACTACATCATACGGCACAATTTCAATTCTTGGTATAAATAAATAACATACTTTTAAAATTATTGAAGTAAACAACATTTTTAGAATTTAGTATTTTTTTTAAACATTTGAGTTTTTAATTTTAACTTATCCTTTTTTTTTCTTTTTCTTCTTCTTTTTCTTTTTATTTTTGTTTATTGTTATCTCACTGTTGTTTCATATTTCTCTCTATGTCATAAAAATTTTTTGTTTTAATCTAAATAGACTATTTACAAAACATTATTACATGTTAGTCTATTCATTTTTATTCCTTATTAATAATGGGTAATTTCCCCTTCTACGATTCAATATCTACCTTCAAAAAAAAAAAAAAAAGAGAACTCATTTTCTAAAAAGAAATTAAACGTAGCTTTTATCATTTAAGGTTTTCGCATATTAATCTTTAATTTTCTACTACAAATTATTATTCTATAAAAATATTAATATTCATAATCTATTTATCTTTGTAAATTTGTTTATATATATGTATGTATATTTGAACTTAAATTGAGATTCAAACTCTTCTTTTTTTGGTGGAGTCAGATGTGATTTTATCTCTAAGCTATGTCTGCTACCATTTCTTTTATGTTTTTATATTTCTCTTTTCATGCCTTTTTTTACTTAAATAGTCAAGAGAAAAAAATCTAAAAAAATAAGTGTAAGAATAAATTTGAACGAACAATTTTTAAAAGGACTATTGCTTTAAAGTTTAATTCATTATCTTCAAAAGTAATTATTGCTGAAATAAACGGGAGTTTTTTCTGTTGATGCTAACGAAAAACTGGACACAGCTAGTTTTGTTTTGTTTTGTTTGTTTGTTTGTTTTTTTTTTTTTTTGGCTACTCTGGTTCAATAGAAATGCAAGATTTCACAATTTGAAGACTAGGGAAAGCATCAGATTTTTATTATGTGGCTCAAACCATGCTAGAGGAAGTTCAGAAAGCCAACGGGAGGGTCTCTCTTCCTCAAAGAAGGCTGGCTTCATCGTTTACTATTGGAACCCCCGGGAGGGCCTCTTCCTCAAAGGAGGCTGGCTCAATCGTTTACATATTGGAACCCCCCCTCCTGTTTGTTGTTGTTGTTGTTGTTGTTTTTGTTTTGTTTTTTGTTTTTTTTTTAATTTGTATATGGAATTTTTTATAACATAGTTTTGCTCCCGTGCTTAAAATTTTGCATCTATTTATTTGCCGCACCTCATTAGTTTAGTTATGCCTCTACCTTCTGTTGGAAACAAAGTGCGCAGCGAAATTTTAAAATTTTTTTTCATCAGAGTAATTTCCAAAACACAAGTTTGACATGTTATATGTATAAATTAAACAGATCTTACTAACTTCAGTGTGCCAAAGAACCTCCGCGACCTGTGTGGAGATGTAACGTTCCAGAAGAGCCTCAACCAACTGGTCTTCTTTGCTATTCTCTATCCACAACCGGAGTGAGTGTGGGCTCACACATACAGCTCTTCCACCGGTGACTCTCCTTCCAACCAATAGAGAGAACCCAAAGCTAGTGCTCGTGATTTGTGAACAAAAGCTCTCAGGGAGTTTTCAGATGCTCACTAGAAGAGTATCACTCTTAATCTCTCAAATTGATCTGAGTGAATCATGAGACTCACTCCCTTTTATATCTATTGGTCCTGGGGTCAGTCCATATCAGATTAGGTCTCAAAAACTTGAAACAGAATCAAGTTCGGATCAATATCTGATAAGATTTGTGTGAAAACGCATAATCTTACTTCCCGCTGATCGGCAGGCCGAACATTCTGATCAGCAGGCCGAACACGTCATCCGGCAGGCCGAACTCTCGAGAAAAAATCTTCGTGAATCTTTTATTTTCCACCCGAGATTCTAAAGGATAAAGTCTCAGTTTTGATTCAAATAACCCAATAGAGAAGTTATCTGATCAAAACAAACTTTATCAAGATAATCTCTAAGAAAATAAATCAATTCACAATAATTCTACAAGTTTATCTTGATCTAATTTATCTAAAATTAAAATAACCGATAAACAGACAAGAATTATCTGATCGTAATAATTCAACAAGTTTATCTTGAACTAATTTCTTACAAAATTAATTCAACCGATAAACAGACATGAATTATTTGATTCTTACAAATTTTAAACCAATCTGATAAATCCAGCATAAGTCACCAATTATTGGAAAAGCACGCTGTGTCGTTACAGGACTTTGTGAGCTAGCAAAGGGGACCAAAATGGACCTATAAAGTTCAAGCTCATGATAATCATGAAACCCAATATCCCAGATATACATTTCACAATTATCAACTCCAACGCTACTCCACTAAAAGCTTGGAGCTGCACTCTCGAACTTTATAGAATTACGAAGCTCGTGTAGCTAAGTCTCCATGACATATCATAGTGTATCGTATCCCCATATGATAATCCATAATCGGCTTAAGGACAAGTTCTGTCTTACCTTCTCGATTATTTTAATCTTACGTTCCATTGTCTCACCATTAGAAAACTTACCATCCAAAGATAGTATACCATTCGGTTACACCTATGTATCCAAATGGTTGTGCGCTCTAGTTTTCCAATTACAGGACAACGCATATAAGAGGCTATCATTACTCTTAAAGAGGAGCTATGGATTCCATATCTATGAATAACAAGTCTACACTATCAAGAGTCATGCCTCCAACGTACCGACATGCATACCCCTATAGAGATGTGGGAGTCACCCATTGGTACATCAAAAGACACAAGTCGAGACAACGGGCCTACTATTCATCTCAGGATTAAGAAACAATACAAATGACGGTCTAAAGTGAATCTATTTGCCAAGACAGAATTATTAATCCAAATCAATTCACTTTATGTCCCGATCCAACACGTCGTCACCTATGACAACGTTCCAATGTTTCTATTCACAGAGTCCAACTCTAATGGCTAAGACAAACCATCTCCCAAAAGGGATATAGACAACAGAACAATCTTTACATGAATAAAGCGCCCAACTTTATTCCCTCGATTGCGGATCATATGTTTTAGACCATCACCTTAAGAATCCTGTCTACCGCATAATCATCCAATCATATGCCCAATTCTTAAGGTTTAGATTGACAGTCTCAGACTACTGTTTGCTTATCATACATTCAACGAATATGAACGTAAAGAGGACAAGATTTGGTATATATAAATAAATAAATTCTTTATTGATAAAAATGTGTCCAAAAACGTATTACATTTTTACTCCTTAGGGCATACATGTCTAACACCTTCTAACTAATTGTTCTAGCTATGCCTCTGTCTCCCTTATTTGGTGAATGGAATCTTAACTATTTTTAATTATTATTTATTATACTGATAAAAAAAGCGATTAGTGGTGCCCCTTTCATGCTCTCGTCCAACATTTTAAGAGGAATCTAGACTAGCATAATTACAACCTTACTGCGAATGATTGAAATTAATCCCCAAATGATAGAAGAGAGAACCCGATATGTCAACATCTTGCTGCCATGCCATCACCACCAATGATGGTATTGGGAGGTTCTATTTATTAATAAAAATTGAATGTCTTTTTCATAAAAATAAAACAATTGCTAAAATACGACGTACAAAAAAATTAAGGTGTTTGAGAATGTAATTAAAACTATCAGTTAAAACTATACATACTGTAGTATATGAGAGATTTACATTATATCATGTAAGAGTTTTAGTATATATTTTTCATGTACATATAGATTGCCAAATGCCCTCATTATTGTTTTATTTTTCATGTGCATTTTAAAATTAATTTTATGCAATTTGCTCAATACATATACTTCCCCTTATAAATTAATATTGTCTTTCTTGTTTCATTGTCAATTAATTTCTTTTTCACCATCCAAAAAAAAAAAGGAGTTCTTTTTCAAGAAAAAAACTGGAGAGAAGATGGAACTAAGGAGAAAAAAAACTCCAACAGAGAATAAAATTACAAGACTAATTATTTGCATAACAGAGGGTTTTACTTTCACACAAAAGAAAATGTTATTCTTTTTTTTTAATTAAAATGTGTTAATTGAAAAATCACATGTAGTTGTAGGCATAACCTAATGGTAAAACTACACCCAACTCTACCCAAAGGTAAAGAGTTTGAATCTCCCACCTTAAATTCAAAGAAAAAAACACACGAAAAATATATGTTCCTCTTTTCTTCTTTTAATTTTGAATGCATAATGTGATAGAAGTTCTTGATAAATTATGTTAATATTTTAATAGTTGTTGATAGCCAATTTCGTATCAAGCCCCTCCAACAACCCAAGCCCAAGCCCAATATTCTCATCGTACAGCATCAATGGGCTCACTTCGTGGACCTAAGCCATGCTTGGGGAATTATCGTAGGTCATGGTTTTGTAGGCCATGAGTAGTCAAATAGGCCCGTTTGTTTTGGTTCGATTCGATTTCAAGCTCTACTTTAGGGGGATTTCAAAATTAATTGAACTAAAATAAATAGGTGATGGAGGGAAATAACCCAAAAGACTTCCTTTTTTCCCTTTAGAATCACCCAAAAAACTCAATTTGTACCATAGCACAGCCCAAAGGGTTAAAGCCCAAGTCTAGAAATCATTTTCGTAACAAAAATGCTAAGAAAAAACCAATGATGAAGCATTGAATATGCCTTCAGAGTGTGCAGTACGCCTCTAAAGTGCCCAACACATCTCTAGAGGCACGTCTCTAGAGGGGCCCCATCTACGTCTAGATAATTTTCATTCAAATCAAAAGTCCATCGTTGGAGGCACCGTGTGCACCTTCATCACCAATTCCGGCCAAAATTTTGGTAGAGTTCTGATTGTATCAAAAATTTCAGACTTGACGAAAATAGAAAGGCCTAGAATCAAAGGGAGAAGCACACTTATCAGCCTCTAGAAATAGACAGTTAGACTTATTCAAACCATTTAGGAACATTAAGCCTAGAAGAGCTCCAGAGCAACCTTAACTGTATGCTGTTTTTCACTAACCCAGAAATCAACCTCCAAAAGTGCTTGACATCGCTTACTCCAAAGGAAAACGGAGCCAGCACACGTGTCGAAACATTTGGAGACCAGCTTTAGAGCAAGTCAGTCGCCTTCACCATAAATATTCCTTTTTTCCTTCATTCAACACAACACCATGAAAGGGACTTAAGCCCAATTCCTCACACTATTTTTATAGCTTCAAAATCATCATCCTCTTCCAAGTTTGCATTCTTCGAACTTGGAAGATTTTCTAGAAATTTTTCAAAAAAATCATCATTTTTGTTCTAGTCCCTTCCTTGATACTAATTTTATCTTTTTCCAAATCCTTACGAAATCACTACCAAAACCATTAGAAGTCTTGTCGAAGTTCATCATCAATCTTATGAATTTTGGAATTCAAGCCTCACCTTTGACCATCCAAACTCAATGGTAGAGGCAACCTACATTTGCCTCTGAAGCATATTTTTCAAAAAACCTAAAGAACGGTAGAACCGTGCATATCAACTCTGTGTTTGCCAAACCAAACAACAAAAGTGATCTGCGTTTGCCTCTGGAGCATATTTATTGAAAAATCTGAAGAAACCTAGAACCACATAATTAACTTCCCTTTGCTAAACTCAACAACAGAGACAACCCATATTCGACTTCGAAGCATATTTTCCAAGAAACTTGAAAAACTCCAGAACTTCTTGTAACGCCCCCTTGCGGATGTCATACATGTCATTACATTCATTCATGTCATTATTAGTTTAGATAGCTCTATAAATGAAAACATAATTTGGAAACATACCCTAGGATCCATGCATATATTTTTTTTAAATATCAATATTTAATAAATTACTTGATTATAAACATTCCTTAAATAGTTTATCAATACCAAAATAAAAAAAAAACATCGTTTAAATAAAAATCAACACAACTTTTAAAATCTGCATACATAGTTCGATAGGCCAAACTTTAGACTTTGACAGGCCGAACTTGATCGGCAGTCCAAACTTCAACCACTGGCAGGTCATTCGAGGCTCTGCAAAACAGTGTTTTAAAATCGCTAAGATCGACAGGCCGATTTATGGTAATCGGTAGGCTGATACCAACATCGGTGACTGACCAATAATGATCGACAGGCCGATCTTCTATCCAAAACAAAAGTGAAATTAAAACAAGTCCCAACATCTCAAAGTGCGGAAAGATAAACATACAAGGCAATAAAATCATTGTTTTTTTTTTTAAAAAAAAATTAAAACTTCTTTCTTAGCGTCTTCCGTTTTCGACCCATATTGACAAGCTCACACGCCTATCCTCACTCTCTACCTACTCCATAATCCTCTTACCCTTATCTGCAACATGATGTAAAACTAAGTAAGCCAAAAGCTAAGTAAGTACATTTTCTATCTCACAACATAAAACATTTTATGAAACATCATAACCATAATCATCATCATTATCATCATAATAGTGCACTAAGCATAGTTCTGTATAGAACATATCTTTTGTTAGCATTAACCATGTTAAAACTTCATTCATTTTATCTTTAGGGGCCCAAGTGTTGTACCATTATCATTATTATAGGCGCACCGTCGTGAGAAGAGAGGGGTAGCTAATCCCAAACCAAACATAACATCATAAACATAAACATAACATAACATTGGGTGTGCAACACTTATTTAGGTGATACATATATACATATTTATACTTTCACACTTTGAAATACGTCATCATCAAGCATGCCTAACTTTTGATAAATAAAACTTTTTTAATAAAACATTAAATGAAACCGTCAAAGAATCATCATAGAAATCATCATGAATATAAATTTCAAACTTTTCACAAACCATATCATATTACAGGTGAGATTGTACTTACTTGTTTAGCTTACTAAACCTTACTTAAGATGACATCGCCATGGTCTTGATGTGCTCACTCCTTTTGTGTTCATGCCATACATTCATTTAAAATAAAATTAACATGTATTTACATTCAAGGAATCATCCAATACCACACAACATACTCATACATGTTTCTCTTAAGAACATAAATTTCAAAACACATTTTTTCAGTCCTAAAAAAAAACATTTTAGCAAAACTGCTCTTACAATTGGTATCTGACCCTTATGAATTCACAGCCCTATATCTCATAATTCGTACACAATTCAAGCACCAAACTTGGCAAAGTTAACATATAAACATAATATCATGATTTTTCATTGGTCATATAAATTCCATTTGATATATAAAACAAGTCAAACAACATACAACACAAAATATGCCAGCAATAACAAATCAGTGAGCAGTCCTTACTAATATTTGTATAATAAATTATCTACATCCTAAAATAATTCCATAAAAATCCTGCATGTAATAGACACCTAAAACAATAACAGATCCAAAAATTACATAAAAAATTTTGAATACAATCCAAAATGTGCATTTGAAGTTAGAGACAAAACAAACTTCCAATGTAATAAGCAGTGAGTTACATACAATCATTATTTTCAAACTATTAAAATAAAGTTATTTAGACTCCAAAATTTTAATCACAACTTATTAACATACAAGTAGAGTGCCACAAAAATTCTCATCACCAATAAAATTATTTAATCATACAAAACCATCACACAACAAGAAGTCCAACAATTTCATTGATAGAACAGTCACAAAACCAAGTCTTAATGAAAATTCAATAACACATAAAATATCCATCATATCATCATAAGACTTTCCAGTTCGACACTTAATATACACATGAATATGTTTGCCAAATTTTGTGCAAAATATCATTCATTTGCATTATGAACAAAAACTACATTTTTATGCAACATGACCAATCAGCAATAATTTTCTATGAGTGGCAGAGAGAAGATAATTCATATCTCAACGTAGAGAAATGCAATTGATGTGATATTTGGAGGATATCACATAACAGATACATGAACATCATACTAAAATTTCAGAGCAAATGGAAATTTCTAGACAAAGATATAGCAGTCAGATAACAAGGGAAAAATTTCATTTTAGAAATAAACCGAGAACAAACTCTTACCTCAAAATGATTCTTCTCAAATTTCCTTTGAATTCTTCTATACGTTAACCCAAAATTTCATTCAAATATTGTAGAAAAATAAGGAAGAGAAGGGGGAGAGAAGGAGAGAGAAAGTGTATGAAAAAAAATTGAGGGAGAGAGAGTGTGTGAAATTTACGTGAACAAGAAAAATGAGAGGAGATGGGTCAACTATCTCTGTAATATCAAAATTTTTTTGAAAATATTGAACGTTAATCACGTGTATGATGAGGAGTGAAAAAAAAGAAGGTCAAAATAATTTGTCTGCTGACTACTCGTCAGCCTTCTTCAGCAAAAGTCAAATATTCTATTTCCTAAAATAAGGATAAAGGCAAAAAATATGCTAATCAATTATAATTAATCATCCCATCATATCCAATCATCAATAATCATCATTGTCACAAATTTTGGAGAGTGTCTGCTGACTACTCGTTAGCCTTCTTTAGCCTGTCGATGGCTTACTCCGGCCTGCCAAAGTTGTGAGGTCCGACCTGCTGATGAAATTCCATCGGCCTACCATTTTGTGAGGGACAATTTGGCCTGCTGAACTTGAAGGATCAGCCTGCCCAACAGCCGTATGCACTCAAATACAACAAAATCTTAACTAATTCCTAAATATATCAATCATGCAACATAATCGACACGAGCACCTTGAGCATATCAATTCCACATGACTGTCACCTGTCATAATACTCAAATAATATAGTGAGCAACATAATGTCATAAAGAAAATACTTAACATTGTTTTAAATATCTATCATTAACCATTTCATGAAAATTGGTGGGTGTTACACTTCTCGTATAAGCTCTCCTTTTGTCGATCTACAAAAATAAACTAGATCGACAATGGAGGTAGCTTTGCCTCTATCCTTCAAAGCCATTCCTTTGTCAACCATTGACTGCTTCTCCCACCATCATTACTTACGATAGTTCCTCCATTACAATATTTTTTTAGTTTTCTTGGTTTTTTGTCATAGGTTTCATTTCAGTTGTTTGGCAATAGAGCGAGTCCTAGTAGCTATCTTTTTCAGATCAAACTAGGCTTAACTGTCCCTGCCACCCATTAGAGGTCATGTTGTGCGAACTCACCCATTGCTCCAGCCACGTCATCACCAACACTAGAAAATCTAGGCCCAACATATGTACTCCCCCTACAAGTCATACCTTACGAATCTACTATTCCCCAACGTTAAAGCGACTCCACTGGGGAAGTTAGGCTACTAAATGTTGGAAACGTGGTGCGCAGTGAAATTTTAAAATTTTTCATCAGAGTATTTTCCAAAACACAAGTTTGACATGTCATATGTATAAATTAGATAGATCTTACTAACCTTTGCGTGCCGAAGAACCTCTGCAACTTGTGTAGAGAAGTAACGTTCCAGAAGAGCCTCAACCAACTGGTCTTCTTTGCTATTCTCTATCTACAACCGGAGTGAGTGTGGGCTCACACGTACAGCTCTTCCACCGATGACTCTCCTTCCAACCAATAGAGAGAACCCAAAGCAAGTGTTCGTGATTTGTGAACAAAAGCTCTCAAGGAGTTTTCAGATACTCACTAGAAGAGTTTCACTCTTAATCTCTCAATTAATCTGAGTAAATCATGAGACTCACTCTCTTTTTATAGCTATTGGTCCTGGGGTCAGTCCTTATCAGATTAGATCTCAAAAACTCGAAACAGAATCAAGTTCAGATCAATATCTGATAAGATCTACGTGAAAATGCGTAATCTTATCTCTCGCTGATCGGCAGGCCAAACACGTCATTCTACAGGTCGAACTCTAGAGAAAAAATCTCCGCGAATCTTTTATTTTCCACCCGAGATTCTAAAGGATAAAGTCTCAGTTTTAATTCAAATAACCCAATAGAGAAGTTATCTGATCAAAACAAACTTTATCAAGATAATCTCTAAGAAAACAAATCAATTCACAATAATTCTATAAGTTTATCTTGATCTAATTTGTCCAACATTAAAACAACCGATAAACAGACAAGAATTATCTGATCGCAATAATTCAACAAGTTTATCTTGAACTAATTTCTTACAAAATTAATTCAACCGATAAACAGACATGAATTATTTAATTCTTTCAAATTTTAAACCAATCTCATAAATCTGACATAAGTCACCAATTATTGGAAAAGCACGCCGTGTCGTTACAGGATTTTATGAGCTAGAAAAGGGGACCAAAGGGGACCAAAATGGACCTATAAAGTTCAAGCTCATGATAATTATGAAACCCAATATCCCAGATATACATTTAACAACTATCAACTCCAACGCTACTCCACTAAAAGCCTGGAGCTACACTCTTGAACTTTATAGAATTACGAAGCTCATGTAGCCAAGTCTCCATGACATATCATAGTGTATCGTATCCCCATATGATCATCCATAATCGGCTTAAGGACAAGTTCTGTCTTACCTTCCTGATTATTTTTATCTTATGTTCCATTGTCTCACCATTAGAAAACTTACCATCCAAAGATAGTATACCATTCGGTTACACCTATGTATCCAAATGGTTGAGCGCTCCAGTTTTCCAATTATAGGACAACGCATATAAGAGGATATTATTACTCCTGAAGAGGAGCTATGTATTCCATATCTATGAATAACAAGTCTATGCTATCAAGAGTCATGCCTCCAACGTACCAGCATGCATACCACTATTGAGATGTGGGTGTCACCCTTTGGTACATCAAAAGACACAAGTCGAGATAACAGGCCCACTATTCATCTCAGGATTAAGATACAACACAAATGACTGTCTAAAGTGAATCGATTTGTTGAGACAAAATTATTAGTCCAAATCAATTTATTTTATGTCCCGATCCAACACATCGTCACCGATGACAACGTGCCAATGTTTCTATTCATAGAGTCCAACTCCGATGGTCAAGACAAACCATCTCCTCTAAGGGATATAGACAACATAACAATCTTTACATGAATAAAGCACCCAACTTTATTCCCTCGATTGCGGATCATATGTTTTAGACCGTCACCTTAAGAATCATGTCTTCCGTATAATCAGTCCATCATATGCCCAATTCTTAAGGTTTAGACTGACAGTCTCAGAATGCTGTTTGCTTATCATACATTCAACAAATATGAACGTAAAGAGGAAAGGATTTGGTATATATAAATGAATAAATTCTTTATTGATAAAAATGTCTCCAAAAGCGTATTACATTTTTACTCCTTTGGGCATACATGTCTAACAATCTCCCACTTGCACTAAGTGAGTAAATATAGCAAATTTCGCATCCCCATCGCTTCCACATGCCTCACAAAGAGTCCCAATAAGTGTCTTCGTAAATGGATCAGCTAAATTGTCCTCTGACGCGATCTTGCACACCGTGACATACTCACCCTCAATGAAGTCGTTTATCACATGATACTTTCGATCAAAATGCTTACTCTTCTTGTGAAATCTTGGTACCTTAGCATTAGCTACCGCCGTACTGTTATCACAGTACAGTGATACCGCTTTATCCATACTGGAACTACCTCAAGATCCCTAAGGAACTTGCGGTGCATCACTAGCCGCCACATACTCGGCCTCCATCGTTGAATCTGAAGTGCAATCTTGCTTCACACTTCTCCAACTGAAGGCACCGCCTCCCAGAGTAAACACAAACCCTAAAGTCGATTTCCTAGAATCCAGACAGGATTGAAAATCTGAATCAGTGTATCCTAGAGGAGTTAAATCCTTACCCGAATACACAAGCATATACCCTCGAGTCCTTCTCAGGTACTTGAAAATATGCTTTACCTCAACCCAATGGTTCGGTCCTCGATCCGCTTGAAATCGACTTACAATCCCGACCGCATAGCTAATATCCGGTCGTGTGCAAAGCACGACATACATGAGACTACCCACTGCTAAGCATAAGGCACCTTCTTCATGTATTCTCTTTCTTCATAAGACTTTGGAGAGTATTTCTTAGAAAGAGTAATTCCAGACCTAGATGGTTGCCCACCTTTCTTGGAATCCTGCATCGCAAACCTCCTGAGAATTTTATCTATGTAGCCGGCCTGAGACAAAGCTATCATTTTGTTCTTCCTATCCCGAAAAATCAGGATACCGAGAACAAAATTAGCCTTACCTAGGTCCTTCATGCCAAACTACTTGGTCAACCATAATTTGACCGATGACAGCACCCCAATGTCATTGCCAATTAGCAGAATGTCATCTACATAGAGTAGTAGAAAAACCACTTTCCCATCCTTAATGTGTTTGTAAACACATGGTTCATCCACGTTTTGTGAGAACCTATAAGTCTTGATCACTTGATCAAATCTTATGTTCTAAGAACAAGAAGCCTGCTTAAGTCCATAAATTGACTTTAGCAGTTTACAAACCTTACCCTCTTGACCCGGGACCTTGAACCCGTCTGGTTGTTCCATATAGATAGACTCATCAAGATAGCCATTTAGAAAAGCCGTCTTGACATGCATCTGCCAAATCTCATAGTCGAGAGCAGCAACTATGGACAAGAGAATCCGGATGGACTTAAGCATGGCTATAGGCGAAAAGGTTTCCTCATAATCGATTCCTTCCTTTTGCATATAACCCTTAGCTACCAGTCTAGCCTTAAAGGTTTTGACCTTTCCATCCACTCCTCTTTTCCTCTTATAGATCCACTTACACCCTATGGGTTTTACCCCTTCGGGAAGATCCACAAGCTCCCAGACCCGATTAGTCTCCATAGACTTCATCTCTATGTTCATGGCCTCTGTCCAGAGTCTTGAATCAACATCCTCCATAGCTTCTGCGTAAGTATAAGGATCCCTGTCATGTTCATCCAGTTCAGCCAAGAAGACCTCCCCATTGAACATATACCTTTTAGGTTGACGCCCGATCCTCCCACTACGCCGAAGCCCCTGAGGTTGTTGTTCAGGTTTGTTTGGTTTTTCTACACAGATTGGAATGGTTTCGTTTGGAACCTCCGGAGTGAACGGATCACCCCTTAACTCCTCAAGCACCACTTTGCTTCGAGCTTTAAAGTCGTCCAAGTAACTCTCCTCAAGGAAAGTTGCATTAGTTGAAACCACGACTTTATTTTCCTTTAGGTTATAAAAATAACCCCCTTTAGTCCCTTTTGGATATCTTACAAACACGCAAACTTTCGAACGTGCTTCCTACTTATTCGGATCCTTAAACAGGACATGAGCCAGACATCCCCTTATGCGAATATGGTTTAAGGATGTCTTCCTTCTTGTCCACAACTCATGAGGAGTTTTAGGGACCGATTTTGAAGGCACATTGTTCAGAAGATAACATGCAGTTTGTAGTGCATATCCCCAAAAGGATAAAGGCAATGATGAATAACTCGTCATGGACCTAATCATGTCCAACAAAGTCCTATTCCTTCTCTCCGCTATGCCATTCTGCTACGGAGTGCCCGGCGTAGTCAAATGGGATAAAATCCGATTCTCTAACAAGTGTCCCAAGAACTCATCAGAAAGGTATTCCCCACCTCGATCAGATCGAAGTGCCTTTATGGGTCTACCCAATTGCTTTTCCACTTCAGCCCGAAACTCCCTGAATTTATCATGAGTTTTGCTTTTGTGGTGCATCAAGTACACATGCCCATATCTTGAGTAATCGTCAATAAAAGTGACAAAGTGCTCATACCCTCCTCGTGCCCGGATGTTCATTGGTCCGCAAACATCACTATACACAAGTTCTAGAACCCCTTCGGCCCTATTGCCCTTAGACCCGTATGGTCTTTTGGTCATTTTACCCTCCAAACAAGACTCACATTGAGGTATAGATTCCACCTTTAAGTGACTTAAAGGTCCATCCCTTACCAACGTTTGAATCCTATTCAGGTTAATATGGCCAAGGCGCAAATGCCAAAGATAAGTCTTATTAGAGTGAGAAGTTTTAAGTCTTTTTGAGTCATTATCATTTATCTCAACATTAAACAATAAGTCCATCTTAGGTTTGATAAAATATAGATTATTTTGCATCCATCCAGAACAGATAAAAGATTTATTTTTACGAATCACCACATTTTCATTAAAAGATACCACGTAGGAGTCTCTAAATAAAGAAGATACAGAAATTAAATTCCTTTTAAATTTAGGAATATAAAAACAATCTCGCAAAATTAAATTTTGATAATTATCAAAGTAAAGATGGACATCTCCCACTGCTTCCGCTGAGACCAAGGATCCATCGTCCATCCGAAGCGTTAAGTCTTCTTGTAGTAAACTTCTCGTTTCTTTGAATCCCTGCGGAGAAACACAAACATGATTAGTTGCATCGGAATCTATGACCCAGATGTCATTGGATTCCTCAACCAAACAAGTTTCTAAATATAGAAGATCACACCTACCTCCCTTGGAAAGGAAGTCCTTGCAATGCTTCTTTATATGCCTGACCTTACCACAGAAGCACTTAAGCTTCTTTGGGTTCTTCTTCTTCTTCTTGCTCTTGGTAGCTGCAAGAATAAAAGACTTCCCGTTCTTGGCCTGTTGCTTCTTTCCATTACCTGAGTTAGGATTGGAACCAGAAGTAGCTACCATGTTGGCCTCACCACTAGTAGGAGACTCCCTGATCAGCAGTTCGAACTCCTGTAACTGTTTCATCAGTTCTGTCAAGGTCATATCCCGTCTATTACTTAAATTAAAAGTAGCTCTAAACGGAATAAATTCCTTAGACAGAGTGTCAAAGACCGTAGTCATTTAAGTTTCAGCATCGATGTCGGCTCCATTGGTTTGAGCCTCAGCGAGGTAACCCATGACCAACATCATGCGCTCCTTTATAGATGTCCCTGGTCTCTGTCTACAGTTTAAGAGTTTTCGAAGTGCCCCTTGCCGCTTTGTTATAGCCTGGCCTCCAAACATGTCCTCAAGATTATCCAAGATCTGCTTCGCAATCTCATAATCTTGATGTTGAGCCTGCAGCATGTTGTTCATGCTAGCCATAACATAGCAGCGGGCCTGATCATTAGCATCTTTCCAGTGGTTGTACGCTTGGAATTACTCATTACTTGAGTCTCCTGTAGGCTCGGGAGGACAAGGGGTTGTCAGTACATATTTCAGTTTCTCAAAGGATAGGACGATGTCCAGGTTCCGTTTCTAATCGTTATAATTCTCAACGGTTAATTGGTTTTTGTCAAGTATTGATGATAAAGGGTTTTAGACATTTTCAATCTACAATAAAGAATCATATACCAAATATAAACAAACATATATAATAATTTAGTAAGATAACAATCATGTAAAATCATACAAATGCGTTTATGTGTCAAAACCTTGAAAATATCACAACCTTACAACGATAATTCCCAACTCAGATTTCAACAAGCTCCTAGGGGAGTCATGCCAAATTCAATCAGGAACACGGATCCACTCCTGATTAATATATGCCATCCAAGACCCGTATGATCCAGCATATACTAATAATCGTTTCTTTAGCCATTAATTTTATTAACAGAGCTCCTAGGGGAGGTTAATAATAAAATTAACGTGAGTGTATAACCGCCGTTTCAATTATTTATCCATAATTTATAATCACCACCTAGGGGTGTGCAACCATAAATCATACTAAAATACCTTATCCTTTCAGAGATCCAATCTGGTATAAGATAGAAATCCCTTCCTAGGGGTCGGGACCACCATGTTCTTCGTATGGACCAACGATAGAGGCCTTAGGTCCTCTCTTCGAAAATCTTCTCCCACTCAATCTTTTGAAATCAATGTTTTATTTTAAAATTATGCATGAACAATTTTAATATGAGCGGCACTCCCTATTCTATATGACATGTTATCAATATACATGGAAAATTATATTATAATGCAGACAAGCAAAGCTACAAGGAAAATAATAATAACTGTAATATTATGGTTCCACCCTAGAGAATAGAAAACTAAGATTACAAGAGAATGATCGAGACATTTATCGATTCTTCATCCTTGAATCCTCAAGTTGTATCCTTCTTCATGCAATACCCATCTTCAAGTCTTCAATCCCGTATGAATCAAATACTTCATATTTTCGGTCATATCCAAATTTAATGTTTCTCAGAATCGTCCCAAAAATAAAATTAAAACTGTACCTAAAAATTGCACATTTTCTGAACACTTGGCAGCTCTCGGTCGGTAGGCCGATCTGAGTGATTGGCCTACCGGTCATGCTTCATCGGCCTGTCGATCATACTGATCGGGCTGTCGACCCATGAAGGTTCGGTCTGTCGAACCTTTCGACCCATGAAGGTTCGGCCTGCCGGCATTGCCAGCCAATATTTGCCCCACTGTCGGCCTGTCGGACCACACGTCCAGCCTGTCGATCTGTGACCATCGGCCTGCCGAACTGTGACGTCCGGCATGCCGACCAAGCAACAATCCTTGTTTCCAGAAAATACAATTTTAATGCAATTTATCAATTTTATTTTCAACAATTCAAAAACATAAAATTAGAGACTCTGAATAATCATTTAATTACAAAATTAAAACAATTTAAGATCCGACTTCTCGTTCCGTCTTCTATCTTTAAGATCACTCAGAATAATCATCTATCTTTAAGATCACTCGGAAATACCTGGAGGTGCCATCATCTATCTTTAAGATCCGACTTCTCGTTCTGTCTTCTCTGAATAATCATTTAATTACAAAATTCTTACAAATTTAAAATTAAATAATAATTCCTAGACGGAGATGATAGTCCGCCATCTAATAACATGAAAAACTTAGATACATATTCTAACCTCTAAGGAACCATAACCGGTATGAATTAATTAATTAATTAATAATTAAACAACAATTTAATCAAACATAATTAATTAATAAACATTCACCACATAATCCATGACAACATACATAATTTATAGAAACCTAGAGTGCCAACTCTCTATAAAATTTAATTCAAGCATAGGAGAGATTAAGATCACAAAATTTATGCATATAACATGATCACAAAATTATAAATTTATATAAAAACCATGGCTCTGATACCAATTGTTGGAAACGTTGTGCGCATCGAAATTTTAAAATTTTTCAACAGAGTATTTTTCAAAACACAAGTTTAACATGTTATATGTATAAATTAGATAGATATTACTAACCTATGTGCGCTGAAGAATCTCCGCAACTTGTGTAGAGAAGTAACGTTCCAGAAGAGTCTCAACCAACTGGTCTTCTTTGCTATTCTCTATCCACAACCAGAGTGAGTGTGGGCTCACACGTACAGCTCTTCCACTGGTGACTCTCCTTCCAACCAATAGAGAGAACCCAAAGGAAGTGTTCATGATTTGTGAACAAAAGCTCTCAGGGAGTTTTCAGATGCTTACTAGAAGAGTATCACTCTTAGTCTCTCAATTGATCTGAGTAAATCATGAGACTCACTCCCTTTTTTAGCTATTGGTCCTGGGGTCAGTCCTTATCAGATTAGGTCTCAAAAACTCAAAACAGAATCAAGTTTAGATCAATATCTGATAAGATTTGCGTGAAAATGTGTAATCTTATCTCTCACTGATCGGCAGGCTGAACTTCGGAGAAAAAATCTCCGCGAATCTTTTATTTTCCACCCGAGATTCTAAAGGATAAAGTCTCAATTTTGATTCAAATAACCCAATAGAGAAGTTATCTGATCAAAACAAACTTTATCAAGATAATCTCTAAGAAAACAAATCAATTCACAATAATTCTACAAGTTTATCTTAATCTAATTTGTCCAAAATTAAAACAACTGATAAACAGACAAGAATTATCTGATCGTAACAATTCAACAAGTTTATCTTGAACTAATTTCTTACAAAATTAATTCAACCGATAAACAGACATGAATTATTTAATTCTTCCAAAATTTAAACCAATATGATAAATCTGACATAAGTCACCAATTATTGGAAAAGCATGCCGTGTCGTTACAGGATTTTGTGAGCTAGCAAAGGGGACCAAAATGGACCTATAAAGTTCAAGCTCATGATAATTATGAAACCCAATATCCCAGATATACATTTCACAATTATCAACTCCAATGCTACTCCACTAAAAGCTTGGAGCTGCACTCTCAAACTTTATAGAATTACGAAGCTCGTGTAGCTAAGTCACCATGACATATCACAGTGTATCGTATCCCCATATGATCATCCATAATTGGCTTAAGGACAAGTTCTATCTTACCTTCCCGATTATTTTTATCTTATGTTCCATTGCCTTACCATTAGAAAACTTACCATCCAAAGATAGTATACCATTCGGTTACACCTATGTATCCAAATGGTTGAGCGCTCCAGTTTTTCAATTATAGGACACGCATATAAGACGATATCATTACTCCTAAAGAGGAGCTATGTATTCCATATCTATGAATAACAAGTCTACACCATCAAGGGTCATGCCTCCAACGTACCGACATGCATACCACTATTGAGATGTGGGTGTCACCCTTCGGTACATCAAAAGACACAAGTCGAGATAACAGGCCCACTATTCATGTTAGGATTAAGATACAACACAAATGACTGTCTAAAGTGAATCAATTTGCCGAGACAGAATTATTAATCCAAATCAATTCACTTTATGTCCCGATCCAACACATCACCACCTATGACAACGTGCCAATGTTTCTATTCACGGTGTCCAACTCCGATGGTCAAGACAAACTATCTCCCATAAGGGATATAGACAACATAACAATCTTTACATGAATAAAGCGCCCAACTTTATTCCCTCGATTGCGGATCAGATGTTTTAGAACGTCACCTTAAGAATCGTGTCTTCCGTATAATCAGTCCATCATATGCCCAATTCTTAAGGTTTAGACTGACAGTCTCAGACTACTATTTGCTTATCATACATTCAATAAATATGAACGTAAAAAGGACAAGATTTGGTATATATAAATGAATAAATTCTTTATTGATAAAAATGTCTCCAAAAACATATTACATTTTTACTCCTTAGGGCATACATATCTAACACTAAACTACCATGATACCTGAACGCAAGAGAGCTCGCCTCGCTCATGAAGGAACTTCTCAAGAAATGGAGGAGTCCGTTTTGCTTCGTTGCACTCCTAGGATCAAAGACCATGGTACTAGATTACAAACCACAGTCCTAGACATTATGACTGTTGTCCTTAACCTTGAGAAATCTCATAATGATATCCTCTTCATAATTAATAAGCTCCAGAGATATCTTCATAAGGATCCCATTTTGGGTTTTGCTAGCAATGTGATATCACAAAGAACCTATGCCGTTGGTGTTGGAAACAAAGTGCGCAGCGGAATTTTTAAAAGTTTTTCATCAGAGTATTTTCCAAAATACAAGTATGACATGTTATATGTATAAATTAAACAGATCTTACTAACCTCAGTGTGCCGAAGAACCTCCGCGACCTGTGTAGAGAAGTAACGTTCCAGAAGAGCCTCAACCAACTGGTCTTCTTTGCTATTCTCTATCCACAACCGGAGTGAGTGTGGGCTCACACGTACAGCTCTTCCACCGGTGACTCTCCTTCCAACCAATAGAGAGAACCCAAAGCTAGTGTTCGTGATTTGTGAACAAAAGCTCTCAGGGAGTTTTCAGATGCTCACTAGAAGAGTATCACTCTTAATCTCTCAAATTGATCTGAGTAAATCATTAGACTCACTCCCTTTTTATACCTATTGGTCCTTGGGGTCAGTCCATATCAGATTAGGTCTCAAAAATCGAAACAGAATCAAGTTCGGATCAATATCTGATAAGATACGCGTGAAAAACGCGTAATCTTAGCTGTCGCGGTCGGCATGCCGAACTGTGAGATAGGCAGGCCGAACTGGCCAGTTCGGCAGGCCGAACTTTCTGATCGGCAGGCCGAACTGCCGAGAAAAAATCTCCGCGAATCTTTTATTTTCCACCCGAGATTCTAAAGGATAAAGTCTCAGTTTTGATTCAAATAGCCCAATAGAAAAGATATCTGATCAAAACAAACTCTATCAAGATAATCTCTAAGAAAATAAATCAATTCAAATAATTCTACAAGTTTATCTTGTTCTAATTGTCCAAAATTAAAACAACCGATAAACAGACAAGAATTATCCGAACGCCATAATTCAACAAGTTCATCTTGAACTAATTTCTTACAAAATTAATTCAACCGATAAACAGACATGAATTATTTGATTCTTATAAATTTTAAACCAATCTGATAAATCCGACATAAGTCACCAATTATTGGAAAAGCACGCCGTGTCGTTACAGGATTTTGTGAGCTAGCAAAGGGGACCAAAATGGACCTATAAAGTTCAAGCTCATGATAAATATGAAACCCAATATCCCAGATATACATTTCACAATTATCAACTCCAACGCTACTCCACTAAAAGCTTGGAGCTGCACTCTCGAACTTTATAGAATTACGAAGCTCATGTAGCTAAGTCTCCATGACATATCATAGTGTATCGCATCCCCATATGATCATCCATAATCGGCTTAAGGACAAGTTCTGTCTTACCTTCCCGATTATTTTTATCTTACGTTCCATTGTCTCACCATTAGAAAACTTACCATCCAAAGATAGTATACCATTCGGTTACACCTATGTATCCAAATGGTTGAGCGCTCCAGTTTTCCAATTACAGGACAACGCATATAAGAGGATATCATTACTCCTAAAGAGGAGCTATGGATTCCATATCTATGAATAACAAGTCTACGCTATCAAGAGTCATGCCTCCAACGTACCGGCATGCATGCCACTATAGAGATGTGGGAGTCACCCATTGGTACATCAAAAGACACAAGTCGAGACAACGGGCCCATTATTCATCTCAGGATTAAGATACAATACAAACGACTGTCTAAAGTGAATCGATTTGCCAAGACAGAATTATTAATCCAAATCAATTCACTTTATGTCCCGATCCAACACATCGTCACCTATGACAACGCGCCAATGTTTCTATTCACGGAGTCCAACTCCGATGGCCAAGACAAACCATCTCCCAAAAGGGATATAGACAACATAACAATCTTTACATGAATAAAGCGCCCAACTTTATTCCCTCGATTGCGGATCATATATTTTAGACCATCACCTTAAGAGTCGTGTCTACCGCATAATCATCCCATCATATGCCCAACTCTTAAGGTTTAGACTGACAGTCTCAGACTACTGTTTGCTTATCATACATTCAACGAATATGAACGTAAAGAGGACAATATTTGGTATATATAAATGAATAAATTCTTTATTGATAAAAATGTCTCCAAAAACGTATTACATTTTTACTCCTTAGAGCATACATGTCTAACAATCTCCCACTTGCACTAAGTGAGTAAATACTGCAAATTTCGCATCCCCATAGCTTCCACATGCCTTTCGAAGACTCTCCCAGAAAGTGTCTTCGTAAATGGATCAGCTAAATTGTCCTCTGACGCGATCTTGCACACCGTGACATGCCCGCTCTCAACGAAGTCCTTTATCACATGATACTTCCGATCAATATGCTTACTCTTCTTGTGAAATCTTGGTTCCTTAGCATTAGCTACCGCCGCACTGTTATCACAGTACAGTGATACCGCTTTATCCATACCAGGAACTACCTCAAGATCCCCAAGGAACTTGCGGAGCCACACTGCTTCTTTCGAAGCATCACTAGCCGCCACATACTCGGCCTCCATCGTTGAATCCGAAGTGCAATCTTGCTTCGCACTTCTCCAACTGATGGCACCGCCACCCAGAGTAAACACAAACCCTGAAGTCGATTTCCTAGAATCCAGGCAGGATTGAAAATCCGAATCAGTGTATCCTAGAGGAGTTAATTCCTCACCCGAATACACAAGCATATACCCTCGAGTCCTTCTCAGGTACTTGAAAATATGCTTTACCGCAACCCAATGGTTCGGTCCTGGATCCGCCTGAAATCGACTCACAATCCCGACCGCATAGCTAATATCCGGTCGAGTGCAAAGCATGGCATACATGAGACTACCCACTGCCGAAGCATAAGGCACCTTCTTCATGTATTCTCTTTCTTCATAAGACTTTGGAGAGTCTTTCTTAGAAAGAGTAATTCCAGACCTAGATGGTTGCCCACCTTTCTTGGAATCCTGCATTGCAAACCTCCTGAGAATTTTATCTATGTATCCGGCCTGTGACAAAGCTATCATTTTGTTCTTCCTATCCCGCAAGATCTGGATACCGAGAACAAAATTAGCCTCACCCAAGTCCTTCATGTCAAACTGCTTGGTCAACCATAATTTGACCGATGACAACGCCCCAACGTCATTGCCAATTAGCAGAATGTCATCTACATAGAGTAGTAGAAAAACCACCTTCCCATTCTTAATGTGTTTGTAAACACATGGTTCATCCACATTTTGTGAGAACCCATAAGTCTTGATCACTTGATCAAATCTTATGTTCCAAGAACGAGAAGCCTGCTTAAGTCCATAAATAGACTTTAGCAACTTACAAACCTTACCCTCTTGACCCGCGACCTTGAACCCGTCTGGTTGTTCCATATAAATGGACTCATCAAGATAGCCATTTAGAAAAGCCGTCTTGACATCCATCTGCCAAATCTCGTAATCGAGAGCGGCAGCTATGGACAAGAGAATCCGGATGGACTTAAGCATGGCTACAGGCGAAAAGGTTTCCTCATAATCGATTCCTTCCTTTTGCGTATAACCCTTAGCTACCAGTCTAGCCTTAAAGGTTTCGACCTTTCCATCCACTCCTCTTTTCCTCTTGTAGATCCACTTACACCCTATGGGTTTTACCCCTTCGGGAAGATCCACAAGCTCCCAGACCCGATTAGTCTCCATAGACTTCATCTCAATGTTCATGGCCTCTGTCCAGAGTCTTGAATCAACATCCTCCATAGCTTCTGCGTAAGTATAAGGATCCCTGTCATGTTCATCCGGTTCAGCCAAAAAGACCTCCCCATTGAACATATACCTTTCAGGTTGACGCCCGATCCTCCCACTACGCCGAAGCCCCTGAGATTGTTGTTCAGGTTTGTTTGGTTTTTCTACACCGATCGGAATGGTTTCGTTCGGAACCTCCGGAGTAAACGGATTACCCCTCAACTCCTCAAGCACCACTTTGCTTTGAGGTTTAAAGTCGTTCATGTAACTCTCCTCAAGGAAAGTTGCATTAGTTGAAACCACGACTTTATTTTCCTTTGGGTTATAAAAATAACCCCCTTTAGTCCCTTTTGGATATCCTACAAACACGCAAACTTCTGAACGTGCTTCCAACTTATTCGGATCCTTAAACAGGACATGAGCTGGACATCCCCATATGCGAATATGGTTTAAGGATGTCTTCCGTCTTGTCCACAACTCGTGAGGAGTTTTAGGGACCGATTTTGAAGGCACATTGTTCAAAAGATAACATGCGGTTTGTAGTGCATATCCCCAAAAGGATAAAGGCAATGATGAATAACTCATCATGGACCGAATCATGTCCAACAAAGTCCTATTCCTTCTCTCCGCTACGCCATTCTGCTGCGGAGTGCCCGGCGCAGTCAAATGGGATAAAATCCCATTCTCTAACAAGTGTCCCAAGAACTCATCAGAAAGGTATTCCCCACCTCGATCAGATCGAAGTGCCTTTATGGGTCTACCCAATTGCTTTTCCACTTCAGCCCGAAACTCCCTGAACTTATCATAAGTTTCGCTTTTGTGGTGCATTAGGTACACATACCCATATCTTGAGTAATCGTCAATAAAAGTGACGAAGTACTCATACCCTCCTCGTGCCCGGATGTTCATCGGTCCGCAAACATCACTATGCACAAGTTCTAGAACCCCTTCGGCCCTATTGCCCTTAGACCCGTATGGTCTTTTGGTCATTTTACCCTCCAAACAAGACTCACATTGAGGTATAGATTCCACCTTTAAGTGACTTAAAGGTCCATCCCTTACCAACCTTTGAATCCTATTTAGGTTAATATGGCCAAGGCGCAAATGCCAAAGATAAGTCTTATTAGAGTGAGAAGTTTTAAGTCTTTTTGAGTTATTATCATTTATCTCAGCATTAAGCAATAAGTCCATCTTAGGTTTGATAAAATATAGATTATTTTGCATCCATCCAGAACAGATAAAAGATTTGTTTTTACGAATCACCACTTTTTCATTAAAAGATACCACGTAGGAGTCTTTAAATAAAGAAGATACAGAAATTAAATTCCTTTTAAATTTAGGAACATAAAAACAATCTCGCAAAATTAAATTCCTATAATTATCAAAATAAAGATGGACATCTCCCACTGCTTCCGCTGAGACCAAGGATCCATCGCCCATCCGAAGCGTTAAGTCTTCACGAAGTAGACTTCTCGTTTCTTTGAATCCCTGCAGAGAAACACAAACATGATTAGTTGCACCGGAATCTATGACCCAAATGTCACTGGATTCCTCAACCAAACAAGTTTCTAAATATAGAAGATCACACCTACCTCCCTTGGAAAGGAAGTCCTTGCAATGCTTCTTTATATGCCCGACCTTACCACAGAAGAAGCACTTAAGCTTCTTTGGGTTCTTCTTCTTCTTCTTCTTGCTCTTGGTAGCAATAGGAATAGAAGACTTACCACTCTTGGCCCGTTGCTTCTTTCCATTCCCAGAGTTAGGATTGGAACCAGAAGCAGCTACCATATTGGCCTCTCCACCAGCAGGAGACTCCCTGATCAGCAGTTCAAACTCCTGTAACTGTTTCATCAGTTCTGTCAAGGTCATATCCCGTCTATTGCTTAGATTAAAAGTAGCTCTAAACGGAATAAATTCCTTAGACAGAGTCTCAAAGACCATAGTCATCTGAGTTTCAGCATCGATGTCGGCTCCATTGGTTTGAGCCTCAGCGAGGTAACCCATGACCAACATCATGTGCTCCTTTACAGATGTCCCCGGTCTCTGTCTACAGTTTAAGAGTTTCCGAAGCGCCCCTTGCCGCTTTGTTATGGCCTGGCCTCCAAACATATCCTCAAGATTATCCAAGATCTGCTTCGCAGTCTCATAATCCTGATGTTGAGCCTGCAGCACGTTATTCATGCTAGCCATAACATAGCAGCGGGCCTGATCATTAGCATCTTTCCAGCGTTCGTACGCTTGGAATTGCTCATTACTTGAGTCTCCCGTAGGCTCGGGAGGACAAGGAGTTGTCAGTACATATTTCAGTTTCTCAAAGGATAGGACGATGTCCAGGTTCCGTTTCCAATCATTATAGTTCTCACCGGTTAATTGGTTTTTGTCAAGTATCGATGATAAAGCGTTTTTAGACATTTTCAATCTACAATAAAGAATCATATACCAAACATAAGCAAACATATTTAATAATTTAGTAAGATAACACAATCATGTAAAATCATACAAATGTGTTTATGTGTCAAAACCTTGAAAATATCACAACCTTACAACGATAATTCCCAACTCAGAATTCAACAAGCTCCTAGGGGAGTCATGCCAAATTCAATCAGGAACACGGATCCCCTCCTGATTAATATATGCCATCCAGGACCCGTATGATCCAGCATATACTAATAATCGTTTCTTTGGCCATTAATTTTATTAACAGAGCTCCTAGGGGAGGTTAATAATAAAATTAACGTGAGTGTATAACCACCGTTTCAATATTTTATCCATGATTTATAATCACCACCTAGGGGTGTGCAACCATAAATCATACTAAAATACCTTATCCTTTTAGAGATCCAATCTGGTACATAATAGAAATCCCTTCCTAGGGGTTGGGACCATCATGTTCTTCCTATGGACCAACGATGGAGGCCTTAGGTTCTCTCTTCGAAAACCTTCTCCCACTCAATCTTTTGAAGTCAAGGTTTTATTTTAAAATTATGCATGAACAATTTTAATATGAGCGGCACTCCCTATTCTATATGACATGTTATCAATATACATGGTAAATCATATTATAATGCAGACAAGCAAAGCAATCAAGCAAAGCTACAAGCATAATAATAATAACCGTAATATTATGGTTCCACCCTAGAGAATAGAAAAAATAAGATTACAAGAGAATAATCGAGACATTTATCGATTCTTCATCCTTGAATCCTCAAGCTGTATCCTTCTTCATGTAATATCCATCTTCAAGTCCTCAATCCCGTATGAATCGAACACTTCATATTTCCGGTCGTATCCAAATTTAATGTTTCTCAGAATTGTCCCAAAAATAAAATTAAAACTGCACCAAAAATTGCACCTTTTCTGGACACCTGGATGCTCTCTGTCGGCAGGCCGATCTAGGTGATCGGTCTGCCGATCATGGTGGTTCGGCCTGCCGAACATGAAGGTTCGGCCTGCCGGCAGAGCACCAAAATTTCTGCCCCACTGTCGGCCTGCCGGACCGTACGTCCGGCCTGCCGATCTGTGACCTTCGGCCTGCCGAACTGTGAGGTCCGGCATGCCGACCGAGCAGAAAACCCTCAATCCAGAAAATACAATTTTAATGCAATTCATCAATTTTATTTTCAACAATTCAAAAACATAAAATTAGAGACTCAGGAAATACCTGGAGGCGCCATCATCTTTCTTCAAGATCCGACTTCTCGTTCCGTCTTCTCCGAATAATTATTTAATTACAAAATTCTTACAAATTAAATAATAATTCCTAGACGGAGATGATAGTCCGCCATCTAATTACATGAAAAACCTAGATACACATTCTAACCTCTAAGGAACCATAACCGGTATTAATTAATTAATAAATAATTAAACAACAATTTAATCAACCATAATTAATTAATAAACATTCACCACATAATCCATGACAACATATATATTATATAGAAACCTAGAGTGCCATCTCTCTATAAAATTCAATTCAAGCATTGGAGAGATTAAGATCACAAAATTTATGCATATAACATGATCACAAACTTGCAAATTTATGTAAAAACCTCGGCTCTGATACCAATTGTTGGAAACAAAGTGCGCAGCGGAATTTTTAAAAATTTTTCATCAGAGTATTTTCCAAAATACAAGTATGACATGTTATATGTATAAATTAAACAGATCTTACTAACCTCAGTGTGCCGAAGAACCTCCGCGACCTGTGTAGAGAAGTAACGTTCCAGAAGAGCCTCAACCAACTGGTCTTCTTTGCTATTCTCTATCCACAACCGGAGTGAGTGTGGGCTCACACGTACAGCTCTTCCACCGGTGACTCTCCTTCCAACCAATAGAGAGAACCCAAAGCTAGTGTTCGTGATTTGTGAACAAAAGCTCTCAGGGAGTTTTCAGATGCTCACTAGAAGAGTATCACTCTTAATCTCTCAAATTGATCTGAGTAAATCATTAGACTCACTCCCTTTTTATACCTATTGGTCCTTGGGGTCAGTCCATATCAGATTAGGTCTCAAAAATCGAAACAGAATCAAGTTCGGATCAATATCTGATAAGATACGCGTGAAAAACGCGTAATCTTAGCTGTCGCGGTCGGCATGCCGAACTGTGAGATAGGCAGGCCGAACTGGCCAGTTCGGCAGGCCGAACTGCCGAGAAAAAATCTCCGCGAATCTTTTATTTTCCACCCGAGATTCTAAAGGATAAAGTCTCAGTTTTGATTCAAATAGCCCAATAGAAAAGATATCTGATCAAAACAAACTCTATCAAGATAATCTCTAAGAAAATAAATCAATTCAAATAATTCTACAAGTTTATCTTGTTCTAATTGTCCAAAATTAAAACAACCGATAAACAGACAAGAATTATCCGAACGCCATAATTCAACAAGTTCATCTTGAACTAATTTCTTACAAAATTAATTCAACCGATAAACAGACATGAATTATTTGATTCTTATAAATTTTAAACCAATCTGATAAATCCGACATAAGTCACCAATTATTGGAAAAGCACGCCGTGTCGTTACAGGATTTTGTGAGCTAGCAAAGGGGACCAAAATGGACCTATAAAGTTCAAGCTCATGATAAATATGAAACCCAATATCCCAGATATACATTTCACAATTATCAACTCCAACGCTACTCCACTAAAAGCTTGGAGCTGCACTCTCGAACTTTATAGAATTACGAAGCTCATGTAGCTAAGTCTCCATGACATATCATAGTGTATCGCATCCCCATATGATCATCCATAATCGGCTTAAGGACAAGTTCTGTCTTACCTTCCCGATTATTTTTATCTTACGTTCCATTGTCTCACCATTAGAAAACTTACCATCCAAAGATAGTATACCATTCGGTTACACCTATGTATCCAAATGGTTGAGCGCTCCAGTTTTCCAATTACAGGACAACGCATATAAGAGGATATCATTACTCCTAAAGAGGAGCTATGGATTCCATATCTATGAATAACAAGTCTACGCTATCAAGAGTCATGCCTCCAACGTACCGGCATGCATGCCACTATAGAGATGTGGGAGTCACCCATTGGTACATCAAAAGACACAAGTCGAGACAACGGGCCCATTATTCATCTCAGGATTAAGATACAATACAAACGACTGTCTAAAGTGAATCGATTTGCCAAGACAGAATTATTAATCCAAATCAATTCACTTTATGTCCCGATCCAACACATCGTCACCTATGACAACGCTCCAATGTTTCTATTCACGGAGTCCAACTCCGATGGCCAAGACAAACCATCTCCCAAAAGGGATATAGACAACATAACAATCTTTACATGAATAAAGCGCCCAACTTTATTCCCTCGATTGCGGATCATATATTTTAGACCATCACCTTAAGAGTCGTGTCTACCGCATAATCATCCCATCATATGCCCAACTCTTAAGGTTTAGACTGACAGTCTCAGACTACTGTTTGCTTATCATACATTCAACGAATATGAACGTAAAGAGGACAATATTTGGTATATATAAATGAATAAATTCTTTATTGATAAAAATGTCTCCAAAAACGTATTACATTTTTACTCCTTAGAGTATACATGTCTAACAGTTGGAGCATCAAAGTTGTTGGAGTTAGCCTACAACAAATTTCTCCCCCAAAGCGATGTTGGAGCACTACTCCAAAAACGTACCTCCAACAGCCCTTTGGAGGCCAACCCATATGTGTCTTCACCACTCTATTCTTCAAAGCTTGACTAGAAGTCTTAATATCTAGGCTACCAAACTTTGACTTTTCCACTATTTGATGGACACAAAGGCAACTAGATGGAGCACATTGACCACTTCCTTGGGCGTTTAGGAAAACATGCTAAGGACCTAGAGTTTACGATCCAAGAATTTTTGAAGTTTCTCACATATGAAGACTACGCATAATATACCACCTTGCCTCCAATATCTATTTAGATTTGGGAATACATAGTCACTCTTTTTTTAATAAATACATCCAAAGTGAGGAAACGATAAATGCCACTCGACTTCGAAACATGCTCCAAGGACATGGCAAGAGTCTTACGAGCTTTGTGGAAAGATTTTGAAGCACGATGCTTGATTGTCGTGATGGAAGCAATGAAGGTGATCCCTTTGAGATTTGCCCCAACAACATCTTACTCGAATATCGAGTACAGTTGGAAAATTGCAAAATCGCTCATTTTTAATGTCTTCCCAAAGTTCTTCAAGAGACAACTTTGTTTATTTAAATAAAGGATGAAGCAAAGACAAAGAAAAGTGGTGCCCATCAACCTTTGGCCGCCTTGGAAGATCCTTTTAAAGCTTCTCCAACAAGACTTGATATTCCACCTCTTCCATCGCCGACTGACAAAGAACTTTGTATAGTGCTGGAGCAACTCGTCCAATATAAAATTAAGCCTCCATTCATGCTAAGATGACCACCATCCAAAGTGGACAAGAAGCATCCAATGTTTAGTCATTACCATCAATACATGGGCCACCCCACCTCTATGTGCAAAGCTATCCAAAAAATGCTACTTGAAAAAAATCAAAAAAGATGCTTTAGAGCTCTTTGTTCAGCGGTCAGCTTTCCTCCTAGGCTTGCAAGGAACACATTAACTTACTCCATATCATGAAGATCTGCTATGGAACTACATTATCAAGGTAAAGATGTTGTGACAAATTCCTAGAAATCTTACTTGAAGTTTCCGTAGACGGTTCATTCGACAAATCCCCAATGCCGTAGCTTTTCTTTCTCGAGATTTTAGTGTAAAACGGTGGTGAACTGTAACTTTTTTGAAAAATATATGTGTGTGTGTATGTGTGTTTAAGAAAGTATTTGAAGCATTCTTAGGATGGATTTGCATACTCTATGACATTCTTATGTTCTTACCTCATTTTGGGATGGCAATATATTTTGTCAATAGAGGTATTTAATTCCTCTACAAGATTATCATTTTCCTTAATCGTATTAGAAATTTATTTATCTAGTAATTGCCATTATCGATGGAAAATGATTACTAGTTTTCTTTAAAAAGAGAGAGAGAGAGAGAGAGAGAGAGAGAATGCATCAAAATTTGAAAACACCATAGCTAAAATCATGAAGAGAAGTAAGGGCGAACAAGCATAATCTGAGAATTGGAGGAATTCATCGATGAGTCCAAAATGAGCGATGGTCATGATTTGCCTAACTAGATGAAGTGAATAATCTAAAAAAGATAGGCTCTTGGCTCCAAATCAATGACTCTTGCTCCAAAAGACTAACTCTTCTTGAATCAGTCCTCGAGACAATGACTATTTTGTTTCAAGGAAAGGTTTCATCGCATTTATCTCGAAGCAATCTCGAAGCAAAGGGTATTGCTCCGATAGACATATAAAGTTTGTCTCGAAGCAACAAGCCTTGCTTTGAGACTCTATATTCTTCTTCATGACAGACGGAAGGGACTGTTCACCAAAAAGGAGCAAGACTTGATATTGCTAGAATCCTCTTGGAAGGCAACACTTGAAGTGATGTCATTCTTAAATGTGGTGCCATCAGAGATGATCATCTTGGAGATGGCACCTCCAGAGGAAATTTCATCAGAGTTCTTGAAATCATTGCCTCTAGAGCTGGCACTACCAGAGCACAACCTACTGAAGTTTTCAAAGCAAATGACTCTAGTGGTCTCCGAGCATCTTTTAGAGTTTTCAAAACAAATGACTTTTGCAGTCATGAAGCATATGCCTTAAGAGAAATTTCCTTCAAAGATCTCAGGGTAAACACCTTTGGAACAAACTTCTCTAAAGGTAACAAAAGAGTGTTTGAGCATGATTAATTCCTATGCCCATCTAAGAAAGCTCTAAAGCTGCAACGGAGCAATACACAGAAGTTGACATTGGTGAAGACCTCTCCCTTTATAAAAAAGTTCCTATAAGTTTTCAACTCTACTATCATGTACTATTACAATTCTTTACTCTAGAGAGCACTACGATGTCCTTACTCCATAAATTTATTTTCATCATGGCTTAACTCTTCTCTAGAGCATTGTTGTCTGTCACATGATATGCTGATCTCTGTGACCATCCAATTCTCTCTCGAAGCACTATAATGATTTTGCTTCTCCAAGAGCTTTTACAATTGCTATTGAAGTCTTGTCCTCCTCTGATAGAACCCTATTCATTGCCTAAAAGGTTGATGCTTTCACCTTCTTTGTTATTACCGCATTTTCTACTTCTTGCTAATGAGAAAAGTGAAGTGATAAAAGGATCAACATGACTACACAATACAAATAGTAATTTACAAATGAACTATTTTCTTTAGTCATTTTACTACTATATTTGTCTTTAGTATACATGTAGCATGAGCTTGTCCCTCAGAGTCCCTTTTGACTATCGATTAACTTGCATAGAATATCAGCACTTTATCTCCACCATATTATCATGACTTGGGACAAACCTCCATTATAGACTTGTTCAGTTATTTTGAATTCATTCAAATACTTTATTAATTACTTTGGTCATCTCTTGTATGCGTCTATCTTGTCTATCATCAAGTATGCAGATAGTCCAACCATATATGGAATTTCATCATGCTTACGTGTTTTTCTTGTTTTGTTTATCTCCAATATGAATAACATGAGACTGCCCATTACTAGTGCTTATACGACTTCAACTAAAGATGATCGTACTAAAAATTTGTGTAGTGTGTGATTGATCTAATAATATCGGATGCTTTACCTCCCTGACTTTGACATGTGCATTTCCCTCCAAATACTATAATGATGATTCTTTACTCTTTACAAAATCCTTTACGTGTTAGCCATCATTAGTCGAGGTCTCTATGTGCAAATAAAGAATAATCATTTTGAGTACTTAGCCAAATCTCCAAAATTATTTTGCTCTATCTCTAGGGCAATTCCACTCCGGAGCGCTTTTTTCCACCTTCGAGCTACTTTGATTCATTTGCTTCGCTCTAGAGCACTCATTCCCTCTCTGGAGCTGTTTTATTTAGTCCATTTTAGAGTAGTTGTTCCACCTTCAGAGTTGATCCATTGGGTCTATTCTAGAGCCCTCGATCCATCTCCAGAGCTACTTAATTTACTTTACTTTGGAGCAATTATTTCATCTCTGGGGCTACTTCATTTAATCTACTTCGAAGCACTTGTTCTGTCTTTGGGGCTACTTTATTTAACCTGCTCCAAAACACTTATCCCATCTTTGGAGCTGTTTTATTTGGTTTGCTATAGAGCACTTGTTTTTTCTCTGTGGCTACTTCATTCGGTTCACTCTAGAGCACTCATTTCTTCTCTAGAGCCGCTTCATTCGTTGTGCTCTGAAGCACTCATTCCATCTCTAAAGCCGCTTGATTTGGTCCACTCTAGAGGGCTTAATCCATCTTTGGAGCTGCTTTGTTTGGTCTGCCCAAGAGTGATTTTTATATCTCTGGAGCTACTTTGTTCTAGAGCACTTGTTCCATCCCTAGGGCTACTTCATTTAACTTGCTCTAAAGCACTTATCCCATCTCTAGAGTTACTTCATTTAATCTACTCTAAAGCACTTGTTTCATCTGTGGAGCCGCTTCGTTTAGTCCACTCTAGAGCACTCATTCTGTCTCTAGAACTTTTCATTCCAGAGCACTTATTTTGTCTCTCGGGCTACTTCATTTAACCTGCTTTGGAGCACTTGTTCCATCTCTAGAGTTATTTTGTTTGGTCCACTCCATTGCACTTATTCCATCTCTAGAGTTGCTTCATCTACTTTGCTCTAGGGCACTTATTCCACTTCAGAGCTACTTTGTTCGATTCGCTCTGGAGCATCTGTTCTGTCTCCAAGGCTACTTCTTTTGGTCTGCTCCAAAGCACTCATTGCATCACCAAAACTGTTTTGTTTGGTCCACTCCAAAGCACTCATTGCATCACCAAAGCTATTTTGTTCGGTCTACTTTGGAGCACTTATTTTGTCTCTGAGTCTACTTCATCTAATATGTTATGGAGCTCTTTGTTCCACCTTCAGAGTTGGTTTATTTTGTCTGCTCCAGAGCACTTATTCCATTTCCAAAGCTACATTGTTTGGTCCATTACACAGCACTTATTCCACCTCTGGGGTTTCTTTGTTTAGTCTACTCCAAAGCACTTCATTCTATCTCTAAAGTTACTTTGTTCAACCTACCTTGGAGCACTTATTTCCTTCTCTAAATATACCTTATTTAATCCACCCTAGGGCCACTTCTCTTCATTTCCAAAATTGCTATATCTAATCTCTGAGGTGGCTCGATTTAATTCACCCTATAGTTTCTTAATTCTCATGATTGCTTTGGTATTTCATCAGTTTCCAACGATAGTTCACTTAATTCGCCTTAGAACTATTTCGTTTGATTTTTGGAGTCCCTTATTCCTATCTATATGGCCACTTTATTCCATCTCCATAGCCAATTTATCCTGTCTCTATAACTACTTCATTCTAGCCTTGTAGATACTTTAGTTGATCTCTATAGTCCACTTTGGAGCTATTCTATTCTATCTCTAAAAGCACTTTGTTTAATTTGCTCTGAAGCTACTTCATTCTATCTTCATGTTTATTTCATACGGTCTACTTTAGAGCTACTTTAATTGATCTCTAAACTATTTTATTTGCTCTTTAGAGTAAATTTGTTCAATTTATTTTAAAGTTCCCTTCTTTAGCCTTTAGAGCCACTTTATTTGATTTGCTTAGGAGCCATGTCCTTTGATTTTCAAAATTACTTTCTTTAACCTTTAGAGAGACTTTGCTTGCCCTGTTTATGCTTCTCTCTAATTTTCAAAGCTTTCTCTTTTGAGCTACTATAAAGCTACCCTTTTTTATTTGCCAAATTATACATGCTTTGGGGGTTACTTCATCTTCGCAGTTGTTTCATTACTCTATTTCAAAGCTACCATGTTTGATCTCTGAGGCCAATCTCTAAAGTTATTTGATTTTCCAAGATATCTTCCAACCTCTAAAGTGATTCCATATGGTCACTCAAAGCTAATTTGTTCACCCTTCAAGGCTACTTTGTCGTTGTACTTCAGGACTATTCAATTGAGTTATGAATACTTCCTCCTCCCTACATCAATTCTTCATGGCCAATGACCTTACACCACAGTCACTTAAAATTTACTACTCACTAATTAAGATCTATCCTACTTTTTTTATTCTTGGAGGAGTTCCACTTTAATGACTTATTTTTTCCTCTCTATATCATCATTTGTTTGTTATCTAACTCTTTGTTCCTCAAGTTTTATCTCTCATCTTCAAGGGTTTATTTCTCATCCTTCAAATCTATAACTCCTACTATGAGAACCTTATCTCCTACTTATTAAATTTGCAAAGTATCTTAGATGTGCACAACACTCCACTACCTTAACTATGATAATCACCAAAGCACATGACATGAAGTTACGGCTTTACTGATTTCTCTTACTAATCTTTGATGTCTCCGATTGGGAAATCTATGGACATAGTCATCAACCTTTCTAAGGAAATTGTGCACAATGGCAATAAAAAGAGATGCTCAAGGCTACTGTGAATGACTCTTATCTAAGAAACTTGGGGCTGATTCTGTAGAGACTTTTATGTTCTACCAACTAGTTCTTACATACTTCACAGGAACATCCATGGCATACACAAGGCATGAAGCTACCTCATCAACTGAATCTGTGTTTGGGATGTTTTGAAGAAAGCTGAGATAGATATCATGACAAGTTTCTACTTTGAGAACTCTAGAGTCTTCACCATTGTTGGGCTCATTTTAGCCGTAGTTTGAACTTCATTTTCCACTAAAGGAGCTCGCTTGAAAAGGGCTAAAACCACTAGTTCATTGGAAGTCGACTGGACACAAAATACCAAAAGTTTTACATAAAAAAGAACTCGATGGTCTTGACTTAGGACTATATCCACCGGGCATGTAAATGCTTACATAGTCCACATTACTTGGAGCTATCCATGACGTAGTCCACATTACTTGCTGTTAGACTAAGTGCCCTAAGGATTAAATGATGTAATAATTTTTTTGAGACGTTAATCAATAAAGAGTTTATTTACCATTTATATACCAAATGTTGTCCTCTTTATGTTCGTTGTTATTGAATGTATGATAAGCAAACAAAAGTTTGAGACTGTCAGTCTAAACCTTTGAAATCGTGCATATGATGGAAAACTTATACAAAAGACATGAATCTTAAAGGCGATAGTTTAAATGATAAGGTCTGCAATCAAAGGAAAAAAGTTGGGCACCTTATTCATGTTAAGATTGTTATATTGTCTACATCCCTAGCAGGAGATGACTTGCCTTGGACATCATAGTGAGACTTCGTGAGTAGAAACATTGGTATATTGTCATAGCTGATGATATAAATTTGAATTAATTTGATTAATAATTCCATTTGTTTAAATCAATTCACTTTAGAAAATCATATGTGTTATGTCTTAATTCTGTAATGAACAATGGGCCCTTGTTCTTGACTTGTGTGTTTTGATGTACCAAAAGGTGATATCCTAATTTGATGATGGTATGCATATCGATACGTTGAAACATAACTCTTGATTGACATAAACCCATTGTTCATAAATATGGAATCCATAACTCTTTTGTAGAGTTAATGATATTCTCTTTTAGTCATTATCTTGTAATTAGAAGATTAGAGTGCTCAACTATTTGGATAATAGGTGTAACTCGAATGGTATATTATTTATGGATAGGAAATATTCCAATTATGAGATAATAGAACATAAGATAAAAATAACCAGGAAGGTAAAGCAGAATTTATCTCTCAATCAATTATGAATCTCCTATGAGGATTTTACACATTATGATATATCATGGATGATTAGCTTATTGGAGATTTGTAATTTTATATAGTTTGAAAGTGTAGCTCTAAGCTTTTAGTAGAGTAGCATTACAGTTGATAATTATAAAATATATATATTTGGGATATGTTATTTTATAATTATAGGAGCTTACTCTATATATGTTCATCAGGTCCTCTTTACCAACTCATAATAATTCATGTAATGATACAGTATGTTTTTCCTATATATTGGTGACTTATATTAGTTATTAGATTGACTGCAATTTGATAAGAGTGAATTTATTAATTCATGTTAGTTTATTAGTTGAATTAATTTTGTGAAATTAATTCAAGATAAACATATTGAATTATTTGGATAATATTTTATTTGATATAGGATTATCTATATATGACTGTTTTAATCAAATAACTTCTCTATTGGCTTATTTGAATTAAAAATGAGGCTCTATCTAAGATTCCTAAGTGAAATAAGACATTCTGAGTTTCTAAATTATCGCTCGATTGATAGGCTGATGGCTGAGTTTGGTAGGCTAGTGAAGCTGATTTGGCAAGCCAATCTCCCAAATCAGCATGCCAAACATGCAACAATCAAGTTATGCATTTTTGACACTTTTTCATCAGAAGTTGATCTAGACTCGAATTTTGGCTCCTAATCTAATAAGGACTAGCCCCAAATTCGACTACTATATAAGCAGAACTATTTTACATTGTTCCTTTGATCATTTGAGAGGCATAAAGTGAGTACTATATGAGAAACTCAGAAACTCTCAGAGAGCAAGTGTTCAACTTCATTAACCTTAGCTCTAGGTATTCTGAAGTGGTTAGAAGGAAAGTCACTATAGGAAAAGCTGTGCGACGTGCGACAACCTGCACTCCGATCATGGAAAGAGAATAGCAAGGAAGACTAGTTAGTTGAGACTCTTTCAGAATGTTCTTCACTACTTAGTTTCTCTGCTATCTTTTGTATACAAAAGAGGTACATAAGATTTGTTTTTAATTTATGTACTTAGCATGTCAAACCAATTATTTAGAATACACTTTGATTTAAAAATTTTTAATTTTTGTTGCGTATCATTTTTCCAACACTTGGAGCTATCCATGACGTGATTTACAGAACTTGGAGCCATCCATGATGCAATCCATGTTACTTAGAGCTATCCACGGGTCAATCTACATAACTTGGAGCTATTAATGACACCATCTACATTACTCGGTGCTATCCATGGCACAATCCACGTTACTTGGTGCTATCCATGATGCAATCTTCATGACTTGGAGCTATCCATGATGCGATCTACATAACTTAGAGCTATCCATGGTGCAGTCTACATAGCTAGGAGATGTCCTACAATGTGCTTAATTAAAAGTAACCAGCCCAAAATTTGATGCTCTGATGCGTAAGGAGCAGAGGTGCATTCGCTCCTACATATGGCACCACTTTAGTGCTTTGATATATAAGTGGCTATGCATGGCATGGTGCTCCGATGTGTAAGTGGAAGCCTATGCTTGCTCTGACTATGTGTGGCATTACTTTGCATTTAACAATTCAATGCATAAGTAGTGCATGGGCACTCACTCCGACTCCATATGGTACCACTTTAGTACTCCAATATGTAAGTGGCTATGCATAGCAAAGTGCTCCACTGTGTAAGTGGTGGACATATGTTCACTCTGACTATGTTGCTATTCAATGCACTCACTCTAACTTCATATGGTACCACTTTAGTACTCCGATACGTGAGTGGCTACATATGGCAAAGTGCTCTGATGTTTAAGTGGTAGACATGTGTTTGTTCCAACTATGCATGGTACTACATTGTTATTCAATGCTTCGATCCATAAGTAGTGCATGGGCGCTCACTTTGACTCCATATGGTGCCACTTTAGTACTCTGATATTTGAGTAGCTACACATGGAAAAATGCTCTGATCTGCAAATGGTGACCATGCGTTCGCTTTGACGATGAATGGCGTTGCTTCGGCTACGTGCAATGTCACTTGGCATCTCCCACATTGACCCAAATGGAGGACATGTGTCTGCTCTGACTAAAGTGGTACAATACCTAGACAACCTATGCTTGTGCTAGATATGGCATCGCTCTGTGATGTACTAGAGTGTGAAAGTGGCCATCTATGATCACTTTGACCATACAAGGTATGATCTCATATTCTTGGTGAATTAAATGATCTTGTACCTAAGACGAGTTCCATAGCAAACTTTGTGAAGTAATTTAGTTTAGTATCTTTACGTCCATGATACTTCTCCTAAGAATCCTGCTAAAGATTATAGTCTTTAAGACTAAGAAATTGATAGATTTATGCGGTCTTAAAATAAACATTAAAGTCATGATGACAATTTAGGAGTTATGCTATTTCATGATTTTGGGAGAATAGCTGGTTGACCTGTTTTGATGACACATAGATTTGAAGGCTCATCTAGTTAAGGAAATTTGATGAAGTGTGAAAAAATAAGATAGAGATTACTATTAGGATCACAAGATTGAGGGTTAAACTGTTGGAAACAAAGTGCGCAGCGGAATTTTAAATTTTTTTCATTAGAGTATTTTCCAAAACACAAGTTTGACATGTTATATGTATAAATTAAACAGATCTTACTAACCTCAGTGTGCCGAAGAACCTCCGCGACCTGTGTAGAGAAGTAACGTTCCAGAAGAGCCTCAACCAACTGGTCTTCTTTGCTATTCTCTATCCACAACTGGAGTGAGTGTGGGCTCACACGTACAGCTCTTCCACCGGTGACTCTCCTTCCAACCAATAGAGAGAACCCAAAGCTAGTGTTTGTGATTTGTGAACAAAAGCTCTCAGGGAGTTTTCAGATGCTTACTAGAAGAGTATCACTCTTAATCTCTCAAATTGATCTAAGTAAATCATTAGACTCACTCCCTTTTTATACCTATTGGTCCTTGGGGTCAGTCCATATCAGATTAGGTCTCAAAAATCGAAACAGAATCAAGTTCGGATCAATATCTGATAAGATACGCGTGAAAAATGCGTAATCTTAACTGTCGCGGTCGGCATGCCGAACTGTGTGATAGGCAGGCCGAACTGGCCAGTTCGGCAGGCCGAACTGCCGAGAAAAAATCTCCGCGAATCTTTTATTTTCCACCCGAGATTCTAAAGGATAAAGTCTCAGTTTTGATTCAAATAGCCCAATAGAAAAGATATCTGATCAAAACAAACTTTATCAAGATAATCTCTAAGAAAATAAATCAATTCACAATAATTCTACAAGTTTATCTTGTTCTAATTGTCCAAAATTAAAACAACCGATAAACAGACAAGAATTATCCGAACGCCATAATTCAACAAGTTCATCTTGAACTAATTTCTTACATAATTAATTCAACCGATAAACAGACATGAATTATTTGATTCTTATAAATTTTAAACCAATATGATAAATCCGACATAAGTCACCAATTATTGGAAAAGCACGCCGTGTCGTTACAGGATTTTGTGAGCTAGCAAAGGGGACCAAAATGGACCTATAAAGTTCAAGCTCATGATAAATATGAAACCCAATATCCCAGATATACATTTCACAATTATCAACTCAAACGCTACTCCACTAAAAGCTTGGAGCTGCACTCTCGAACTTTATAGAATTACGAAGCTCGTGTAGCTAAGTCTCCATGACATATCATAGTGTATCGCATCCCCATATGATCATCCATAATCGGCTTAAGGACAAGTTCTGTCTTACCTTCCCGATTATTTTTATCTTACGTTCTATTGTCTCACCATTAGAAAACTTACCATCTAAAGATAGTATACCATTCGGTTACACCTATGTATCCAAATGGTTGAGCGCTCCAGTTTTCCAATTACAGGACAACGCATATAAGAGGATATCATTACTCCTAAAGAGGAGCTATGGATTCCATATCTATGAATAACAAGTCTACGCTACCAAGAGTCATGCCTCCAACGTACCGGCATGCATGCCACTATAGAGATGTAGGAGTCACCCATTGGTACATCAAAAGACACAAGTCGAGACAACGGGCCCATTATTCATCTCAGGATTAAGATACAATACAAATGATTGTCTAAAGTGAATCGATTTGCCAAGACAGAATTATTAATCCAAATCAATTCACTTTATGTCCCGATCCAACACATCGTCACCTATGACAACGCGACAATGTTTCCATTCACGGAGTCCAACTCCGATGGCCAAGACAAACCATCTCCCAAAACGGATATAGACAACATAACAATCTTTACATGAATAAAGCGCCCAACTTTATTCCCTCGATTGCAGATCATATATTTTAGACCATCACCTTAAGAGTCGTGTCTACCGCATAATCATCCCATCATATGCCCAACTCTTAAGGTTTAGACTGACAGTCTCAGACTACTGTTTGCTTATCATACATTCAACAAATATGAACGTAAAGAGGACAATATTTGGTATATATAAATGAATAAATTCTTTATTGATAAAAATGTCTCCAAAAACGTATTACATTTTTACTCCTTAGAGCATACATGTCTAACAATCTCCCACTTGCACTAAGTGAGTAAATACTGCAAATTTCGCATCCCCATAGCTTCCACATGCCTTTCGAAGACTCTCCCAGAAAGTGTCTTCGTAAATGGATCAGCTAAATTGTCCTCTGACGCGATCTTGCACACCGTGACATGCCCGCTCTGAACGAAGTCCTTTATCACATGATACTTCCGATCAATATGCTTACTCTTCTTGTGAAATCTTGGTTCCTTAGCATTAGCTACCGCCGCACTGTTATCACAGTACAGTGATACCGCTTTATCCATACCAGGAACTACCTCAAGATCCCAAAGGAACTTGCGGAGCCACACTGCTTCTTTCGAAGCATCACTTGCCGCCACATACTCGGCCTCCATCGTTGAATCCAAAGTGCAATCTTGCTTCGCACTTCTCCAACTGATGGCACCGCCACCCAGAGTAAACACAAACCCCGATGTCGATTTCCTAGAATCCAGGCAGGATTGGAAATCTGAATCAGTGTATCCTAGAGGAGTTAAATCCTCACCCAAATACACAAGCATATACCCTCGAGTCCTTCTCAGGTACTAGAAAATATGCTTTACTGCAACCCAATGGTTAGGTTCTGGATCCGCCTGAAATCGACTCACAATCCCGACCGCATAACTAATATCTGGTCGAGTGCAAAGCATGGCATACATGAGACTACCCACTGCCGAAGCATAAGGTACCTTCTTCATGTATTCTCTTTCTTCATAAGACTTTGGAGAGTCTTTCTTAGAAAGAGTAATTCCAGACCTAGATGGTTGCCCACCTTTCTTGGAATCCTGCATTGCAAACCTCCTGAGAATTTTATCTATGTAGCCGGCCTGTGACAAAGCTATCATTTTGTTCTTCCTATCCCGAAAGATCTGGATACCGAGAACAAAATTAGCCTCACCCAAGTCCTTCATGTCAAACTGCTTGGTCAACCATAATTTGACCGATGACAACGCCCCAACGTCATTGCCAATTAGCAGAATGTCATCTACATAGAGTAGTAGAAAAACTACCTTCCCATTCTTAATGTGTTTGTAAACACATGGTTCATCCACATTTTGTGAGAACCCATAAGTCTTGATCACTTGATCAAATCTTATGTTCCAAGAACGAGAAGCCTGCTTAAGTCCATAAATAGACTTTAGCAACTTACAAACCTTACCCTCTTGACCCGTGACCTTGAACCCCGTCTGGTTGTTCCATATAAATGGACTCATCAAGATAGCCATTCAGAAAAGCCGTCTTGACATGCATCTGCCAAATCTCGTAGTCGAGAGCGGCAGCTATGGACAAGAGAATCCGGATGGACTTAAGCATGGCTACAGGCGAAAAGGTTTCCTCATAATCGATTCCTTCCTTTTGCGTATAACCCTTAGCTACCAGTCTAGCCTTAAAGGTTTCGACCTTTCCATCCACTCCACTTTTCCTCTTGTAGATCCACTTACTCCCTATGGGTTTTACCCCTTCGGGAAGATCCACAAGCTCCCAGACCCGATTAGTCTCCATAGACTTCATCTCAATGTTCATGGCCTCTGTCCAGAGTCTTGAATCAACATCCTCCATAGCTTCTGCGTAAGTATAAGGATCCCTGTCATGTTCATCCGGTTCAGCCAAAAAGACCTCCCCATTGAACATATACCTCTCAGGTTGACGCCCGATCCCCCCACTACGCCGAAGCCCCTGAGGTTGTTGTTCAGGTTTGTTTGGTTTTTCTACAGCCGATCGGAATGGTTTCATTCGGAACCTCCGGAGTAAACGGATTACCCCTCAACTCCTCAAGCACCACTTTGCTTTGAGGTTTAAAGTCGTTCATGTAACTCTCCTCAAGGAAAGTTGCATTAGTTGAAACCACGACTTTATTTTCCTTTGGGTTATAAAAATAACCCCCTTTAGTCCCTTTTGGATATCCTACAAACACGCAAACTTCTGAACGTGCTTCCAACTTATTCGGATCCTTAAACAGGACATGAGCTGGACATCCCCATATGCGAATATGGTTTAAGGATGTCTTCCGTCTTGTCCACAACTCGTGAGGAGTTTTAGGGACCGATTTTGAAGGCACATTGTTCAAAAGATAACATGCGGTTTGTAGTGCATATCCCCAAAAGGATAAAGGCAATGATGAATAACTCATCATGGACCGAATCATGTCCAACAAAGTCCTATTCCTTCTCTCTGCTACGCCATTCTGCTGCGGAGTGCCCGGCGCAGTCAAATGGGATAAAATCCCATTCTCTAACAAGTGTCCCAAGAACTCATCAGAAAGGTATTCCCCACCTCGATCAGATCGAAGTGCCTTTATGGGTCTACCCAATTGCTTTTCCACTTCAGCCCGAAACTCCCTGAACTTATCATAAGTTTCGCTTTTGTGGTGCATTAGGAACACATACCCATATCTTGAGTAATCGTCAATAAAAGTAACGAAGTACTCATACCCTCCTCGTGCCCGGATGTTCATCGGTCCGCAAACATCACTATGCACAAGTTCTAGAACCCCTTTGGCCCTATTGCCCTTAGACCCGTATGGTCTTTTGGTCATTTTACCCTCCAAACAAGATTCACATTGAGGTATAGATTCCACCTTTAAGTGACTTAAAGGTCCATCCCTTACCAACCTTTGAATCCTATTTAGGTTAATATGGCCAAGGTGCAAATGCCAAAGATAAGTCTTATTAGAGTGAGAAGTTTTAAGTCTTTTTGAGTCATTATCATTTATCTCAGCATTAAGCAATAGGTCCATCTTAGGTTTGATAAAATATAGATTATTTTGCATCCATCCAGAATAGATAAAAGATTTGTTTTTACGAATCACCACTTTTTCATTAAAAGATACCACGTAGGAGTCTTTAAATAAAGAAGATACAGAAATTAAATTCCTTTTAAATTTAGGAACATAAAAACAATCTCGCAAAATTAAACTCCTATAATTATCAAAATAAAGATGGACATCTCCCACTGCTTCCGCTGAGACCAAGGATCCATCACCCATCCGAAGCGTTAAGTCTTCACGAAGTAGACTTCTCGTTTCTTTGAATCCCTGCAGAGAAACACAAACATGATTAGTTGCACCGGAATCTATGACCCAAATGTCACTGGATTCCTCAACCAAACAAGTTTCTAAATATAGAAGATCACACCTACCTCCCTTGGAAAGGAAGTCCTTGCAATGCTTCTTTATATGCCCGACCTTACCACAAAAGAAGCACTTAAGCTTCTTTGGGTTCTTCTTCTTCTTCTTCTTGCTCTTGGTAGCAATAGGAATAGAAGACTTCCCACTTTTGGCCCGTTGCTTCTTTCCATTCCCAGAGTTAGGATTGGAACCAGAAGCAGCTACCATATTGGCCTCTCCACCAGCAGGAGACTCCCTGATCAGCAGTTCAAACTCTTGTAACTGTTTCATCAGTTCTGTCAAGGTCATATCCCGTCTATTGCTTAGATTAAAAGTAGCTCTAAACGGAATAAATTCCTTAGACAGAGTCTCAAAGACCATAGTCATCTGAGTTTCAGCATCGATGTCGGCTCCATTGGTTTGAGTCTCAGCGAGGTAACCCATGACCAACATCATGTGCTCCTTTACAGATGTCCCCGGTCTCTGTCTATAGTTTAAGAGTTTCCGAAGCGCCCCTTGCCGCTTTGTTATGGCCTGGCCTCCAAACATGTCCTCAAGATTATCCAAGATCTGCTTCGCAGTCTCATAATCCTGGTGTTGAGCCTGCAGCACGTTATTCATGCTAGCCATAACATAGCAGCGGGCCTGATCATTAGCATCTTTCCAGCGGTCGTACGCTTGGAATTGCTCATTACTTGAGTCTCCCGTAGGCTCGGGAGGACAAGGAGTTGTCAGAACATATTTCAGTTTCTCAAAGGAAAGGACGATGTCCAGGTTCCGTTTCCAATCATTATAGTTCTCACCGGTTAATTGGTTTTTGTCAAGTATCGATGATAAAGCGTTTTTAGACATTTTCAATCTACAATAAAGAATCATATACCAAACATAAGCAAACATATATAATAATTTAGTAAGATAACACAATCATGTAAAATCATACAAATGTGTTTATGTGTCAAAACCTTGAAAATATCACAACCTTACAACGATAATTCCCAACTCAGAATTCAACAAGCTCCTAGGGGAGTCATGCCAAATTCAATCAGGAACACGGATCCCCTCCTGATTAATATATGCCATCCAGGACCCGTATGATCCAGCATATACTAATAATCGTTTCTTTGGCCATTAGAATTATCCGAACGCCATAATTCAACAAGTTCATCTTGAACTAATTTCTTACATAATTAATTCAACCGATAAACAGACATGAATTATTTGATTCTTATAAATTTTAAACCAATATGATAAATCCGACATAAGTCACCAATTATTGGAAAAGCACGCCGTGTCGTTACAGGATTTTGTGAGCTAGCAAAGGGGACCAAAATGGACCTATAAAGTTCAAGCTCATGATAAATATGAAACCCAATATCCCAGATATACATTTCACAATTATCAACTCCAACGCTACTCCACTAAAAGCTTGGAGCTGCACTCTCGAACTTTATAGAATTACGAAGCTCGTGTAGCTAAGTCTCCATGACATATCATAGTGTATCGCATCCCCATAATGATCATCCATAATCGGCTTAAGGACAAGTTCTGTCTTACCTTCCCGATTATTTTTATCTTACGTTCCATTGTCTCACCATTAGAAAACTTACCATCTAAAGATAGTATACCATTCGGTTACACCTATGTATCCAAATGGTTGAGCGCTCCAGTTTTCCAATTACAGGACAACGCATATAAGAGGATATCATTACTCCTAAAGAGGAGCTATGGATTCCATATCTATGAATAACAAGTCTACGCTACCAAGAGTCATGCCTCCAATGTACCGGCATGCATGCCACTATAGAGATGTGGGAGTCACCCATTGGTACATCAAAAGACACAAGTCGAGACAACGGGCCCATTATTCATCTCAGGATTAAGATACAATACAAATGATTGTCTAAAGTGAATCGATTTGCCAAGACAGAATTATTAATCCAAATCAATTCACTTTATGTCCCGATCCAACACATCGTCACCTATGACAACGCGCCAATGTTTCTATTCACGGAGTCCAACTCCGATGGCCAAGACAAACCATCTCCCAAAAGGGATATAGACAACATAACAATCTTTACATGAATAAAGCGCCCAACTTTATTCCCTCGATTGCGGATCATATATTTTAGACCATCACCTTAAGAGTCGTGTCTACCGCATAATCATCCCATCATATGCCCAACTCTTAAGGTTTAGACTGACAGTCTCAGACTACTGTTTGCTTATCATACATTCAACAAATATGAACGTAAAGAGGACAATATTTGGTATATATAAATGAATAAATTCTTTATTGATAAAAATGTCTCCAAAAACGTATTACATTTTTACTCCTTAGAGCATACATGTCTAACATAAACACCTAGATGTAGACTTACATCCTCGATAAGAAATCATCAAGAAAGGATTTATAGTTTAAGCATATAATAAATCCTTTAGCTTTGGGTGACTTGGATTTCAATTGCATATAGGCTGAACATTATGAGGTATGGGTGTGATCACTTGATTCAAATTACTCTTTTTCCAAGATCAGGGACTTATGATGTTTCAAGGATAGGGTTTATGTAAGAAAGAGAAATCTCTTAGAGAGTTGTGATAAGAACTAGATGATATGATCTTCTGTCCATTTCAAGAAAAATAGATAACCTTGATGGAGACGACAACTTAAAGTTTAAGCTTAAGACTCCATAAATTTAATCTTTGGGTTTGATTCCTAACTTAAGTGTTGATAAACTTAATGTTAGTCATGATCATAGGACTTGATTGATACATCAATCTTGTGATGAGTTATGAGCTGTTATAAAATTTATTTGAGCAATCATGCAAGATAAAAAAATTGAGGAACTTAAAATGATGATAGAGAAATCCTTTAGGCTTGACAAACTACTAGAGAATTCATCTCTGAACCACATCTCAAAGATCATCTTCAAACAACATCTTGCATCTGATCAAAATTCTATCTCGCAAAAGATGAAAGCCATCCATACATTGACAATGATTGTGCACATCCATCGACCGATAAAAATCAGGTTTATTTGCACTTGCTAAAGTGATTCATTACTTAAAAAAGCTATAAAATTGTCACATCCCGAAATCCAAGAGATGATGCGGCGGATTAATTAGATTAAATAAATTAAATTTTTAATAAAAACTGTCATTTTAAAAGGTATTAAGTTAAGTATAAGAATGTAGAGTATTTAAGACTTTTTAAGATATTTGTTAAAATATGAAAGCAGACAAAGCGAAATAAAATATTAAATAAGCAAATACCATTAGGCCCCACCAAATCCATATTAGTGTATACACACAGTATCGACAATATTAAATACATAACCACAGTCCAAATAAAAAAGAAATAAATTAAAATATTACATGCCATGCTTGTAAATAAATACCCTAGACAGTGATGTCCTAATCCTGCAGCTTCTTCCTCGTTCTTCAGTCTTCCCTTAGCCGGGTTCCACTTAGAGGGGAAAGGTTTTTAAATAAGAAAAATGTAAGCGAAAGGCTTAATAGGACTAAACTTTTGAAAATATTTGATTTAAACATATAATTCATTTTTAAACAAAAGCTATAATACAAGATAAATAAATAAACGAATAACTAATTGAAGCTCATTAAATTTATTCATACCAATTAATCATTTATTCATCCATAGGCAGTCTCATTATCATGTTCTTGACAAAGCCATATGAATCACCACAGAAGTGGCCTAGCTGGGTTACGGGACTTGCCCCCAAGGTCGTGCTCTCCACGACCTGATCTCTCTACATGGTATCATGCTCGATCATTTCAGACGGTACTAATTGACACATCTAGTGTCATATCATTATCATGTCTCATTTACCAGATATTCTCATTACGTTCATTATGATCATTCATTATTTAGCCAATAATGAAAATGAGTATTAAACTGCATTTCTCGAAAACATTTGAAAGGAAATGCTTCATGGCCAAAACCCTTTAAAACATGGCTACCAAGGAGAAGGGATAGAAGTCCTACCTCGATATCCCGTATCAACGTTCAACACTGTAGTCCCAACCTGCTATACATTAGCTCCACGGAACCATGAACAACCTTAAATAGAAACTAAGTTTATCAATATCTAGCGTAAGGTATCTACATCCCTAACCTACCTCATGGTGTCTTAGTATGCCTTTAGAGTTCACAAAATCATCTCATGAGGTTATAATTTTGATATAGGTTTTAAACTGTGAAAAACGGGCAAAAAGAGTCATTTTTTATGAGGTCTGGTCGGCCTACCGGAACCCCTAGTCTGGCTTGCCAAACTCTATAGTTCGGCCTGCCAGCCATCCAAGACCGGCCTACAAAGCTGGCTTAGGTTTGGCCTACCGACCAAATGAATCCGGCCTGTTAATCATTGAGTTTGGCCTACCAAACTAGAAAAACATGGGAGGCCCGAGACTTTGATTCTTGGCCTCTCCAAGTCCAAAAATCAATTCTAAACCTGTTTTTCAAGTCACAAAGCATTTATAACATTCATAAATGATAGAAAAACATGCTAGAATACATTTAAACACATTTAAGCAAGATTTACATAGAAATTTTCAAGGAAATCCAAAAATGGAGGAAAAGAGGAAAACTTGATTAAAACCAAATTTCATGAAATCAAGCCTAGATTCTAGATGATTTGAGTTCTACTAACTTAGATTAAGGGTTTCCTAAGCTCAAGAAACTCGGATTGCAACATTTCAACGAAATTGAAAAATTTGCGTTAAAAGTTTGAAATTTAAAAAAATAAAGAAACTAACCTTGAATCAAAGTGTAATATCGAGTTTATGGAGACCAAATTGCATTCCTCGCCTTCTAATCCAGCTAAAAATCAAGCTTGAACTCAAAAATTTGAATCAAAATAGAGAAAGGGAGAGATAGTGCGTTTGAGAGAGAGTGAGGGAAAGCGAGAAAGAGAGGGAGATAAATAGATGGGTGAGGGGTGGTTTTATAGAGCAAAACTAGGTTCCAGCACATAGTTTTGTAATTAAGACGTATTGGGTATTTTCCAAATTATTTTGTTTGAAAATTCAAAATAACATATGTAAATAACTAAAAGTGTGATAAATTTAAAATACTATAAAATACTTAGATTAAGTTTGAATTTACATCAAGGCATACTAATCCACTATTTAAACACTAATTATGCTTAATTAATTTTTTTGGGTGTTACAACTCTCTACCCCTAAAGAAAATTTCATCCCTGAAATTAAAGGTCAAATTAAAAAAAAAAACAAATGAGGGTACAACTATCTCATAGTCGATTCCAATTCCCAAGTCGCTTTATCAGCTCTGATGCTGCCACATGGCTTTCACTTGTGGTATGTCATGGCATCACAAGCTTATAATCTTTCGATCGGTGATCTAAACTGGCACCTCTTCGTAAGTCGTGTCTTCCTAAACCTGCACATCATGAAATGAGATGATCTTGCTCGGCTTGGGTGGACATTTTCTAAGCATTGGCACATGAAACACATCATGAACATGGGAAAGCTTGGGAGGAAGATCAAGGCGATAAGCGACCACACCAACATGATGAGTAATTTCAAACGGCCCAATGTACCTCGGTGCAAGTTTCCTACTTACACTGAAACGCAATATGCCTTTACATAGTGAAACCCTTAAAAGAACAAAATCTCCTACCTCGAACTCCAAACGTTGGCATCTCCTGTCTACATAGCTCTTTTGCCTACTTTGAGCAACCCTCAACCAATCACAAACCATGGTGACTTTCTTGTTGCTATCACAGATCTCATCTGGTCCAAGAAAAATTCTATCTTTTGGCTCTACCCAATACACTGGTGATCGACACAGCCACCCATAAAGTGCTTCAAACGGTGCCATGCTGATGCTCGCCTAATAGCTATTGTTGTATGTAAAGTCTACTAAATGCAAATATTACTTTCAATTCCCGCCAAAGTCTAAGACACAAGCACGTGATAAAGTCTAAGACACATGCACGTAGCATATCTTCAAGAATCTAAATAACCCGCTTGGACTACCCATCGGTCTAAGGATGAAACGCTATGCTGAATTTCAAATCTATGCCTAAAGCCTGCTAAAAACTCCTCCAATACTTGGCGTTAAATCATGTGTCTCTATCGAAAGTGATGGATGAGGGAACTTCATGCAACCTCACTACATTCTACAAATACAGCTCTCTAAGAACTCGTCTCAAACACGTCAACCTAAAAGGAATGAAATGCGCTGATTTTGTTAACCTGTCGACGACAACCCAAATCGCATCATGTCTCTACTCTGTCCTTGGCAATCTAGTAAGGAAATCCATCATGACATGCTCCCACTTCCACCCTGGGATAGGAAGCGACTGAAGCTAATCAATTGGTCTTCTGATGCTTGACTTTTACCTAGAGACAAGTCACGCACTTAGCCATGTACTCCTGAACATCCCTCTCCATGCCTCTCCACCAATATTGCCTCTTCAGGTCGTGGTACATCTTTGTGCTCCCCGGATGAATAACAAATTGAGACCTATGAGCTTCATCCATCATAGCTTTCATCACATCCTCAATTGTAGGTATTGCCAGACGCTCCCTAAAGTATAGAGACCCATCTGCATGAATCCTCCATTCTTCAAATTGCTCCCTATTTTGGATCTGTGTACATATCCCCTAAAGGTGTTGGTCCCGCCATTGATTCTACTTTATCATCTGAATGAGCGCTGGAGTCGATTCCATGTGGTACACTAAAACCTGATCGCCACAATTGTAGTACTGCAACCCATACTCGCTCACTGTAGCTTCTCTCATCCAATCCTTAAGTGCTAAGCATGCGAGAAATCTTGAAGCCTTCCTACTGAGCGCATCTGTGACTACGTTGGCCTTACCCAGATGATATTGCAATGTGAATTCATAGTCTTCCATATACTCTATCCATCTCTACTATCTCAGATTTAAATCTTTCTACGTGAACAAATACCTCAAGCTCTTGTGGTCCGAGAAAACCTGGAAGGTCATCGCATACAATTAGCATCTCTAAAACTTCAGGGCATGAATCGCTGCTGCAACCTCCAAGTTGTGAGTAGGATAGTTTTGCTCGTGAGGCCTTAGCTATCATGACCCATAAGCTATAACTCGTCCATGTTGCATCAACACGCACCAAGTCCTCGTCCTGATGTATCGTGTAGACCTCATAAGGCTCATTACTGCTCGAAATAATCAACACCAGAGCGGTAGTCAACTGAGTCTTCAACTCTTGGAAAGCATATTCATAGTCCTCATCCCTTTCAAGCCTGACATTTTTCATGATCAACTGCATTAATGGAGCCGCTATATTAGAAAAATCCTTTACGAACTTCCTGTAATACTCGACAAGTCCTAAGAAGTTGTAGATTTCGGCCACATTTCTTGGTCGTTCCCACTAGACTATAGCCTCTATCTTGGATGGATCTACTAAGATACCCTACTCGGAGATGATGTACCCCAAAAACTTAACCTCAGTCAACCAGAATTCACACTTTTCCTTCTTGGCGTACAGCTGATGCTCTCGTAGAGTCTAAAGCACGATCCTAAGATGCTGCTTATGCTCCTCCTAGGTCTTAGAATAGATCATTATGTCATCAATAAACACAATCACAAGCTGATTTAAATAAGGCCTGAAAATCCTGTTCATTAAATTCATGAAAGCTACAAGAGCATTTGTCAACCCAAACGGCATCACCAGAAACTCAAAGTGTTCATACTGAGTCTTGAAAACTGTTTTGGGAATATCCTCTTCCCTAATCCTAAGCTGGTGGTATCCGGATCACAAATCTATCTCTGAGAAGTATTGGGAACCTCTTAATTGGTCGAACAATTCGTCGATCCTATGCAGTGGGTACTTATTCTTCACGGTGACCCGATTTAGCTGTCGGTAATCAATACACAACCTAAGGGTACCATCATGCTTTTTGGCGAACAAAACTGATGTACCCCACGGGGACATACTATTTCGAATATATCCTTTATCTGCTAATTCTTGAAGCTGTTTCTTGAGTTCTTTTATTTCTGCCAGTGCCATAAGATATGGTGCTACGAAAATTTGAGCGGTCCCAGGGAATAACGTAATGCTGAACTCAATCTTCTAGGGTGGCTGTAATCTTGGAAACTCATCGGGGAAAACATCGTCAAACTCATCAACCACTAGTATCACTATATTCCTTCCTGTTGCACTAAACTCTTTTTCTAGATCCAGGAAAAGTGCATAACAAGCTAGATTCCTCCGTCCTCTAAGACACGGTTTCATGAGTCATTCACTTATTACCCAATCATAACCACCCTGGTAAGTAATTGTCCTCCCCCATCAGCTACTAGGGTTACCTTCCTAAGTTAAGAATCAACTACGGTATTATATCTAGACAACCAATCTATTTTCAAGATTACATCATATGATCTCATGGGGATTACAATCAAATCACTTTTTAGAGTCTCACCCCCAACATTATTTTACAGGATTTATGTGTACAATTTACATACACCCACCCCAAAGGTGAGGAAATCATTTAGGGCTCATCAAATTCCTCTACTTCTAAACCCAAGGCATTGACAAAAGAACTTAAAATGAGAGAATCAGTGGCACTAGTATCAAATAGAACATGAGCTAAAGACTAGGAAACTAAAATTGTACCATCAACTACAGCATTGCTGGTTTAAGCATCCGAGCTCCCTGATGTCATGGTGTGGACCTGGGCTGGAGACTTCCCTTTTCCCCTGTTGACGTTGCTGGGTCCTAAATTAGTCGGTCGATATTGTTGTGATGGAGGCGACTACATGCTAGCTTGACTTGGCACTTGATACTGTGAGGTGTTCCACTGGAAACCTTGTTGTTGATATCCCTACGTCGGGTACTGCATCTGCTATGGAGTGGACTGATGAAATGGTAGTTGAGGAAGTTGCTACGGCGGGGCTAGAGGCTAAGCCTGGAACTGACGGCCTTCACCTTCTTTGGCTTGGAATCCTTGTCGAGTGTTCCTAATTGGACAATTCCTCTTGATGTGTCCTAGCTCCTCACAATAATGACAATGAAAACTATAGGGGTTGCTGTGCTTGCTGCTTGATCAACTACTCCCACTATTGGCATTTCCCTGCTAGTTATTTACTTGGGCTTGGCGGTTGCTACTACCTCTCTTATTACTTCTTTGGGGTCCTCCCGATGTCCTTGCCTGGTTCTCGCTATAAAGATCATGTTTACTTTCCACAGAGGTTGCTGAAGATACCAACTCACCAAAATTCTATAGTCGCAAGGCCACCACTTGCTGTCGAATAGATGCCTTGAGTCCATCCTGGACTTAATGCACTTCTTCCGCTCAAAAGCCACAATGGATGGAGCGAATTTGGCCAACTCATTAAACTTTGCCTCATATTCACAAACTGTCATATCCCCTTGCTCCATTTGATTTTTTATTCCTATATCCCAACAGAAAGTGGCACTCATAAAATAGCTCCTCAAATCTATCCCAATTGATGTTTCCAGCGTTTTCTAGATGCTTGGCTTGTTTCCACCATGTATTGGCACTACCTTCCAACTTATAGGCTGCGAAATTGACACAATACTCCATCGGTACTTTGAGAGTGTCCACAAGCTTCACTATCAAATCTAACTAGTATTTGGCAATCTACGGGTCCCCATTTCCATCAAAAGTAAAAATAGATGCGCAATGGAACTCTTTAAAATACCCATGTCGGTGACTCGCCTTAGAATCCTCGGACCTAGCCCTTGTTGCTATCTGCAAAAAGGCAACGAACATGGCCCCCATTAGGCCTTCCTCATTAGTAGGATTTGCATCTGCCACAGCTGGATGATGTCTTGATGCCATTCTCTCAATTTTGAAAAAAAAATTGGACTATTAGTGGTTTTCCATGTAGTACCTATGTGTGCACAATTCTCAAGGTTCATAAACCTAGGGCTCTGATACTAATCTGTCACGCCTTGAAATCCGAGAGGTGATGTGGCAGATTAATTAGATTAAATAAACTAAATTTTTAATAAAAACTATCATTTTGAAAGGTATTAAGTTAAGTAAAAGAATGTAGGATATTTAAAACTTTTTAAGATATTTGTTCAAATGTGAAAGCAGACAAAGTGAAATAAAATATTAAATAAGTAAACACCATTGGGCTCCTCCGGACCCACATTAGTGCGCATACACGGTATCGATAATATTAAAAACATAACCACAGTCTAAACAAAAAGGAAATAAATTAAAATATTAAATGCCTTGCTTATAAATAAATACCCTAGACAGTGATGTCCTAATCCTGGAGTTTCTTCCTGGTTTTTCAGTCTTCTCTAAGCTGGGTTCCACCTAGAGGGGGGAAAGGTTTTTAAACAAGAAAAATGTAAGCGAAAGGCTTAGTATGACTAAACTTTTGAAAATATTTCATTTAAACATATAATTCATTTTCAAACAAAAGCTATAATCCAAGATAAATAAATAACAAATAACTAAATGAAGCTCACTAAATTTATTCATACCGATTAATATTTTATTCATCAATAGACAATCTCATTATCATGTTCTCGACAAAGCCATATGAATCACCACTAAAGTGGCCCGGCTGGGTTTCAAGACCTACCACAAAGGTCATGCTCCCCACGACCCAATCTCTGTACATGGGATCTGTTGGAAAAAGAGTGCGCAGCAGGAATTTTAAAAATTTTACATCAGAGTATTTTCTAAAACACAAGTTTGACATGCTATATGCATAAATTAACCACATCTTACTAACCTTTGTATGCCGAGGAACCCTCGCAAAACGTGAAGAGAAGTAACATTAAATAAGAACCCTCGTAAAACGTGTGAAGAGCTCACACGTACAGCTCTTCCACCAAGTGACTCTCCTTCCAACCAATCAAGAAAACCCAAAGCAAGTGTTCGTGATTTGTGAACAAAAGCTTTTAGGGAGTTTTCAAATTCTCACTAGCAGAGTATCACTCTTAATCTCTCAATTGATCTAAGTAACTCTTTAGACTTACTCCCTTTATATAGAGGTTGGGCCTAGTGGTCAGTCCTTATCAAATTAGGTCTCAAAAACTTGAAACAGAATCAAGTTTGGATCAATATCTGATAAGATCTGTGTAAAAACGCGTAATCTTATCCTTTGCACATCGGTAGGCTGAACAGGCCCCATCGGCAGGCCGAACATGTGGATCAACAGGCTGAACTACCGATAAAAAATCTCTGTGAATGTTTTATTTTCCACCCGAGAATCTATATGATAAAGTCTCAGTCTTAATTCAAAAAACCTAATAGAGAAGTTATCTAATCAAAACAACTTTATCTAGATTATCTCTAGGAAAATAAATCAATTCCCAATAATTCTACAAGTTTATCTTGATCTAATTTATCCAAAATTAAATCAACCAATAAACATACAAGAATTATCCGATCCCAATAATTCAACAAGTTTATCTTAAATTAATTTTATCACAAAATTAATTCAACTAATAAACAGACATGAATTATCTGATTCTACCAAATTTTAGCCAATCTGATAAATCTGACATAAGTCACCAATTATTGAAAAAGCATGTCGTCTCGTTATAGGATGTTGTGAGCTGGCAAAGGGGACCAAATGGACCTATATAGTTCAAGCTCCTGATAATTACGAAACCCAATATCCCAAATATACATTTCATAATTATCAACTTCAACGCTACTCCACTAAAAGCTTGGAGCTACACTCTCGAACTACATAAAATTACGGAGCCCACATAGCTAAGTCTCCATGACATATCATAAAATATCGTATCCCCATATGATTATCCATAATCAGCTTAAGGACAAGTTCTGTCATACTTTCCTAATTATTTTTATCTTTCGTTCCATTATCTCATCATCGAAAAACTTACTATCCAAAGGCAGTATACCATTCAGTTACACCTATGTATCTAAATGGTTGAGTGCTTTAGTTTTTCAATTACAAGATAACGCATGTAAGAGGATATCATTACTCCTAAAGAGAAGCTATGGATTCCATATCTATTTTTAAAAATTCTACGCTATCAAGAGTCATGCCTCCAATATACCAGCATGCATACCACTATTAAGATGTGGGTGTCACCCTTTGGTACATCAAAAGACACAAGCCAAGAAAACAGGCCAACTAGTCATCTTAAGATTAAGATACATTACAAATGAATGTCTAAAGTGAATCGATTTACTGAGACAGAATTATTAATCTGAATCAATCACTTTATGTCCCGATCCAACACATCGTCACCTATGACAATGTGCCAATGTTTCTATTCACGGAGTCCACCTCCCATGGTCAAGATAAACCATCTCCCAAAAGGGATATAGACAACATAACAATCTTTGCATGAATAGATCGCCCAACTTTATTCCCTCGATTGCGGATCTTATGAATTAGACCGTCACCTTAAGAATCGTGTCTTTCGCATAATCTGTCCATCATATGCCCAATTCTTAAAGGTTTAGACTGACAGTGTTAGACTATTGTTTGCTTAACATACATTCAACAAATATGAAAGTAAAGAGGACATGATTTGGTATGTGAATAATGAATAAATTCTTTATTGATAAAAATGTCTCCAAAAACATATTACATTTTTACTCCTTAGGGCATACATGTCTAACAATCTTCCACTTGTACTAAGTGAGTAAATATGACAAATCTCGCATCCCTATAGCTTCCACATGCCTCTCAAAGACTCTCCTAGAAAGTGTCTTCGTAAATGGATCAGCAAAATTGTCCTCAGACGCGATCTTGCACACTGTAACATGCCCGCCCTCAACAAAGTCCTTAATCACATGATACTTTCGATCAATATGCTTACTCTTCTTGCGAAATCTTGGTTCCTTAGCATTAGCTACCGCCGCACTGTTATCATAGTACAGTGATACCGCTTTATTCATACTACGAACTACCTCAAGATCCCCAAGGAACTTGCAGAGCCACACTGCTTCTTTCGAAGCATCACTAGCTGCCACAGACTCGGCCTCCATCGTTGAATCCAAAGTGCAATCTTGCTTAGCACTTCTCTAACTGATGGCACCGCTACCCAGAGTAAACACAAAACCTGAAGTCGATTTTCTAGAATCCAAACAGGATTGAAAATCCAAGTTAGTATATCATACAGGAGTTAGGTCCTCACCTAAATATACAAGCATATACCCTCAAGTCCTTCTCAGGTGCTTGAAAATATGCTTTACTGCAACCCAATGGTTCAATCCTGGATCCATTTGAAATCGACTTACAATCTCGACTGCATAACAAATATCCAGTCGTGTGCAAAGCATGGCATACTTGAAAATAAGGCACCTTTTTCATGTATTCTCTTTCTTCATAAGACTTTGGAGAGTCTTTCTTAGAAAGAGTAATTCTAGACCTAGATGGTTGCCCACCTTTCTTGGAATCCTGCATTCCAAACCTCCTGAGAATTTTATCTATGTAGCTGGCCTAGGACAAAGCTATCATTTTGTTCTGACTATCCCAAAAGATCTAGATACCGAGAACAAAATTAGCCTCACCCAAGTCCTTCATGTCAAACTTCTTGGTCAACCATAATTTGACTGATGACAACGACCCAATGTCATTGCCAATTAGCAGAATGTCATCTACATAGAGCAGTAGAAAAACCACATTTCCATTCTTTATGTGTTTGTAAACACATGGTTCATCCATATTTTGTGAGAACCCATAAGTCTTGATCACTTGATCAAATCTTATGTTCCAAGAACGAGAAGCCTACTTAAGTCTATAAATTGACTTTAGCAGCCTACAAACCTTTCCCTCTTCACCCGTGACCTTGAACCCGTCTGGTTGTTCTATATAAATGGACTCATCAAGATAGCCATTTAGAAAAGCCATCTTGAAATCCATCTACCAAATCTCATAGTCGAGAGCAGTAGTTATGGACAAGAGAATCCAGATGGACTTGAGCATGGCTACAAGTGAAAAGGTTTCCTCATAATCGATTCCTTCCTTTTACGTATAACCCTTAGCTACCAGTCTAGCCTTAAAGGTTTTGACCTTTCCATCTACTCCTCTTTTCCTTTTGTAGATCCACTTACACCCTAAGGGTTTTACCCCTTCAGGAAGATCCACAAGCTCCCAGACCTGATTAGTCTACATAAACTTCATCTCTATGTTTATGGCCTCTGTCCAGAGTTTTGAATCAACATCCTCCATAGCTTCTGTGTAAGTATAAGGATCCCTATCATGTTCATCTGGTTCAGCCAAAAAGACCTCCCCATTGAACATATATCTCTCAGGTTGACGCCCAATCCTCCCACTACGCCGAAGCCCCTTAGGTTGTTGTTCAGGTTCATTTGGTTTTTCTACACTGATCAGAATGGTTTCATTTGGAACCTCCAGAGTGATCGGATCACTCCTTAACTCTTCAAGCACCCCTTTGCTTCAAGGTTTAAAGTCATCCATGTAACTCTCCTTAAGGAAAGTTGTATTAGGTGAAATCACGACTTTATTTTCCTTTGGGTTATAAAAACAACCCCTTTTAGTCCCTTTTGGATATCCTACAAACACTTAAACTTCCGAACGTGCTTCCAACTTATTCGGATCCTTAAACAGGACATGAGCCGAACATCCCCATATGCGAATATGGTTTAAGGATGTCTTTCTACCCGTCCACAACTGGTGAGGAGTTTTAGGGACCGATTTTAAAGGCACATTATTCAAAAGATATCATGCGGTTTGTAGTGCATAACCAAAAGGATAAAGGTAATGATGAATAACTCATCATGGACCTAATCATATCCAACAAAGTCCTATTTCTTCTCTCCGCTACCCCATTCTACTGTGGAGTGCCCGGCGTAGCCAAATGGGATAAAATCTCATTCTCTAATAAGTGTCCCAAGAACTCATTAGAAAGGTATTCTCCACCTCGATCTGTTCGAAGTGCCTTCATGGGTCTACCCAATTGTTTTTCCACTTCAGCACGAAACTTCCTAAACTTGTCAAAAGTTTTGCTTTGTGGTGTATTAGGTATACATACCCATATCTTTAGTAATCATCAATAAAAGTGACGAAGTACTCATACCCTCCTCGTGCTCGAATGTTCATTGGTCCGTAAACATCACTATGCACAAGTTCTAGAACCCCTTTGGCCCTATTGCCCTTAGACCCGAATAGTCTTTTAGTCATTTTACCCTCCAAACAAGATTCACATTGAGGTATAGACTCCACCTTTAAGTGAGTTAAAGGTCCATCCCTTACCAACCTTTGAATCCTATTTAGGTTAATATGACCAAGGCGTAAATGCCAAAGATAAGTCTTATTAGAGTGGGAAGTTTTAAGTCTTTTAGAATTATTATCATTCATCTTAGCAATAAGCAATAAGTCCATCTTAGGTTTGATAAAATATAGATTATTTTGCATCCATCCAAAACAGATAAAAGATTTGTTTTTACAAATCACCACTTTATCATTAAAAGAAACCAAGTAGGAGTCTTTAAATAAACAAGATACATAAATTAAATTCCTTTTAAATTTAAGAACATAAAACAATCTTGCAAAAATAAATTCCTGTAATTATCAAAATAAAGATGGACGTCTCCCACTGCTTCTGCTGAGACTAAGGATCCATTTCCCATCCGAAGCGTGAAGTCCTCATGCTACAGACTTCTCGTTTCTTTAAACCCCTACAGAGAAACACAAACATGATTAGTTGCATCGAAATCTATGACCCAAATGTCACTGGATTCCTCAAAAAAGCAAGTTTTTAAATATAGAAAATCATACCTACCTCCTTTGGAAAGGAAGTCCTTGCAATGCTTCTTGATTTGCCTGACTTTTTCACAGAAGAAGCACTTAAGCTTCTTTGGGTTCTTCTTTTTCTTCTTCTTGCTCTTGGTGTTAGTAGGAATAGAAGACTTCCCATTCTTGGCCCGTTGCTTCTTTCCATTCCCAGAGTTGGAATTGGAACTAGAAGTAGCTACCATGTTGGCCTCTCCACCCGCAAGAGACTCCTTGATCAGTAGTTTGAACTCGTATAACTGTTTCATCAATTCTATTAAGGTCATATCCTGCCTATTGCTCAAATTAAATGTAGCTCTAAATGGAATAAATTCCTTTGACAGAGTCTCAAAAACCATAGTCATCTGACTTTCAGCATCGATGTCGGCTCCATTAGTTTGAGCCTCAGCGAGGTAACCCATGACCAACATCATATGCTCCTTTATAGATGTCTCCGGCCTCTGTCTACAGTTTAGAAGTTTTTGAAGCGCCCCTTGCCGCTTTGTTATGGCCTGGCCTCTAAACATATCCTCAAGATTATCCAAGATCTACTTTGCAGTCTCATAATCCTGATGTTGAGCCTGCAGTACATTATTCATGCTAGCCATAACATAGTAGCGGGCCTGATCATTAGCATCTTTCTAGCGATCATACGCTTGGAATTGCTCATTAGTTGAGTCTCCCGTAGGCTCGGGAGGACAGGTTGTTGTAAGTACATATTTTAGTTTCTCAAAGGACTGGACGATATCTAGGTTTCGTTTTCAATCATTATAGTTCTCACCGGTTAATAGGTTTTTGTCAAGTATCGATGATAAAGCATTTTTAGACATTTTTAATCTACAATAAAGAATCATATACCAAACATAAGCAAACATATCATAATAATTTAGTAAGATAACACAATCATGTAAAAACATACAAATGTGCTTATGTGTCAAAACCTTGTAAATATCACAATCTTACAATGATAATTCCCAACTCAGAATTCAACAAGCTCCTACGGGAGTCATGCCAAATTCAATTAGGAACACGGATCCCATCCTGATTAATATAAGCCATCCAGGACCCGTATGATCTAGCATATATTAATAATCATTTCTTTGGCCATTAATTTTATTAACAGAGCTCCTAGGGGAGGTTAATAATAAAGTTAACGTGAGTGTATAACCATCATTTCAATATTTTATCCATGATTTACAATCACCACCTAGGGGTGTGCAACCATAAATCATGCTAAAATACTTTATCTTCTCAGAGATCCAATCTGGTACATGATAAAAATCTCTTCCTAGGGGTCGGGTGTTCTGCCTATGGACCAACGATGGAGGCCTTAGGTTCTCTCTTCAAAAACCTTCTCCCACTCAATCTTTCAAAATCAAGCTTTTATTTTAAGAATATGCATTAACAATTTTAATATGAGCGGCACTCCCTATTCTATATGCCATGTTATCCATATACATGGCAAATCATATTATAATGCAGACAACAAAGCAATTAAGCAAAGCAACACGCAAACTAATAATAACCGCAATATTATAGCTCTACCCTGGAGAATAGAAAACTAAGATTACAAGAGAATAATCGAGACATATTATCGATTCTTCATCCTTGAATCCTCAAGTTGTATTCTTCTTCATGTAGCACCCATCTACAAGTCTTCAATCCCATATGAATCGAATACTTCATATTTCTGGTCATATCCAAATTTAATGTCTCTTAAAATTGTCCCCAAAATAAAATTAAAACTACACTGGAAAAATTGCACATTTTTTGAAAATTTTTTAGCTCTTGGTCAGCAGGCCAATTTGGACAATCGGCTTGCCGGTCATGCTCCATTGGCCTACCGATCTGGACAATTAGCCTGCCGACTCATGAAAGTTCAGGCTGCTGCTAGAGCCACCTGATTTCTACCCCACTGTCGGCCTACCAAACCTCACGTTTGGCCTACCGATCTATGACCATTGGCCTGCCGAACTGGAGGGTTCGGCATGCCGACCGAGCAGAAATTTCCCATTCCAGAAAATACAAATTTTAATGCAATTGATTTATTTTATTTTCAACAATTCAAAAACAAAAATTAGAGACTTAGGAAATCCCTGGGTGCGCCATCATCCATTTTTTAGATCCATCTTCTTCAAATGATTATTTAATTACAAAATTCTTACAAATTTAAAATTAAATAACAATTCCTAGACAGAGATGATAGTCCGCCATCTAATTACATGAAAAACCTAGATACACATTCTAACCTCTAAGGAACCATAACCGACATAAATTAATTAATTAATAAATAATTAAATAATGATTTAATCAGCCATAATTAATTAATGAACATTCACCATATAATCCATGACAACATAAAATTATATAAAAACTTAGAGTGCCAACTCTCTATAAAATTAAATTCAAGCATAGGAGAGTTTAAGATCACAAAATTTATACATACAACATGATCACAAACTCGTAAATTTATGTAAAAACCATGGCTTTGATACCAATTGTTGGAAAAGAGTGTGCAGCAGGAATTTTAAAAATTTTATATCAGAATATTTTCCAAAACACAAGTTTGACATGCTATACACATAAATTAACCAGATCTTACTAACATTTATATGCCGAAAAACCCTCACAAAATGTGAATAGAAATAACGTTCTAGAAGAGCCTCAACCAACTGGTCTTCTTTGCTATTCTCTATCCACGACTGGAATGAGTGTGGGCTCACACGTACAGCTCTTCCACCAAATGACTCTCCTTCCAACCAATTGAGAAAACCCAAAGCAAGTGTTTGTGATTTGTGAACAACAGCTCTTAGGGACTTTTTAGACTATTACTAGCAGAGTATCACCCTTAATCTCTCAATTGATCTGAGTAACTCTTTAGACTTACTCCCTTTATATAGAGGTTGGGGCTAGTGGTCAGTCCTTATCAGATTAGGTCTCAAAAACTCGAAACAGAATCAAGTTTGGATCAATATCTGATAAGATCTATGTAAAAATGTGTAATCTTATCCTTTGCTCATCGACAGGCTGAACTACCGATAAAAAATTTCTATGAATCTTTTATTTTCCACCCAAGAATCTATAGGGTAAAGTCTCAGTTTTAATTCAAATAACCCAATAGAGAAGTTATCTGATCAAAACAACTTTATCTAGATTATCTCTAAGAAAATAAATCAATTACCAATAATTTTACAAGTTTATCTTCATCTAATTTATCCAAAATTAAATCAACCGATAAACATACAAGAATTATCCAATCCCAATAATTCATCAAGTTTATCTTAAATTAATTTTATCACAAAATTAATTCAACCGATAAACAGACATAAATTATCCAATTCTACCAAATTTCAATCAATCTGATAAATCCAACATAAGTCACCAATTATTGAAAAAGCACACCGTGTCGTTATAGGATATTGTGAGCTAGCAAAGGGGACCAAACAGACCTACATAGTTCAAGCTCCTGATAATTATGAAACCTAATATCCCAGATATATATTTTATAATTATCAACTCCAACGCTGCTCCACTAAAAGCTTGGAGCTACACTCTCAAACTGCATAGAATTACGAAGCCCGTATAGCTAAGTCTCCATGACATATCATAGTGTATCATATCCTCATATGATTATCCATAATTGGCTTAAGGACAAGTTCTATCTTACCTTCCCGATTATTTTTATCTTATGTTCCATTATCTCACCAACGAAAAACTTACTATCCAAAGATAGTATACCATTCGGTTACACCTATGTATCCAAATGGTTGAGCGCTCCAGTTTTCCAATTACAGGATAACGCATATAAGAGGATATCATTACTCCTAAAGAGGAAGCTATGGATTCCATATCTATGAATAATAAGTCTACGCTATCAAGAGTCGTGCCTTCAACATACCGGCATGCATACCACTATTAAGATGTGGGTGTCACCCTTTGGTACATCAAAAGACACAAGCCAAGACAACAGGCCCACTATTCATCTCAAGATTAAGATACATTACAAATGATTGTCTAAAGTGAATCGATTTGCTGAGATAGAATTATTAATCCAAATCAATTCACTTTATGTCCTGATCCAACACATTGTCACCTATGACAACTTGTCAATGTTTCTATTCATAGAGTCCACCTCCGATGGTCAAAACAAACCATCTCCCAAAAGGGATATAGACAACATAACAATCTTTGCATGAATAAATCATCCAACTTTATTCTCTCAATTGCGGATCTTATGATTTAGACTGTCGCCTTAAGAATCGTGTCTTTTGCATAATCTGTCCATCATATGCCCAATTCTTAAAGGTTTAGACTGACAGTTTTAGACTATTATTTGCTTAACATATAATCAATAAATTTGAACATAAAGAGGATATGAGTTGGTATATGAATAATGAATAAATTCCTTATTGATAAAAATGTCTCCAAAAACATATTACATTTTTACTCCTTAGAGCATACCTGTCTAACAGGCATCATGCTCTATCATTCCGGACGGTACTAACTGATGCATTTGGTGTCATATCATTATCATGTCTCATTTACTGGATATTGTCATTACGTTCATTATGATCATTCATTATTTAGCCAACAATGAAAATAAGTATTAAACTTTAGTTCTAGAAAACATTTGAAAGGAAATGTTTCGTGGCCAAAACCCTTTAAAACATGGCTACCAAGGAGAAGGGATAGAAGTCCTATCTCGATATCTCGTATCAACATTCAACACAGTAGTCCTGACCTGCTATACGTTAGCTCCACGGAACCATGAACAACCTTAAATAGAAACTAAGTTTATCAATATTTAGCTTAAGATATCTATATCCCTAAGCTACCTCATGGTGTCTTAGTATGCCTTTAGAGTTCACAAAATCATCTCATGAGGTTAAAATTTTGATCTAGGTTTTAAACAGTGAAAAATGGACAAAAAGAGTCATTTTTCACAAGGTTCGATCAACCTGCTGGAACCTCCGGTCTGGCCTACTGAACTCTATACTTTGGCCTACCAGCCATCCAAGACTGGTCTATCAAACTGGCCCAGGTTCGACCTGCCAGCCAGATGAATCCGGCCTACGAGCCTATGAATTCGGCCTGCCGAACATTAAGCTCGGCTTGCTAAACCAGAAAAATGTGGGAGATCTGAGACTTTGATTCTCGGCCTCCCCAAGTCCAAAATTCAATTCTAAACCTATTTTTTAAGTCCCAAAGCATTTATAGCATTCATAAATGATAGAAAAACATGCTAGAATACATTAACCACATTTAAGTAAGATTTACATAGAAATTTTCTAGGCAATCCAAAAATGGAGGAAAAGAGGAAAACTTGATTAAATCCAAATTTTGTGAAATCAACCATAAATTCTAGATTATTTGAGTTCTATTAACTTAGAGTAAGAGTTTCCTAAGCTCAAGAAACTCAGATTACAACATTTCAAAGAAATTGAAAAATTTGGATTGAAAGTTTGAAATTTGAAAAAATAAAAGAATTAACCTCGAATCAAAGCTTAAAATCGAGTTTATGGAGACCAAATCGTGTTCTTTGCCTCCCAATCCAGCTAATAATCAAGCTTGAACTCAAAAATTTGAATCAAAATAGAGAAAGGGAGAGAGGGCAGCCGTAGAGAGAGAGTGTGTCTGAGAGAGAGTGAGGGAAAGGGAGTGGGAGAGGGAGATAAATAGATGAGGGAGGGGTGGTTTTGTAGAGCAAAACTAGGTTCTAACACATAGTTTTGTAATTATGATGTATTTGGTATTTGGGAAATTGTTTTCTTTCTAAATTCAAAATAACATATAGAAATAACTAAAGGTAGGATAAATTTAAAATACCATAAATACTTAGATTAAGTTTGAATTTACATCAAGGCATACTAATCCACCATTTAAACACTAATTATGCTTAATTAAATTTTTTGGGTGTTAAAAAACCACTTTGGGCTTGATAGAGGCAAGATCGCAACAAATAACTACGACCAAAGTAGCAAACAATATTCCGCTCGACCATGAAGGACATAACTTCCTCACCACCAAATTTAAGGGGATCTAAGAAAGATCTTGCAAGCGATAGCAAGCTTCCAATTCCTATGAATTGGGTGATCAGGGAATATAATAAAGTTTTAAAGTTGAACCTAAAGTGAAAATGACTACCAACTACTCCAAAGCATCATGTACTTCTGAAGAGACATTGTTGCATATTTGTTTCAAAAAATTCAAAGAAAATGGAGAATAAGTCAAATATTTTGCTTTAGAGCACCAATTGTTCAATTATATTGGAACTCGTAAGTGAAAAAAAAAAGCCTCTAACAGTATGAAGGTCTTCATTGAAGATGAAATATAGCGATGGAGCACGGGTTGGTGCTCCATCACCAGCTAAATGCAAATGCAAAAGAGCATAACCACGGAGTGTGGGCTAATGCTTTATGGCCAACCTTACCCTCAGGCATGAAATTTGAAAAAATAGAGACAAAGTTTTATCCTCTTCGACACATGCAAATTGTTACAATTACATCTGATGTTCTAAATAATTCATCAAATTTGTCAACGCATTCAACATTGAAGTTTAACCATATCTCTAAAATTCTAGGCTACTTCAAATGCCAAAAAGCCTCCTTTTACAAATAACACCATTGTCTATTTCAAAAAAAAATCTATTGATGAATGCTTGAAGAACAACCGAAGACTTTTTGAAAAATTTCAACAAGCACCTTAAGAGATTTCCAATAAAATAGAGGCCAAAAATTTGAAATACACAACTCCAACAACAAAGTGACAAAGATCCAGGAAGATTGCATCATCAATAGCATGGAAATCTCTTGCCCTAGTCTAAAAAAAAGGGATTTTTGGCCACAACTTGGAAAGCACTCAAATATGTTATTTTAATTCATTGTTGGGCATGAATCAAAGTTTGCAAGGTTCAAAATCAGAATTGTCATCACCAAAATAAAGAAAGAGAAACAAAGAAGAGGGAACTAACCTTAAAGAAGGGGAAAATGGAGTTTTCTTTCTCTAAACACTACCTTTGAAGCATTCTCTCTCCTTTAAACCTAGAAAACGCCGCCAATAAAAGGTGAAAAAGTATGATTCTCTAGCAAAAACGTGAATAAATCTGGTATGAACTTATTCTTGTTGCTTGATTTTTTGAACCTTATGCAATTTGTTTTTGGATTGTCCCACTTTCCTCTTTCCTTTTTGTGCTTTCCGTACTTTCTCTCTATCTGTATTTTGTCTCTTTACTGAGGAGAAGGGCTGCTTCTTTAAATTGTTTTGGCTTCAAATATCCTTGATGGGAGTCTTTTCACTTCCCCTTAGAGAAGGCACTTACATCATCAAGTTTGAAGTGATGGAATGTTTTCTTTCAAAAGCAATCACCATTTTAAAAAAATAAAAATAAAAAGAAGGAAAACCACCCACTCTTGCACATTTAGAGGTTTCTAATAAAGTGTGACCCACTTTTGCACATTTAGAGGTTTCTAATAAAATGTGTGCAATATCACTATTACATGAATATTTTGAAAATGGGTTGTTACTTTTAAGATTCATCTTTAAATGATTGATATATTTCCAGCTTTTGAAATTTTTTTGTATATACAAATATATATATATATACACGATTGTTCATGTTAGAAGGATGTAGTGTATATAATATTCAAATTTCCCTGACTTTAGTGCAAATGGCCGCCACTATGGCAACAGAGGTACCAACTTCCCTTCGGAGTTGCTCGTCTATGGAAGTCCTGGCAAAATGAAATGCACAATAATTTTGTTTCAATGTTGCTCTGAAGGGTCCAAATGATCTCTAGAGTCATCAACTAACAACTTTTTTTAGATCCTAATTGTCTGTTTTGGTTTTAGGAAATTTAGAGAACACAAGCCGAACCGATAATGCTCTAGAGCATGATGTGACCTGTCACTAGGAATCTCTAAGAGACTCATGCAACTTGAGCTACTATGATTGTTTGTGTAGATGACCAATAGGGCTAATATTGATGGCCAATTTCATACTAGGCCTCTTCGACAGCCTAAGCCCAACATCTTCATTTTATGGCCTCAATAGGCTCGCTTCTTGGACCTAAGCAACGCTGGTGAACTATCCTGGGTATTGTTTGGTAAGCCATTAGTAGTCAAATAGGCTCGTTTACTTTGGTTCGATTCAATTTCAAGCCCTGCTTAGGGGATTTCAAAATTAATTGAACTAAAATAAATGGATGATGAAGAAAAATAACCCAAAAGCCTTTCTTTTGTCCTTTAGAATAGGCTAAAAACTCTATTTTTGCCTGAGCATAGCCCAAGGGGTCAAAGTCTAAGTTTGGAAATCATTTTCGTTGCAAAAATTTCAAGAAAAAACCAATGATGGAGCATCGAATATGCCTCCGGAGCATGCAGCACACCTTAAGAATGCCTAGCATGCCTCTAGAGGCACGTCTCTAAAGGGGCCGCATCTACATTGTGTCCAAATCAAAAGTCCATTGCCAGAGGCTTTGCACATACCTTTGTCACCAAGTCGCACCTAAAATTTTGATAAAGTTCTGATTGTGTTAGAAACTTTTGACTTGACAAAAATAGAGAAACTTGGCATTAAAGGGAGAAGCATGCTTATCAGCCCTTCGAAAATAAATGGTCAAACTTAGTTAAATGGCCTAGGAGCATCAGGCCTAAAAGACCTTTGGAGCAACCTTAAATATATGTTGTTTTTGGCCAACCTAGAAAACAAGCTCCAAATGCACCTGACGCTGCTTGCTCCAAAGGGAAACAAAGCCTGTTAGACATGTATGCCCTAAGGAGTAAAAATGTAATACATTTTTGGAGACATTTTTATCAATAAAGAATTTATTCATTTATATATACTAAATCTTGTCCTCTTTACATTCATATTTGTTGAATGTATGATAAGCAAATAGTAGTCTGAGATTGTCAGTCTAAACCTTCAGAATTGGGCATATGATGGACTGATTATGTGGAAGATATGATTCTTAAGGTGATGGTCTAAAACATATGAAACACAATCGAGGGAATAAAGTTGGGCACTTTATTCATGTAAAGATTGTTACACTGTCTATATCCCTTATGGGAGATGGTTTGTCTTGACCATCAGAGTTGGACTCAGTGAATAGAAACATTGGCACGTTGTCATAGGTGACGATGTGTTGGATCGGGACATAAAGTGAATTGATTTGGATTAATAATTCTGTCTTGGCAAATCGATTCACTTTAGACAGTCATTTGTATTGTATCTTAATCCTAAAATGAATAGTAGGCCCGTTGTCTCGACTTGTGTCTTTTGATGTACCAAAGGGTGACACCAACATCTCAATAGTGGTATGCATGCTGGTACGTTGGAGGCATGACTCTTGATAGCGTAGACTTGTTATTCATAGATATGGAATCCATAGCTCCTCTTTAGGAGTAATGATATCCTCTTATATGCGTTGTCCTGTAATTGGAAAACTGGAGCGCTCAACCATTTGGATACATAGGTGTAACCGAATGGTATACTATCTTTGGATGGTAAGTTTTCTAATGGTGAGACAATGGAATGTAAGATAAAAATAATCGGGAAGGTAAGACAAAACTTGTCCTTAAGCCGATTATGGATGATCATATGGGGATACGATACACTATGATATGTCATAGAGACTTAGCTACATGAGCTTCGTAATTCTATGAAGTTCGAGAGTGCAGCTCCAAGCTTTTAGTGGAGTAGTGTTGGAGTTGATAATTGTGAAATGTATATCTGGGATATTGGGTTTCATAATTATCATGAGCTTGAACTTTATAGGTCCATTTTGGTCCCCTTTGCTAGCTCACAAAATCCTGTAACGACACGGCGTGCTTTTCCAATAATTGGTGAATTATGTTGGATTTATCAGATTCGTTTAAAATTTGTAAGAATCAAATAATTCATGTCTGTTTATCGGTTGAATTAATTTTGCAAGAAATTAGTTCAAGATAAACTTGTTGAATTATTGCGATCAGATAATTCTTGTCTGTTTATCGGTTGTTTTAATTTTGGACAAATTAGAACAAGATAAACTTGTAGAATTATTGTGAATTGATTTATTTTCTTAGAGATTATCTTGATAAAGTTTGTTTTGATCAGATAACTTTTCTATTGTGTTATTTGAATCAAAACTGATACTTTATCCTTTAGAATCTCGGGTGGAAAATAAAAGATTCACGAAGATTTTTTCTCAGGAGTTCGGCCTGCCGATCAGCGAGAGATAAGATTACGCGTTTTCACGTGGATCTTATCAGATATTGATCCAAACTTGATTCTGTTTCGAGTTTTTGAGACCTAATCTGATAAGGACTGACCCCAGGACCAATAGCTATATAGAGGGAGTGAGTCTCATGATTTACTCAGATCAATTGAGAGATTAAGAGTGATACTTTTCTAGTGAGCATCTAAAAACTCCCTGAGAGCTTTTGTTCACAAATCACGAACACTAGCTTTGGGTTCTCTCTATTGGTTGGAAGGAGAGTCACCGGTGGAAGAGCTGTACGTGTGAGCCCACACTCACTCTGGTTGTGGATAGAGAATAGCAAAGAAGACCAGTTGGTTGAGTTTCTTCTAGAACGTTATTTCTCTACACAGGTTGCAGAGGTTCTTCGGCACACAGAGGTTAGTAAGATATGTCTATTTATACATATAACATGTCAAACTTGTGTTTTGAAAATTACTCTCATGAAAAATTTTTAAAATTTCGCTGCGCACTTTGTTTCCAACAATTAGTATCAGAGCCATGGTTTTTACATAAATTTGCAAGTTTGTGATCATTTATATGCATAAATTTTGTGATCTTAATCTCTCCTATGCTTGAATTGAATTTTATAGAGGGATAACACTCTAGGTTTCTATATATATATATATATGTTATCATGGATTATGTGGTGAATGTTTATTAATTAATTATGGTTGATTAAATCGTTGTTTAATTATTTATTAATTAATTAATTCATACCGGTTATGGTTCCCTAGAGGTTAGAATGTGTATCTAGGTTTTTCATGTAATTAGATGGCGGATTATCATCTCCGTCTAGGAATTGTTATTTAATTTTTAATTTGTAAGAATTTTGTAATTAAATGATTATTCGGAGAAGACGGATCTAGAAGATTGATGATGGCGCCTCCAGGTATTTCCTGAGTCTCTAATTTTATGTTTTTGAATTGTTGAAAATAAAATTGATAAATTGCATTAAAGTTGTATTTTTTGGAACAAGTGATTACTGCTCAATCGGCATGCCGGACGTCATAGTTCGGTAGGCCGATGGTCACAGATCGACAGGCCGGACGTGTGGTCCGGCAGGCCGACAGTGGGGCAGAAATTGAGGTGCTCTGCCGGCAGGCCGAACTTTCAGTTCGGTAGGCCGAACCTTCATGGATCGGCAGGCCGATGTATAAGATCTGCAGGCCGATGAAGCATGACCGGCAGGCCGATCACCCAGATCGGCCTGCCGACCGAGAGCTGCCAAGTATCCAGAAAAGGTGCAATTTTTTTGGTGCAGTTTTAATTTTATTTTTGGGACGATTCTGAGAAACATTAAATTTGGATATGACCGGAAATATGAAGTATTCGATTCATACGAGATTGAAGACTTGAAGATGGATATTACATGAAGAAGGATACAGCTTGAGGATTCAAGGATGAAGAATCGATAAATGTCTCGATTATTCTCTTGTAATCTTAGTTTTCTATTCTCTAGGGTGGAACCATAATATTACGGTTATTATTATTTTGCTTGTAGCTTTGCTTGATTGCTTTGCTTGTCTGCATTATAATATGATTTACCATGTATATTGATAACATGTCATATAGAATAGGGAGTGCCGCTCATATGAAAATTGTTCATGCATATTTTTAAAATAAAACCTTGACTTCAAAAGATTGAGTGGGAGAAGGTTTTCGAAGAGAGGACCTAAGGCCTCAATAGTTGGTCCATAGGAAGAACATGGTGGTCCCAACCCCTAGGAAGGGATTTCTATCATGTACCAGATTGGATCTCTGAAAAGATAAGGTATTTTAGTATGATTTATGGTTGCACACCCCTAGGTGGTGATTATAAATCATGGATAAAATATTGAAACGGTGGTTATACACTCACGTTAATTTTATTATTAACCTCCCTTAGGAGCTCTGTTAATAAAATTAATGGCCAAAGAAACGATTATTAGTATATGCTGGATCATACGGGTCCTAGATGGCATATATTAATCAGGAGGGGATCCGTGTTCCTGATTGAATTTGGCATGACTCCCCTAGGAGCTTGTTAAATTCTGAGTTGGGAATTATCGTTATAAGGTTGTGATATTTTCAAGGTTTTGACACATAAACACATGTGTATGATTTTACATGATTGTGCTATCTTACTAAATTATTATATATGTTTGCTTATATTTGGTATATGATTCTTTATTGTAGATTGAAAATGTCTAAAAATGCTTTATCATTGATACTTGACAAAAACCAATTAACCGGTGAAAATTATAATGATTGGAAACGGAACCTGGACATCGTCCTATCCTTTGAGAAACTGAAATATGTACTGACAGCCCCTTGTCCTTCCGAGCCTATGGGAGACTCAAGTAATGAGCAATTCCAAGCGTACGATCACTGGAAAGATGCTAAAGATTAGGCCTGTTGCTATGTTATGGCTAGCATGAACAACGTGTTGCAGGCTCAACATCAAGATTATGAGACTGCGAAGCAGATCTTGGATAATCTTGAGGACATGTTTGGAGGCCAGGCCATAACAAAGTGGCAAGGGGCGCTTCAAAAACTCTTAAACTGTAGACAGAGACCGGGGACATCTATAAAGGAGCACATGATGTTGGTCATGGGTTACCTCGCTGAGGCTCAAACCAATGGAGCCGACATCGATGCTGAAACTCATAACTATGGTCTTTGAGACTCTGTCTAAGGAATTTATTCCATTTAGAGCTACTTTTAATTTAAGTAATAGATAGGATATGACCTTCACAGAATGATGAAACAGTTACAGGAGTTTAAACTGCTGATCAGGGAGTCTCCTGCTGGTGGTGAGGCCAACGTGGTAGCTGCTTCTGGTTCCAATCCTAACTCTGGGAATGGAAAGAAGCAACGGGCCAAGAACGGGAAGTCTTCTATTCTTGCTACTACCAAGAGCAAGAAAAAGAAGAAGAAGAACCCAAAGAAGCTTAAGTGCTTCTTCTGTGGTAAGGTCTGGCATATAAAGAAGCATTGCAAGGACTTCCTTTCCAAGGGAGGTAGGTGTGATCTTCTATATTTAGAAACTTGTTTGGTTGAGGAATCCAGTGACATCGGGTCATAGATTCTGGTGCAACTAATAATGTTTGTGTTTCTCTGTAGGGATTCAAAGAAACGAGAAGTCTGTTGTGTGAAGACTTAATGCTTCGGATGGGCGATGGATCCTTGGTCTCAGCGGAAGCAGTGGGAGATGTCCATCTTTATTTTGATAATTATAGGAATTTAATTTTGCGAGATTGTTTTTATGTTCCTAAATTTAAAAGGAATTTAATTTCTATATCTTCTTTATTTAAAGACTCCTACGTGGTATCTTTTAATGAAAAAGTGGTGATTCGTAAAAACAAATCTTTTATCTATTCTGAATGGATGAAAAATAATCTATATTTTATCAAACCTAAGATGGACTTATTGCTTAATGCTGAGATAAACGATAATGACTCAAAAAGACTTAAAACTTGTCACTCTAATAAGACTTATCTTTGGCATTTACGCCTTGACCATATTAACCTGAATAGGATTCAAAGGTTAGTAAGGGATGGACCTTTAAGTCACTTAAAGGTGGAATCTATACCTCAATGTGAGTCTTGTTTGGAGGGTAAAATGACCAAAAGATCATACGGGTCTAAGGGCAATAGGGCCGAAAGGGTTCTAGAACTTGTGCATAGTGATGTTTGCGGGCCGATGAACATCCGGGCACAAGAAGGGTATGAGTACTTCGTCACTTTTATTGACGATTACTCAAGATATGGGTATGTGTACCTGATGCACCACAAAAGCGAAACTTATGATAAGTTCAGGGAGTTTCGGGCTGAAGTGGAAAAGCAATTGGTTAGACCCATAAAGGCACTTCGATCTGATCGAGGTGGGGAATACCTTTCTGATGAGTTCTTGGGACACTTGTTAGAGAATGAGATTTTATTCCATTTGATTGTGCCGGGCACTCCGTAGTAGAATGGCGTAGCGGAGAGAAGGAATACGACTTTGTTGGACATGATTTGGTCCATGATGAGTTATTCATCATTACCTTTATCCTTTTGGGGATATGCATTACAAACAGCGTGTTATCTTTTGAACAATGTGCCTTCAAAATCGGTCCCTAAAACTCTTCCCGAGATGTGGACAAGACGGAAGACATCCTTAAACCATATTCACATATGGGGATGTCCAGCTCATGTCTTGTTTAAGGATCCGAATAAGTTGGAAGCACGTTCGGAAGTTTGCGTGTTTGTGGGATATCCAAAAGGGACTAAAGGGGGTTATTTTTATAACCCAAAGGAAAATAAAGTTGTGGTTTTAACTAATGCAACTTTCCTTGAGGAGAGTTACATGGATGACTTTAAACCTCGAAGCAAAGTGGTGCTTGAGGAGTTAAGGGGTGATCCATTCACTCCGGAGGTTCCGAACGAAACCATTTCGATCGGTGTAGAAAAACCAAACAAACCTGAACAACAAACTCAGGGGCTTCGGCGTAGTGGGAGGATCGGGCATCAACCTGAGAGGTATATGTTCAATAGGGAGGTCTTCTTGGCTGAACCGGATGAACATGACAAGGATCCTTATACTTACGCAGAAGCTATGGAGGATGTTGATTCAAGACTCTGGACAGAGGCCATGAACATAGAGATGAAGTCTATGGAGACTAATCGGGTCTAGAAGCTTGTGGATCTTCCCGAAGGGGTAAAACCCATAGGGTGTAAGTGGATCTACAAGAGGAAAAGAGGAGTGGATGGAAAGTTCGAAACCTTTAAGGCTAGACTGGTAGCTAAGGGTTATACACAAAAGGAAGGAATCGACTATGAGGAAACCTTTTCGCCTGTAGCCATGCTTAAGTCCATCTAGATTCTCTTGTCCATAGCTGCCGCTCTCGACTATGAGATTTGGTAGATGGAGGTCAAGACAGCTTTTCTGAATAGCTATCTTGATGAGTCCATTGATATGGAACAACTAGACGGGTTCAAGGTCGCGGGTCAAGAGGGTAAGGTATGTAAGCTGCTAAAGTCAATTTATGGACTTAAGCAGGCTTCTCGTTCTTGGAACATAAGATTTGATCAAGTGATCAAGACTTATGGGTTCTCACAAAACGTGGATGAACCATGTGTTTACAAACACATTAAGGATGGGAAGGTGGTTTTTCTACTGCTCTATGTAGATGACATTCTGCTAATTGGCAATGACGTTGGGGTGTTATCATCGGTCAAATTATGGTTGACCAAACAGTTTAACATGAAGGACTTAGGTGAGGCTAATTTTGTTCTCGGTATCTAGATCTTTCGAGATAGGAAGAACAAAATGATAGCTTTGTCTCAGGCCGGCTACATAGATAAAATTCTCAGGAGGTTTACAATGCAGGATTCCAAGAAAGGTGGGCAACCATCTAGGTCTGGAATTACTCTTTCTAAGAAAGACTCTCCAAAGTCTTATGAAGAAAGAGAATACATGAAGAAGGTGCCTTATGCTTTGGCAGTGGGTAGTCTCATGTATGCCATGCTTTGCACACGACCGGATATTAGCTATGCGGTTAGAATTATAGGTCGATTTCAGGCGGATCTAGGACCGAACCATTGGGTTGCAGTAAAGCATATTTTCAAGTACCTGAGAAGGACTCGAGGGCATATGCTTGTGTATCCAGGTGAGGTTTTAACTCCTCTAGGATACACTGATTTAGATTTTCAATCCTGTCTGGATTCTAGGAAATCGACTTTGGGGTTTGTGTTTACTCTAGGTGGCAGTGCCATCAGTTGGAGAAGTGCGAAGCAAGATTGCACTTCAGATTCAACGATGGAGGCCGAGTATGTGGCGGCTAGTGATACTTCGAATGAAGCAGTGTGGCTCCGCAAGTTCCTTGGGGATCTTGAGGTAGTTCTTGGTATGGATAAAGCAGTATCACTGTACTGTGATAACATTGCGGCGGTAGCTAATGCTAAGGAACCAAGATTTCACAAGAAGAGTAAGCATATTGATTAGAAGTATCATGTGATAAAGGACTTCGTTGAGGGTGGGCATGTCACGGTGTGCAAGATCGCGTTAGAGGACAATTTAGCTGATCCATTTACGAAGACACTTACTAGGAGAGTCATCGAGAGCCTAGTGGAAGCTATGGGGATACGAAATTTGTTGTATTTACTCACTTAGTAGAAGTGGGAGATTGTTAGACATGTATGCCCTAAGGAGTAAAAATGTAATATGTTTTTGGAGACATTTTTATCAATAAAGAATTTATTCATTTATATATACCAAATCTTGTCCTCTTTACGTTCATATTTGTTGAATGTATGATAAGCAAACAGTAGTCTGAGACCGTCAGTCTAAACCTTAAGAATTGGGCATATGATGGACTGATTATGCGGAAGACACGATTCTTAAGGTGATGGTCTAAAACATATGATCTGCAATCGAGGGAATAAAGTTGGGCGCTTTATTCATGTAAAGATTGTTATGTTGTCTATATCCCTTATGGGAGATGGTTTGTCTTGACCATTGGAGTTGGACTCCGTGAATAGAAATATTGGCACGTTGTCATAGGTGACGATGTGTTGGATCGGGACATAAAGTGAATTGATTTGGATTAATAATTCAGTCTTGGCAAATCGATTCACTTTAGACAGTCATTTGTATTGTATCTTAATCCTGAAATGAATAGTGGGCCCATTGTCTCGACTTGTGTCTTTTGTTATACCAAAAGGTGACACCCACATCTCAATAGTGGTATACATGCCGGTATGTTGGAGGCATGACTCTTGATAGCGTAGACTTGTTATTCATAGATATGGAATCCATAGCTCCTCTTTAGGAGTAATGATATCCTCTTATATGCGTTGTCCTGTAATTGGAAAACTGGAGCGCTTAACCATTTGGATACATAGGTGTAACCGAATGGTATACTATCTTTGGATGGTAAGTTTTCTAATGGTGAGACAATGGAACGTAAGATAAAAATAATCGGGAAGGTAAGACAGAACTTGTCCTTAAGCCGATTATGGATGATCATATAGGGATACGATACAGTATGATATGTCATGGAGACTTAGCTACACGAGCTTCGTAATTCTATAAAGTTCGAGAGTGCAGCTCCAAGCTTTTAGTAGAGTAGCATTGGAGTTGATAATTGTGAAATGTATATCTGGGATATTGGGTTTCATAATTATCATGAGCTTGAACTTTATAGGTCCATTTTGGTCCCCTTTGCTAGCTCACAAAGTCCTGTAACGACACGGCATGCTTTTTCAATAATTGATGACTTATGTCGGATTTATCATATTGGTTTAAAATTTGTAAGATTCAAATAATTCATGTCTGTTTATCGGTTGAATTAATTTTGTAAGAAATTAGTTCAAGATAAACTTGTTGAATTATTACGATCAGATAATTCTTGTCTGTTTATTGGTTGTTTTAATTTTGGACAAATTAGAACAAGATAAACTTGTAGAATTATTGTGAATTGATTTATTTTCTTAGAGATTATCTTGATAAAGTTTGTTTTGATCAGATAACTTTTCTATTGGGTTATTTGAATCAAAACTGAGACTTTATCGTTTAGAATCTTGGGTGGAAAATAAAAGATTCGCGGAGATTTTTTCTTGGGAGTTCGGCCTGCCGAATGATGTGTTCGGCCTGCCGATCAGCGAGAGATAAGATTACGCATTTTCATGCAGATCTTATTAGATATTCATCCGAACTTGATTCTGTTTTGAGTTTTTGAGACCTAATCTGATAAGGACTGACCCCAGGACCAATAGCTATATAAAGGGAGTGAGTCTCATGATTTACTCAGATCAATTGAGAGATTATGAGTGATACTCTTCTAGTGAGCATCTGAAAACTCCCTAAAAGCTTTTGTTCACAAATCACGAACACTGGCTTTGGGTTCTCTCTATTGGTTGGAAGGAGAGTCACCGGTGGAAGAGCTGTACGTGTGAGCCACACTCACTCCGGTTGTGGATAGAGAATAGCAAAGAAGACCAGTTGGTTGAGGCTCTTCTGGAACGTTACTTCTCTACACAGGTTGCGGAGGTTCTTCGGCACATAGAGGTTAGTAAGATCTGTCTAATTTATACATATAACATGTCAAACTTGTGTTTTGGAAATAACTCTGATGAAAAATTTTTAAAATTCTGTTGTGCACTTTGTTTCCAACAGAGCCAGCACGTGTGTCAAAGCATTTGGAGACTAGCTTTAGAGCAAGTTAGTCACCTTCACTATAAATACTCCTCTTCTCCTTCATTTAACACAAAACCATGAGAAGAACTTAAGCCCATTTCCTTACACCATTTTTATAGTTTCAAAAATCATCATCCTTTTTGAAGTTTGCATTCTTCAGACTTAGAAGATTTTCCAGAAATTTTTTGAAAAACTCGTCATCTCCGTTTAGATCCCTCCCTTGTGACTCATTCTATCTCTTCCAAAACCTTATAAAATCACTACCAAAATACTTAGAAGTTTTGTCAAAGTACATCACCAATCTTATGAATTTCCAAAATTCAAGCCTCGTCTTCAATAGTCCAAACTCAACGGCAAAGGCAACCTACATTCACCTTCGGAACATTTTTTTTGAAAAACCCAAAGAACATTAGAACATATCAATTCCCCCGTTGCCAAACCCAAGAGGTGACCTACGTTTGCCTCTGAAGCATATTTCCTGAAAAACCTAAAAAAAATCTAGAACTGCATACATCAATTCCCCTTTGTTGATCTCAATAACAGAGGTGACCTATGTTCGACGCTAGAGCATATTTTTTGGGAAACTCGAAAAATTCCTAAACTTCTTGTATAACTTGTTTTTGTCGATCTATAAAAATAAACCAAATCCAATGACAAAGGCAACTTTGCCTCTATCCTCCGATGCCATTCCTCCATCAACCATTGATTACTCCTTTTAACATCACTGCTTATGATAGTTCCTCCATTGCTACATTTTTTTGTGTTTTTTTGGTTTTTTGTAGCAGGTCTCATTTTGGTTGTTTGGCAATGGAGTGAGTCTTAGAAGCCGTCTTCTTCGACTCAAGCTAGGCTTAATGATCCCCACCACTTGTTGGAGGTCTTGCCCTACAAACTCACCTATCGCTCTAGCCACGTCATCACCAACAATAGCAAATTGGAGCCCAATATGTGTACCCTTCTAACAACTCACACCCCGCAAATCTACCGAACCCCATCAATAGTTAAAAGTACATTTTTCACTAAAATAGTAAAAATTTATCTTTAAACTTAAAGAAATTGAAAATACTTACTATAACTCAAATATATGTAATCCTATTTAATTTCTTTATAGGATGTCACACATGGTGACTCTTCTTATATTAGTAGTCTTTAATTAAATTGCATGAGAATAGGATTATTTTCCTTTTCTTTTTTTTTCCTCAGCCTATGTTTGACCAAATTCTCCTCATTAAATTGTAAGGTAAGATAGCCTTAGAGAAACCTATTGTCAAAATTTTACCATTTGAAACAAATCATGGCAAATCAATCTTTAGGAGAACTTAGCTGAAAGCTTATTGTTTATTATACTATATCTATATCTATCTATCCATATACAAATATATATATATATATAAAGTGAGAATATCTTTTTCCACATTGTCTCATGTGTCTTTTTCATATTGTTCCACACGTCTTTCTTACATCTTTCTTTTTGCTTTACTTTTTTCTTCATAACTTTATATCTATCCTCTTTTTTCTCTTTTTTACAAGACTGAATACGATGCATCAAGCAAAGTTCTTCCTTTTGTGGGCTGACACATGGATGGAAAAGACTTCCTTTGCCTTTTTTTTTTTTAAATTAGTTCCCCATCTCCAACCTGTTTTCAATTTTTTTTACTTTTTTTTCCTTTTTCCCTTTTCTTCTCTTTTATCTTTTTCATCCTTTTTTAATCTTTTCTCATCCTTTTTTTTTTATTTTTCAACTTCTTTTTTTTCTTCCCTTTTTATTTTCTTTATTATCCCTCCTCTTTTATGTTTATTTTCAGTGCTTCAATTTGTTTTAAATCACCTTTAAGTATTTTTGTTGCTTTCCTCCCTAATATTTTATATATTTTTAGATTCTTTTAAATAAATTATTTTCTTAACATGTATGATCAAAACACTTTTCTATCCTTAGTGTATATTCTTTTACTTTCTTCAAAATATTGCTTATTAAATATAACCTCATTTCTGTATTTTTTTCCTTTTTAGGCGACATTTTCCTATCTAATCGACTGTAGTTAAAGAGGCAAGCCCCTTCCTTTTGTAGGCTAACGTGTGGAGAGAGGGGACGTTCCCCTCTTTTAATTGACATTCCCCCAGCCCTCTTTTATTTTTTCTTTTTCTTTTTTCTTTTTATTCTCTTTTTTCTTTTTTGGCCTTTTTTTAACTTTTCTCATCCTCTTTCTTTTTTTTTTCATTTTCGTCTTTATTTTTTCCCTCTCTTTGAATTCTTTTCCATCCTTTCTTTTTTATTTGCATTTTTAGAACTTCTTATTCATTTTAAATCACCTTACTGCTTTCCTTGTTAATATCATTTATATTTGTAGATTCTTTTAGTATTTTTCTTAATGCATAATCAAAATATTTGTTTTTCCTTGTTTCATATACTTTACTTTGTTTGAAATATTACATAATCAAATATGACCTTAGGTTTCATTCCTGTTCTTTTCTTTTTAGGCAACATTTTCCTTCCTAATATGCTCTTACTAAAATAATTTTTTCAAATGTAAAATTACTTAGACCCCTTTTTTGGTAGTCAATTTTTATTTTATTGTGGCTCTCATAAATCTTTTCCTTTAATTGTTCCCCTTAAATAATTTCTTCTTAGATGTTCTTCCCTAAACAATTTCATCATATAATCCTCTGTGTACCACATAAATAATTTTCTATCTAATTCTAAAAAAAATTTTTCCCTTTGAAATATGTTCTATTTTTTTCACTAAATCAAACTACTAGGAAAATAATAAACAAGTATAATTATATTTTTGAAGAAATTTGTGCTAGCTTGGTTCATAGGTTAGAAGGGAAAGTTTGAACAAAAATTTAAACTTTTGTTAGAGAAAATTCCATAGCAAACTAGATTGAACTATGGTTTGAATCTATTTACCAAATGATTTTTGTAAAAAAAAAAATAAAAAATAAAAAAAGTTGCAAATAGTGCATGCCTTGTGCATGCTTGCCAATAGTATAAAGAAAAGAACAAGAAAAAAGTCAATTGAGTTATGTTGGGGCTCTTTTGTGTGGTCCTACCTGCGTGGAGGGTGTAAGCTTTGTGGCCTCTTTTGATTGGCTCGAATGATCTGTCTATTAGTAGCTGAGTGGCAGCATGTCGGGAGATAGGGGCCGTCAAGTTTGCAAGAGCAATTCTAGCATTGGCAGTGGCCAGAACGGGCTTTTCAGCTAGCAATTAGTGTGGCTCCAGCTGGATATGGCTAAACCTAGGCAACCCCAAAGATGGTGATGTCCGAGGGCAAGATGCATTGCGATTCTGGCTCCATGATGATAATGGCTTCACCCAAAAAGATCCATGAGCGAGTGAACAATATGGGAGAGGAACTATGTAGACAGTATGCGGAGGATTTTCTTGAGTGTTTGAGGGTGGAAGTGTGCCCATCAGGCTGAGTGATGCGTTTTGAGTGAAATAATGATGTTTAGCAGCCTGACGGGGGGTAGTTTTTAGAGAGAGGACTATAGGCTTCAACGTAATGGTCTAGTGAGAGTCCAAGAGAGAAAGGAGCCTTGCTATTAGGCTCCAGAATGAAACAACCCCGCTCAACTCTAGAACGCTTGCAAAGTGCCATGTCTACAATATTAACGTTATTTATGTGACCCACGTTATGTGTGAGTGAAACCACCACCTTCAAGTGCCACTTAATACCACGCACCTAGACTTATTTCCCATGTTTATTTCCCATGTTTTGGAAGAGGCAATTTAACATGCTTTGCAGTAATGTTAAAAACAAGGAGAATTTTATTTTTTTAAGAGAACTCTTATGGTTAAACAAAAATTTTCTTACCCTATTTGTAGCTACTACTATTTTCATAATGATGGGCAGAGATGAAGAATTATATTAGAATTTGGAAACTACATGGCATTAAATTGATAATTTTTTTAGATGATTTTGGCGTTTCTCTTCTTTTTTTTTTTTCTTTTTGAGTTTTTTTCTACTTTGGAAAAATAATTATATAGTTGAGGAAAGAACCTCCTCCTTGGAGGCCCGTGTCAAGTATCAATAGTGCTCCTTTGATTTGTTTTCCTTCAGCTACATGGGCTTACGTTTAATCAGGCAGGTTTATATATATATATATATATGTAAAAGAAACACGGAGGAAAGCCATATCAGACGGATTTATGCAGTGCTCCGCAAAAGTGATCCTGAATATCCTTTCTGGTGAGAAAAAGATGAAGATTTGTAGGTCTATAAATGTGAGGTTGGTGCCCCTATGCTATGGGCTCCCCTTAGGGTAGTAAAAAGACGTGGTTTTGGTTGAGTTTTATGGTATTTTTATTTTCAACAAGGACAGGGTTTGAATCTTGGGTTCTCTTGGATCTCACCAGAAGTTTTGGTGTTTAACATTTTCCAGTGAATGGAGGTTTATGTGGTGGTGGTGTAGTGTTTTGAGGTGCTATTATTGAGGATGGGAGATATTTAGAGAAGATGATCAGGGAGTGCTATTCGTGGCTCCTAGCGTGAAGTGTAGGTAATGGGATTCCCTCCCGATGGATCTTGGCTGGTTTTAGAGGTCGCAATGGCAATGGTGTTATGGGAAGGTTTTTCCCAAGTGTGTTGGGTGAGGCTTGTGGGCTGATTCTTGAGTCTATTGTAAAAATTGAACATTTTGACTAATTAAAATACCTAATAAACTAAATGGTCAGATCTTAAATAATTATCAATAATAGTCAAGTTAATCATTAAATCCTTTTCTTCATGCAAATCTATCCCTATTTATTATATGCAAATCTCAATTTTAAGTGATAAGAAGAAAATTCAGATAGGCGTTTTTTTGTTCCATATTAATTTGTTGATGACAGCTAATATGCATTTGTTTCAGTTAATTTTCATTTTATATACCGTGAGTTTTGTATGGATTTTATAGATTTTGAATTATATAAGCGTTATTTGCTTTCCCTTTTTATATTCCTTTATGATTTCATGCATCTCCTCGCAGTTTTTTAAAAAATTCAATGCCACTTGATGTTATATGTGTGCAAACTATACTTGTTAATTGTATATTTTTCAAGATGTATAGAAGGCATAATTTTAAGAGAGAAAGAGAAAAATAGTATGTTTAAGTTAAAACTTAGCAAATAATATCATATAGTTTAAAAATGTATAGTGAATAGCATAACATGAGAACTTAAGTAATATCTAAAGAGAAAACGAGAACAAAAACACCAAAATTTTAGACATGTATGTGCTAAGGAGTAAAAATGTAATATGTTTTTGGAGACATTTTTATCAATAAAGAATTTATTTATTATTTATATACCAAATCTTATCCTCTTTACATTCATATTTGTTGAATGTATGTTAAGCAAATAATAGTCTGAGACTGTCGGTCTAAACTATTAATAATTAGACATATGATGGATAGCTTACGCGAAAGACATGATTCTTAAGGTGACGGTCTAAATCATAAGATCCATAATCGAAGAAATAAAGTTGGGCGCTTTATTAATGTAAAGATTTTTGTGTTGTCTATATCACTATTGGAAAATGGTTTGTCTTGACCATCGTAGGTGGACCTGTGAATAGAAATATTAGCATATTGTCATAGGTGACGATGTGTTGGATCGGGACAAAACGTGAATTGATTTGGATTAATAATTCTATCTTGGCAAATCGATTCACTTTAAGCAATCATTTGTATTGTATCTTAATCCTGAAATGAATAGTAGGCCCATAGTCTTGACTTGTGTCTTTTGATATACCAAAGGGTGACACCCACATTTTAATAGTGGTATGCATGCCGGTACATTGGAGGCATAACTCTTGATAGCGTAGACCTGTTATTCATAGATATGGAATCCATAGCTCCTCTTTAGGAGTAGTGATATTCTTTTATATATGCTATCCTATCATTGATAAACTAAAGCAATCAACTATTTAGATACATAGGTGTAACCAAATGATATACTATCTTTGGATGGTAAGTTTTCTGATGGTGAGATAATGGAACGTAAGATAAAAAAAATCGAGAAGGTAAGATAGAACTTGTCCTTAAGCTATTTATAGATAATCCTATAGGGATACAATACATTATGATATGTCATGGAGACTTAGCTATATGAGCTTCGTAGTTCTGTATAGTTTGAGAGTGCAACTATAAGCTTTTAGTAGAGTAGCGTTTGAATTGATAATTATGAAATGTATATCTGGGATATTGGGTTTCATAATTATCAGGAGCTTGAACTATATAGGTCCATTTGGTCCCCTTTGCTAGCTCACAAAATCCTATAATGATACGGCATGCTTTTCTAATATTTGGCGACTTATATTAGATTTATCATATTGGCTAAATTTTGAAAGAATCAAATAATTCATGCCTGTTTATCGGTTGAATTAATTTTGTGACAAAATTGATTCAAGATAAACTTGTTGAATTATCAAGATCAGATAATTCATGTCTGTCTATTGGTTCGATTAATTGTAAATTAATTCAAAATAAACTTGTTGAATTGGTTAGACCCATAAAGGCACTTAGATCCAATTGAGGTGGAGAATACCTTTTTGATGAGTTTCTGGGACACTTATTAGAGAATGAGATTTTATCCCGTTTGACTACCCCGGGCACTCCGCAGTAGAATGGCATAGCGAAGAGAAGGAATAGGATTTTATTAGACATTGTAAGGTCTATGATGAGTTATTCATCATTGCCTTTATCCTTTTAGTGATATGCACTGCAAACCGCATGTTATCTTTTAAACAATGTGTCTTCAAAATCGGTCCCTAAAACTCCTCATGAGTTATGGACAGGTAGGAAGACATCCTTAAACCATATTTGCATATGGGGATGTCCGGCTTATGTCCTGTTTTAGGATGTGAATAAGTTGGAAGCATGTTCAAAAGTTTGCGTGTTTGTAGGATATCCAAAAGGGACTAAAGGGGGTTATTTCTATAACCCAAAGGAATATAAAGTCATGGTTTCAACTAATGCAACTTTTCTTGAGGAGAGTTAATGGACGACTTTAAACCTTAAAGTAAAGTGGTGCTTAAGGAGTTAAGGAGTGATCCAATCACTCCAGAGGTTCTAAATGAAACCATTCTGATCAGTGTAGAAAAACCAAATGAACCCGAATAACAACCTAAGGGGCTTCAGCATAGTGGGAGGATTAGGCATCAACCCAAGAGGTATATGTTCAATAATAAGGCCTTCTTGGCTGAACCAGATGAACATGACAAGGATCCTTATACTTACCCAAAGGTTATGAAGGATGTTGATTCGAAACTCTAGATAGAGGCCATAAACACAGAGATGAAGTCTATAGAGACTAATTAGGTCTGGGAGCTTGTGGATCTTCCTGAAGGGGTAAAACCCATAGGGTGTAAATGGATTTACAAGAGGAAAAGAGGAGTGGATGGAAAGGTTAAAACCTTTAAGGCTAGACTGGTAGCTAAGGGTTACACGCAAAAGGAAGGAATCGATTATGAGGAAATCTTTTCGCCTGTAGCCATGATTAAGTCCATCCGAATTCTCTTGTCCATAGCTACCACTCTTGACTACGAGACTTGGCAGATGGATGTCAAGATGGCTTTTCTAAGCGGCTATCTTGACGAGTCCATTTATATAGAACAACCAGACGGGTTCAAGGTTAAGGCTCAAAAGGGTAAGGTTTGTAAGCTGCTAAAGTCAATTTATGGACTTAAGTAGGCTTTCTATTCTTGGAACATAAGATTTGATCATGTGATCAAAACTTACGGGTTCTCACAAAATATGGATGAGCTATGTGTTTACAAACACATTAAGGATAGGAAGGTGGTTTTTCTACTGCTCTATGTAGATAACATTTTGCTAATTGGTAATGACATTGGGGCATTGTCATCGGTCAAATTATGGTTAACCAAGTAGTTTGACATGAAGGACTTGGGTGAGGCCAATTTTATTCTCAGTATCCAGATCTTTTGGGATAGGAAGAACAAAATGATAGCTTTGTTCCAAGCCAACTACATAGATAAAATTCTCAGGAGATTTGTAATGCAGGATTCCAAAAAAGGTGGACAACTATCTAGATCTGGAATTACTCTTTCTAAGAAAGACTTTGTAAAGTCTAAGGAAGAAAGAGAATACATAAAGAAGGTGCCTTATGCTTTGGCAGTGGGTAGTCTAATGTATGCCATGCTGTGCACACGATCAGATATTTGTTATGCGGTCAGGATTGTAAGTCGATTTCAAGCGAATCTAGGACTGAACCATTGGGTTGCTATAAAGCATATTTTCAAGTACCTGAGAAGGACTCGAGGGTATATGCTTGTGTATTCATGTGAGGACTTTACTTCTCTAGGATATACTGACTTAGATTTTTAATCTTGCCTGGATTTTAGGAGATCGACTTTAGTTTTTGTGTTTACTCTAGGCGGCGGTGCCATTAGTTGGAGAAGTGTGAAGCAAGATTGCACTTCGAATTCAACGATGGAGGCCAAGTATGTGGCAGCTAGTGATGCTTCAAAAGAAGCAGTGTGGCTCCGCAAGTTCCTTGGAGATCTTGAGGTAGTTCCTAGTATGGATAAGGCGGTATCACTGTACTGTGATAATAGTTCGACGGTAGCTAATGCCAAGGAACCAAAATTTCACAAGAAGAGTAAGCATATTGATTGAAAGTATCATGTGATAAAGGACTTCCATAAGGGTGGGCATGTCACGGTGTGTAAAATCACGTTAGAGGGCAATTTAGCTGATCCATTTACGAAGACACTTATTGGGAGAGTCTTTGAGAGGCATGTGGAAGCTATGGGATGCGAAATTTGTCATATTTACTCACTTACTGTAAGTGGGAGATTGTTAGACATGTATGCCTTAAGGAGTAAAAAAGTAATATGTTTTTGGAGACATTTTTATTAACAAAGAATTTATTTATTATTTATATACCAAATCTTGTCATCTTTACGTTCATATTTGCTGAATTTATGTTAAGCAAACAATAGTCTAAGATTATCGGTCTAACCTTTAAGAATTAGGCATATGTTGGACAGATTATGCGAAAGACACGATTCTTAAGGTGACGGTCTAAATCATAAGATCCGCAATCGAGAGAATAAAGTTGGGCACTTTATTCATATAAAGATTATTATGTTGTCTATATCCCTATTGGGAGATGGTTTGTCTTGACCATCAGAAGTGGACTCCGTGAAAAGAAACATTAGCACATTGTCATAGGTGATAATGTGTTGGATCGGGACATAAAGTGAATTGATTTGAATTAATAATTCTGTCTCGGCAAATTGATTCACTTTAGACAATCATTTGTATTGTATCTTAATCTTGAAATGAATAGTGATTCTATTGTCTTGACTTGTGTCCTTTGATATACCGAAGGGTGACACCCACATTTTAATAGTGGTATGCATGCCGGTACATTGGAAGCTTGACTCTTGATAGCGTAGAGTTGTTATTCATAGATATGGAATTCATAGCTCCTCTTTAGGAGTAGTGATATCTTCTTATACGCGTTATCCTGTAATTGGAAAACTGGAGGGCTCAACCATTTGGATACATAGGTGTAACCGAATCGTATATTATCTTTGGATGGTAAGTTTTCCGATGGTGAGATAATAGAACGTAAGATAAAAATAATCAGGAAGGTAAAACAGAACTTGTCCTTAAGCCGGTTATGGATAATCCTATGGGATACGATACATTATGATATGTCATGGGGACTTAGCGATGTGGGCTTCGTAATTCTATATAGTTCGAGAGTGCAGCTCCAAGCTTTTAGTGGAGCAACGTTGGAGTTGATAATTATGAAATATATATTTGGGATATTAGGTTTCATAATTATCGAGAGCTTGAACTATATAGGTCCATTTGGTCCCCTTTGGTAGCTGACAAAATTCTGTAATGATATGGCGTGCTTTTCTAATAATTTGTGACTTATGTTAGATTTATCCGATTGGTTAAAATTCAGAAGAATCCAATAATTCATGTCTATTTATAAGTTGAATTAATTATGTGACAAAACTAATTCAAGATAAACTTGTTGAATTATTGGGATCAGAAAATTCATGTCTATTTATAGGTTGGATTAATTTTAAATTAATTCAAGATAAACTTGTTGAATTATCTAGATAAAGTTGTTTTAATTAGATAACTTCTCTGTTGGGTTATTTAAATTTAAACTGAGACTTTATCCTATAGAATCTTGGGTGGAAAATAAAAGATTCGCTGAGATTTTCTATCAATAGATCGGCATGCCGATCCTCAGGTTTGGCCTATCGATGGGGCAAGTTCGGCATACCGGTTAGACAAATCGGCTTGCTTATGAGCGATAAAAAGATCATGCATTTTCACACAGATTTCATCAGATATTGATCCAATTTTGATTCTGATTTGAATTTTGAGGCATTATCTGATAAGGACTGACTCCTGGACCCAACCTCTATAAAAAGGGAGTGAGTCTCCTTATTATTTAGATCAATTGAGAAATCAAGAGTGATACTCTACTAGTGAGATTCTCATACTTCTTGAGAGCTCTTGTTCACAAATCACGAACACTAGCTTTGGGTTGTCTCAATTGGTTAGAAGGAGAGTCGTTTGGAGGAAAAGCTGTACGTGTGAGCCCACACTTACTCCAATCATGGATAGAGAATAGCGAAGAAGACCAGTTGGTTAAGGCTCTTTGGGAACATTATTTCTCTTCACGGATTGCGGGAGTTTTTCGGCATTCAAAGATTAGTAAGATCTGGTTAATTTATTCATATAGCATGTCAAACTTGTGTTTTAGAAAATACTCTGATGTAAAAAATTTAAAATTTCTCCACGTACTATTTTTCCAACACAAAATACCCCCACCTCTTTATCCACTATATTGCTTACCCTTCTCCCTCGCCAGTAGTCAGGAAATACAATATTTATTAAGAAATACCGTATTTACTGTGTAAATACAAAAATTCACCTATGACTTCACTGGACCGTTCGTAGCTAGGAAATACAATATTTACCAAGAAATGTTGTATTTACTGTAGCGACTTTGTTGAACCGTCGACAGTTGGGAAATACAATATTTATCAGAAAATATCATATTTACTGTGTAAATATATAAATTCACTAGCGACTTCGCCGGACCGTCAGTAACTGGGAAATACAATATTTACTAAGAAATACAAAAATACAATACTTACTGAAAAATATAAAAATTCACCGGCGACTTCACTAAACTACTGTGTAAATACAAAAATTCACCAACAATTTCATCGAACCCTCTAGTAGCTGGCAAATATAATATTTATTGAGAAATGCCGTATTTATGATGTAAATACAAAAATTCACCGACAACTTAATCAGACTACCAGCTACTAGGAAATATAGTATTTCACTTGACATGCTGTATTACCGTGTTAATACAAAAATTCACTAGTGACTTGAAATGCTGGAAATAGTATACTACCATATAAATACCTACATCGACGAAATCGGAGGCAATTGTTGCTACCACCAAAAACACATAAGTATCACAAAAAAACATGATCACAAAAAAAAAAAAGATCCACAAAACACACAAAAATCAACTCATTTTCCTTTTTCATAATTTTTCTTCATCCAAATAGATTACAAAAACAAACCAAGCAACAAAAAAACCACAGATCCATCAACAAAAAAAGTTTCTTTGCACTCTTGCCGCTGTTGATACCCCCCCCACTCACCGTCATTGATAGCCCCCCACTCGCGATCGGCCGCCGTAAGAACTCAAACTAGATTAAAAACAAAATTAAAAAAAAAAACAGATCACAAGCCAAATAAAACAATACTTTTCTAGTTTTTCAAATTTCTTTTTTTCTTCTTTTTCTTTTCCCCTACAACTTTGCCACTGCAACTACTTAATGCCAAACACCACTCTGTTGGACTCGATGCCTCACTGATGCTCTCCTATAGACGACATGAAGCTCAATGGCCTAAGCTTGAATAGAGAAGCAGAGGAGGAGGAAGAACTTCTACGTCAATGGCACAAAGCTCCACGGTCCGATCTTCTCTGTTGACTTCTCCAGCTTGGTCGCTTTTCTTCTCTAGCTCTAGCAGCTTTAGAATGTGGCATTTTCTCTAAATCTAGCAATGGAGTTTGTGATTTCTAGATCGAGCAACACTAGAGACGATGAAGATGATCGTGGCCGATCTGTTGACGCTGGAGCTCGAGGTGCAAAATCAGAGAAGAGAAAGAGCAATGTTACTAGAAAGAAATAGAGGAAGAATAGGAAGAGAGAGAAATGTGGGAAGAGGGAGAGAGATAAGGAGAAGAGAGAGAATAATGTGGCTTTTTGAAAATAAATCTGAAATTGAACAAGTATTTTAGAAATAGAGGTATCTAGTTCATTTCAAATCTGCTATTATTTACAAGTTTTTAAAACATATAATATTATATTGATTACGTTTATATGAAATGGGGCCTTTAATGGTTTTAGTAGTCGTTATAAAATTATGTGACTTTATGTAAACGTTTATATATATATATATATATATATATATAATAATAAGAATAATAATAACTAAACATGAGTTAATAACTAGAAAAATGTAGTCATTAAACAATCTTTATGTATAATATAATTTAATAATGACTACTTTAATACGATATGCTTTTATATATAATTTTATAATTACTAATAAGTTTATAATTAGAAAAGCATAGTCATTGTACAGTTATTATAACGACTTAATCATTAAAATATAAATAGAAAAAAAAAACATATATTACATTTACAAATTAGAGCATACAAATATAATTATTATGATATGTTTAATTTCTATTTTTTAGTTTTTATTCTCCTCAAAACTTTGTCATTTAAAATTACTAACGATACTCACCGACGTTTCAGTCACAAATTATTCTTTTTTCTAGATTTGTTTTTCGATGTCCAAAGTTAAACCATAAATATTGGGTCAAAACATAAAGACCTTTAACCTGGATATGTTGACCTTTTATAGATGAAGTTAATATTGTCTTCACAACTTAATGAATTATTTGGTTTTGACAAAAACTGAATTTAGTTTTGTAAAAGGACATTTAATTTTTTTTTTACTATTTGTATTTGGCCAGATATGTCTTTTATGTAGTTCAAACTGACGTTTGCTAGAATAATAACTGAGGCAGTTTGAAATTATAGAGATGGTTTTAAACTGGCCAAAACAACCAAAATCCAAACTTTAACCCCTAAAGTTCAGGAAGTTTTGAACTATTTTCTTTAGTAAAACTATTTTCATTCTTGTTTTCCTTTACAAACAATAATTTTTCAAACACTAATTCTCGTTTTAAATCATAATTTTTGTTTTAAACTTTTACATTCCAAACATCAATTTAAAACCACTATTTAAACCATACAATTTAGAACTCATATTTCAAACATGAAGTTCTAAACACCAACATTTTGAACTCGCGCTCTAAATGAACTCTTAATATTTGTTTTACCTTTTTTTCTCTTTTGTTATAAAGAAAGGCAAAGTATAACAAAAGCTAAAGAGAACAAGAGAGAAAGCACAAGAGGAAATGATAGACAAAGTATTTTTCTATTCTTTCACTTGTGAGAGATATTGTGGCTAAATTTCAATTGTCTTTGCATGTAACTCATGGCATACCAAGAGGTAGCATCAACACATACACGCACTTGATTCACAATACTCCCCCTTAGATGTCCTCTATACAAAGAATATGCCTCATTAAAAACCTTTCTAAGAAAAAACCCAATGCGAAAAAATCTTAATGAAGGAAAAAAAAGAGTACATAATTCTTGTATGCTCTGCATTTAGGGTTGTCTCATTAAAAACCTTGCCAGGAAAACCCAATGAGACAAAAACCTAAGCTAAGGGAAAAAGAGTACAATGCGCAGTGTCTCCCCCTCATGTCAACATCTCTTATTCAAAGATCTCTAAGTCGACGCATACCAATTTTGTGTACCAACTTCTCAAATGTTGTTGTAGGAAGCGCCTTTGTAAACAAATCTGCTAAGTTGTCATTGGAGTGAATTTGATGTATATCGATCTCTCCTTTCTTTTAAAGCTCGTGTGTGAAAAAGAATTTTGGTGAAATGTGCTTTGTTCTATCTCCTTTCATGTAACCCCTTTTGAGTTGAGCGATACATGCTGCATTATCTTTATACAGCATAGTTGGACTTTCTTTGTTGAATGAAAGATTACAGGGCCATTTGGTATTGTTTTCAAAATAGATGAAAATGTTTTTGTTTTGAAAAAGGAGAATTTTTTGGGAATTGTGCTAAGAGTGTTTTAAAATTATTTCCTCAAAAAGCGTGTGAAAACATTTCCAAAACTTTTGAGAACAAAAACAAATAGGGCCTACATGTTTCTCTTATATGTTGCACCAAGGATCTTAACCATACACATTTTTAACTTGCCTCGTGAATTGCCAATATCTCAGCATGATTCAAAGATGTGGCGATTAGGGTGGTTTGTTTTGTGAGTGCGAAGATATAGCTGTATCACCATATGTACACAAATAACATGTTTGTGAACGTGCTTTATGTGGATCTGACAAATATCTTACCTCCACATATCCAATCAATTCCGAATTGGAATCCTGTGCATAATACAAACCCATATTTATTGTACCACGAAGATAATGAAGTATTTGTTTGACACCATTCCAATGTCTTCGAGTTCGTGAAGAACTATATCTCGCTAGTAAACTAATAGAGAATGCTATGTCAGGTCTTCTATAGTTAACGAGATACATTAGTGCACCAATAGCACTAATATATGGTACTTCTAGAGCAAGAATTTCTTCATCGTCATCTCGAGGACAAAAAGGATCCTTTTTCACATCAAGGGATCGTATACCATGGGAGAACTCATTGGATGGGATTTATCTATATTAAAACACTTTAATATCTTTTCAGTGTATGTTGACTGATGAACAAAAATCCCTCCCAATAAATGCTTGATCTGCAAGCTAAGACAAAATTTGTTTTTCCTAAATCCTTCATTTTAATTCATTTTTCAAATATGTTATCGTATCTATAAGCTCTTCATAATTCCCAATGATAATCATCAACATAAACAACAATAATAGCAAATCCAGACTTTAACCTTTTAATCAAAACACATGGCAAATTGGATTGTTAATATATCCTTCTTACAAAAGATATTCACTGAGACGATTATACCACATGCGTCCAGATTGTTTTAATCCATACAAAGTTGTTGTAATTTAATTGAATACATTTCTTGGGGTTTTGAATTGCATGCTTCAAGCATTTTTAAGCCATTAGGGACTTTCATGTCAATGTGCAACACCTAGAATTTAATTAAGTAAGGTTAGCATGTAAATGGTGGATTAGTAAGCCTTAATGTGATTTAAATTTAATTTAAACATTTTGTGGTATATTTTAAGTTTATCTCACCTTTAGTTATTTTTATTTGTTATTTTGAATTTCGAAACAAAACAATTTGTCAAATGTCCAATATGTCCCTTTTTGGAAAACCATATGTTGGAACATAATTTTCACTCCACAGAACCACTTTTTCTTCTATTTAACCCCCCTTCCCTTCCTCTTCTTCAGCACACTCTCTCTTTCTTTCCTAGCCCTCTCTCTCTTCCTCTCACATGCTCTTTTTCTCTCTCTCTTCTTTCTTGATTTTTATTCAAAATTTTGAGTCCAAGTTTCTAATCTCAGCTGGATCGAAGGCCTAGGGACGCATTAGAGGCACCTTCAACTTAATTCAAGCTCGAATTCAAGGTTAGTTGCTCTATTTTTCAAATTTTCAAACTTTTTCCCAAATCCTTTAAATTTCTTTGTATGTTGAAATTTTAGTTTCTAGAGCTTAGGAAACTTTCAATCTAAGTTCATAGAACCCAAATCATCTAGAATCTATGCTTGATTTCACTAAATTAGAATTAAATCACATTGTCCCCTTTTTCTCCATTTTCAGATTTATTCAAAAGTCATTGTGTAAATCTTGTTTAAAGTTGTTTAACAGTATTCTAGTATGTTTTTCTAGCATCTATGAACATTATCTATGCTTGATAACTAAGAAAGCAGGTTTGGATTGAGATTTTGAGTTCAAGGAGGCCGAGACTCAAAGTCTCGGGTCCCCTAAGTTTTTCCAATTTGGCAGGCCAATGATGAGCATCAGCAAGCCGAAATCATGAGTTCAGCATGCCAGACTCATCTGGTCGATAGACCGAACCTAGGCTAGGTCTACAGGCTGATGTTGTGCATCTGGTAGGCCAAACTGTATAGTTTGGCAGGCTGGATAGGCAAGTTTGGTAGGCTAATTGAACTTAATGAAATTTTGTTGTTTTCATCCGTTTTCATTGTTTAAAACCTAGATGAAGACCTTGACCCTATGATATGATATTTTGACTATCAAAGGCATACTCAGACACCATGAAATAGCATAATAGCATAGAATACTCTAAGTTAGAAATTGATGAAATTTAGTTTACTTTTAAAGTGGATCATGGCTTCGTGGAGCTAATGTATAGTGGGTCGAGACTGCGGTGTAGAGTCACCATGCAGAATATCGAGGTAGGACTTCTACCCCTTCTTTGGTAGCCAGGCTTTTAAACGATTTTGGTCTTAAAGATTCTTTCAAAATGTTTTCAATAAGTGGCAAAATGTCTTAAATATTTTCAAAGATGGTCTTGGCCACAATTAGACTTGTTACCAAATGATTTCTTTCAAATTGATTTTTAAGGAATGAGTAGAATGAACTTCTTAGTATTTTTCATTTCTTGCCAAAGAATGAATGATCATAATGAATAAAATAATATACGTAATGAGGTTATCCAATAAAATGGAACATAAAAATGATAAGATATCAGACGTGTCGACTAGCACCGTCCAGAATGATAAACTAGAGCATGATGCCATACATAGAGATTGGGTCATGGAGAGTGCGTGTTGGAAAAACAGTACACAGCAAAATTTTAAAATTTTTATATTAGAGTATTTTTCAAAACACAAGTTTAACATGCTATATTTATAAATTAACCAGATTTTACTAGCCTTTGTGTGCCAAAAAGCTCTTGCAATAAGTAAAGAGAAGTAACTTTCCAGAAGAGCCTCAAACAACTAGTCTTCATTGCTATTCTCTATCCACGATTGGAGTGAGTGTGGGCTCACACGTACAGCTTTTCCACCAGGTGACTCTCCTTCCAATCAAATGACAGAACCCAAAGCAAGTGTTCATGATTTGTGAACAAGAGCTCTCAGTGAGTTTTCAGATTCTTGCCAGCAGAGTATCACTCATAATCTCTCAATTGATCTGAATAACTATGTGACTTACTCCCTATTTATAGAGGTTTGGTATAGGGTTAGTCCTTATCAGATTAGGCCTAAAAACTTCAAATCAAAATCAAATTTGGATCCATATATGAGAAAATCCACGTGAAAACGTGTAATCTTATCCTTCGCACATCGGCAGGCCAAACTGCCTAATCGGCAAGCCGAACTTGGGCGTTGGCAGGCCGAACTTGAGGATCGGCATGCCGAACTACCGAAAAAATATCTCAGCAAATCTTTTATTTTTCACCTGAGATTTTATAGGATAAAGTCTCAGTTTTAATTCAAATAACCCAATAGAAAAGTTATCTAATTAAAACAACTTTATCTAGATAATCTCTAACAAAATAAATGAATTCCTAATAATTCTACAGGTTTATCATGATTAATTTATTCAAAATTAAATTAACCGATAAACAGACAAGAATTATTCGATCCCAATCATTCAACAAGTTTATCTTGAATTAATTTTATCACAAAATTAATTCAACCGATAAACAGATATGAATTATTTGATTCTTTTGAATTTCAACCAATCTAATAAATCTGACATAAGACACTAGTTATTGAAAAAGCATGTCGTATCATTGCAAGATATTGTGAGCTAGCAAAGGGGACCAAATGGATCTATATAGTTCAAGCTCCTGATAATTACAAAACCCAATATCCTAGATATACCTTTCATAATTATGAACGCCAACGTTACTCCACTAAAAGTTCAGAGTTGCACTCTCAAACTACATAGAATTACAAAGCCCGTATAGCTAAGTCTCCAAGACATATCATAGTGTATCGTATCCCTATAGGATTATCCATAATCGGCTTAAGGACAAGTTCTGTCTTACCTTTCTGATTATTTTTATCTTACGTTCCATTATCTCACCATCGAAAAACTTACCATCCAAAGATAGTGTACCAATCGGTTACACCTATGTATCCTAATGGTTGAGCGCTCTAGTTTTCCAATTACAGGATAACGCATATAAGAGGATATCACTACTCCTAAAGAGGAGCTATGGATTCCATATCTATGAATAACAGGTCTACACTACCAAGAGCCATGCCTCCAACGTACCAGCGTGCATACCTCTATTAAGATGTGGGTGTCACCCTTTGGTACATCAAAAGACACATATAACGCATATAAGAGGATATCACTACTCTTGAAGAGGAGCTATAGATTCCATATCTATGAATAACAGGTTTATGCTACCAAGAGTCATGCCTCCAACGTACAAGCATGCATACCACTATTAAGATTTGGGTGTCACCCTTTGGTACATCAAAAGATACAAGTCAGGACAACGGGCCCACTATTCATCTCAAGATTAAGATACAATACAAATGATTGTCTAAAGTGAATCAATTTGTCGAGACAGAATTATTAATCCAAATCAATTCACTTTATGTCCCGATCCAACACATCACCTATGACAACGTGCTAATGTTTCTATTTATGGAGTCCACCTCCGATGGTTAAGACAAACCATCTCCCAATAGGGATATAGACAACATAACAATCTTTACATGAATAAAGCGCCCAACTTTATTCCCTTGATTGCAGATCTTATGATTTAGACCGTCACTTTAAGAATCGTGTCTTTCGCATAATCTGTCTATCATATGCCCAATTCTTAAAGGTTTAGACTGACAGTCTCAGACTATTGTTTGCTTAACATACATTTAACAAATATGAATGTAAAGAGGATAAGATTTGGTATATAACAATAAATAAATTCTTTATTGATAAAAATGCCTCAAAAAACTGATTACATTTTTACTCCTTAGGGCATGCATGTCTAATAGTGCGACCTTGGGAGTAGGTCTTGAAACCCTACTAGGCCACTATGGTGTGATACAATGGCTTCACTAGAGAAAAAATAATAAAGAATAATTCTTGATAAATAGGGATTCTAAAGGTATGGATGAATTTAAATATGTTTTATTTATCTTTATGAAATTTTATGAATTATTTTCAAATATGAGAATTCATGTTTAGAATTAAAGTTTTCTAAATCTAGTCCTATTGAGCCTTCCGCTCACATTTCTTTCTTTATTTTTTTTTTAAAACCTTTTCCTTCTAGGTGGATTGTAGCTTAGGATCGACTGCGAGGCAACAGGGTAAACTCATAAGTTGTAGGAATTTTGTTTAGATTATTTCTTTATTTAAACCAAGGCTTGTATTATTTAAATTTTTATCTCTTGTATTGTATTGTGATTGTAATATTTTATTGTTGATACCATGTGTGTGCACTAATGTGGGTCCAGTGGGGCCCAACTTATGTTCTTCAGTCTTTGTTATTTATTTTATGATTAACTGTTTCAAAATAACGATAATTGCTTAAAAGAGTTTTCATTAAACTATCACATTTTTCAAATAACCCAAAACATTTAATTGGTGTTTTCAATAAAAAATTTTGGTTTAATTAACTTAATTAATCCCCCACATCACCCTTCGTACTTCGGGGCGTCACAGAATGGTATCAAAGCACTAGGTTATGAACCTTAGGAATTGTGCACACATAGGTATGATAGTGAAAAGCCTCTAGTAGTCCAATTTTGTGTTTTAGAATTGAGAGAATGTCACCTAAGCATCATCCAGCTGTGGCTGACGTGAGTCTCACGAATGAGGGAAGTATGATAGGAGCTACGTTTGTTACTTTTCAACAAGTGGCAGTGAGGGTTAGATCTAGCAATTTTGAGGCGTGTCACCGGCATGAATGCCTTAAGGAGCCTAGGCATATGTTTATCCTTACTTTCGATGGAAATGGGAGTCTACAGATGGCTGAATATCGGTTAAACCTAGTAGTGAAGCATTGGATACCTTCGGTGTACTGGTATTGTATCAAGTGGAACTTGTAGCCCATAAGTTGCCAAGCAGTGCTAACACCTAGTAAAAGCAAAGAAAGCAACTGGAGAATGATAGGAATATCATTGGGGAAATATTCGAGTAATTATTCCATGAGTATTATTTCTGCAGGGATGCAAAGACCAAAGGATTGCCAAATTCTATCCGTTGGAATAGGGTGACAAGATGGTTAAGGAATATGAGGTAAACTTTGATGAGTTAGCTAGTTTGCGCCATTCGTCGTGGCTTCTAAACGTGAAAACTGTATCGAGTTCTAAGAAGGGCTCAAGGCATCCATTCGACGGCAACTGGTGGTCTTGCAACTTCAGAATTCTGGTAGGTTAGAGTCGTCAGTTTTATTAGTAGGAGGAGATTAAACTCTTTACTGTGAGGATCGGGCGAGAATATTAGGAAGACCCCAAAAGAGCAATAGGAGAAATAGCAAATGCTAAGCTCAAGTGAAGAATCTGCATGGTAACGTTAGCAGTAGTAGCAACAGATCGTCTAGCAGCAGATGAAGCAACCCTTGCCATTTTTGCCAGCAGCCAAGACGTATCGGGAGGAGCTACCCAGCAAGGAATGCTTGACAAGGATCTCAGATCGGAGAGAGTGTAAGTCGTCAGCCTCAACCTCAGTCCTCACCTCTACCTCAGTAACTTCTTCAACTTCAGCTTCATTAGTTTTCTCTGCAACAGTATCGGCTAATGAACTTAGGATGTAGTAGTGCTAGTAGAGGAAAAAGGAAAGGCTATAGTTCAAGTTCACACCATGACTTTAGGAAGTTTGGATGCTCAAACCAGCAACATGAGAGTCGATGGTACGGTTTTGGTTTCTTAGTCTTAAGTTCAGGTTCTATTTGATATTGGTGCCACTTATTCTCTCATTTAGAGCTCTTTTGTGCATACTTTGGGACTAGAAATAGAGGAATTTGATTAGCCTTTAGTAATTACCTCACCCTTGGGGTGAATGGATGTGAACTATATATGTAAATCTTGTAAAATAATGATTGGGGGTGAGACTTGGGAAAGTAATTTGATTAGAATCCCCATGAATATTTATGATGTGACTTTAGGAATGGACCGGTTGTCTAGGTATAATGAAACTGTAGGTTGTCACCTTATGGAGGTAACCCTAGTAATCGATAGGGGAGCGATGATCATTTACTAGGGTGGTGATGATCGAGTAATGAGTGATTGACTCATGAAGACGTGTCTAGGAGGATGAAGAAACTAGCATGCTATATGTACATGCTTCTTTTAAATTTAGAAGAAAAGTATAATGCTGTAGGGAGAGTTGTAGCACTACCGATGGTTAATGAGTTCGATGATGTCTTCCTCGACGAGTTACCTAGATTAGCATCGTATCAGAAGATTGAGTTTAGCATCGAGTTATTCCTGTGGATCGCTTCGATTTCTACAGCACCGTATTGATTGGCGCCTGCAGAAGTGAAGGAATTAAAGAAACAGCTTTACGAACTTGTGAATAACAAACATATTTAGGATAGCATGGGATGCACCAGTTTTTCTTGACAATAGACATGATGGCATGCTTAGGCTGTGTAATGATTATCGGTAACTGAATTGGGTCACCATGAAGAATAAGTATCCATTGCCCAGGATCGATGGACTGTCTAGTTGGTTAGAAGGTTCCCGACATATCTCGAAGATAGATTTGTGATTCGGATAGCACCAGTTGCATGCCAAAAAGGTTAAGTTTCTAGGGCATATCATCTCTAAGCAAGGTATCCCAATAGATTCGTCCAAGATTAAGACTATAATATAGTAGGAATAAGCAAAGATCGTGGCTGAGCTTCGTAGCTTTTTAAGACTTGTCGGTTACTGCTGAAAGTTCGTGAAGGATTTCTCATAGGTAATGGCCCCATTGTCGCGGCTGATCAGGAACAATGTCACGTTTGAATAGGATGAGAAATGTAAATATGCTTTCCAAGAGTTGAGGAATTGATTGCCTATTGCTTCTATGTTGACTACATCAAGAAGCGATGAGTTTTATGAGGTCTACACTAATGTAGTAGGACAAGGACTCGGATGTGTATTAATGCGACATTGACGAGTTGTGGCTTATGGATTGCGATAGTTGAGGCCTCACAAGCAAGACTACCCTATACATAATTTAGAGCTTGCCGTAGTGATTCACGCTTTTGGGATCTAGAGATGTTACTTATTGAAGTGACATTTTACGTTTTCCCAGACCACAGGAGCTTAAGGTATTTATTCACTTAGAGGGATTCGAATTTGAGGCAATAAAGATAGATAGAATATATGGGAGACTATGATTTCTCATTTTAGTATCATCTGGGTAAGGCCAATGTGGTTATAGATGCATTCAGCAGGAGGTCTTCGGGGATCCGCACATATACGGCACTAGAGGATTTGAAGAGAGATGCTACCATGAGCGAATATGGGCTGCAGTACCATGAAGACCTCGATTAGGTACCGGTGTATCATGTTGATTCGGCTTCAACGCTTGTTTAGGGAATATGGACTTGAATACAGACCGGGGAGCAGTTTGAAGAAGGGAAGATTCATACAGATGGGTCATTGCATTTTAGGGAGCATCTAGTAGTGCTTGTGATCAAAGGAATGACAAAGGCTTTGATGGACGAACCTCACAAGTCTTAGTTCACTATTCATCTAGGGAGCACAAAAATGTATTGCGAATTGAAGGGGCAGTACTAGTGGAGACATATAAAAGGAGATGTTCAAGACTACATAACTTGTCCCTAGGTAGCAGCCGAGCATTAGGAGCCCACTGGTCAACTTCAGCCGCTCCTTATTATAAGGTGGAAATGGCAGCATGTCACGATGGATTTCCTCACTAGCTTACCGAGGATGGAGCAAAGGCATGATGCAATTTGGGTCATGGTCGGCAGATTGATGAAATCGGCACATTTCATACCCTTTAGGTCATTGTGTTTGAGATGAGTTCTCAGAGGAGCTTTCAAGAAGCTTTAGGCACAAACTTGCATTTTAGCGTGGCTTTTCATCCTTGGATCGATGGGTAGCCCGAGCAAGTCATTCAGATCCTCGAGGATACGTTGCGCACATGTGTCTTAGACTTTGGCAGAGTTTGCACACAATGATAATTATCAAGCGAGTATCAGGGTGGCACCTTTTGAAGCACCATATGGATGGCCGTATCAATCATTAGTGAGTCAGGCAGAACCAGAAGACAAGATCATTATTGGATTCGAAGAAACCCGTAGGAAGAATGAAAAGGGTTACCGTGACTCATGATCAGTTGAGAGCTGCTTAGAGTAGGTGAAAGAGCTATGCGAATAGGAGACACCGCCCTCTAGGATTCGAGTAGGAGATTCCATTCTCTTGAAGGTTTCATCGTGTAAGTGAGTTTCGCATTTTGGTGTGAGCAAGGGGGAACTTGCACCAAGGCACGTTGGGTTATTTGAGATTTCTCCACATGTTGGAGTGTTCATGTATCACCTTGATCTTCCACTCAAACTCTCTCATGTTCATGTCGTATTCCGTATGTTGATGCTTCAAAAAGGTCCGCTCGAGCCAAGCAAGATCGTCTCGATTCATGATGTGCAGATTTAGGAAGACACAACCTACTAAAGGGTGCCAATTTAGAGTATCAATCAAAAAGTGATAGGCATGTAACGCCCTGAAATTCTATTGGTGCATGTGATGTGGTAGCACCATAGGGTTGATGAGGCAACCTAGGAATTAGAGTCGATACTCCGAGAGTTGTATCCTCATTTGTTTTGTTTTTTAAGTTGGTTCTTGAATTTTGAGGATGAAATTTCTTTTAGCGGTGGAGAGCTGTAACACCTAGAATTTTATTAAGGTTAGCATTGTAAATGGTAAATTAGTATGCCTTAATGTAATTTAAATTTAATTTAAACATTCCATGGTACATTTTAAGTTTATCTTACCTTCAATTATTTTTATTTGTTATTTTGAATTTCGAAACAAAACAATTTGTCAAATGTCCAATATGTCCTTTTTTGGAAAACCATGTGTTGGAACATGATTTTCACTCCGCAGAACCACATTTTCTTCTATTTAACCCCCTCTCCCCTCCTCTTCTTCATTCACTTTCTCTCTTTCTTTCATAGCCCTCTCTTTCTTCCTTTGTTATGCTCTTTCTCTTTCTCTCTTCTCTCTTGATTTTTATTCAAAATTTTGAGTCCAAGTTTCAAATCTCAGCTAGATCGGAGGCCTAGGGACACATTAGAGGCACCTCAAACTCGATTTAACCTCAAATTCAAGGTTAGTTGCTCTATTTTTCAAATTGTCAAACTTTTTCCCAAATCCTCTAAATTTCTTTGTATGTTGAAATCGAGTTTCTAGAGCTTAGGAAACCTTCAATCTAAGTTAGTTGACCCCAAATGATCTAGAATCTATGCTTGATTTCACTAAAATCGAATTAAATAACGTTGTCTCCTTTTTCTCCATTTTTGGATTTATTCAAAAGTCATTGTGTAAATCTTGTTTAAAGTTGTTTAACAGTATTCTAGTATGTTTTTCTAGCATCTATGAACATTACCCATGCTTGAGAACTAAGAAAACAGGTTTGAATTGAGATTTTGAGTTCGAGGAGGCCGAGACTCGAAGTCTCGGGTCTCCTAAGTTTTTCCAGTTTGGTAGGCCGATGATGAGCATCAACAGGCCAGACTCATGAGTTTGACATGCCAGACTCATCTGGTCAGCAGACCAAACCTGGGCTAGTTCTATGTGCTGATGTTATGCGCCCGGTAGGCCAAACTTTATAGTTTGGAGGCTGGATAGGCAAGTTCGGTAGGCTAATCGGACTAAATGAATTTTTGCTGTTTTCATCGTTTAAAACCTAGATGAAGACCTTGACCCTATGATATGATATTTTGACTGTAAAAGGCATACTCAGACACCATGAAATAGCATAATAGCATAGAATACTCTAAGTTAGAAATTGATGAAGTTTAGTTTACTTTTAAAGTGGATCATGGTTTTGTGGAGCTAACGTATAGTGGGTCAAGACTGTGGTGTTAAGTCACCATGTAGAATATCAAGGTAGGACTTCTACCCCTTCTTTGGTAGCCAGGCTTTTAAATGATTTTGGCCTTAAAGATTCTTTCAAAATGTTTTCAATAAGTGGCAAAATGTCTTAAATATTTTCAAAGATGGTCTTGGCCACAATTAGACTTGTTACCAAATGATTTCTTTCAAATTGATTTTTAAGGAATGGTAGAATGAACTTCTTAGTATTTTTCATTTATTGCTAAAGAATGAATGATCATAATGAATAAAATAATGAACGTAATGAGGTTATCCAGTAAAATGGAACATAATAATGATAAGATATCGGACGTGTCGACTAGCACCATCCGTAATGATAAACTAGAGCATGATGCCATACATAGAGATTGGGTCGTGGAGAGTGCGACCTTGGCGGTAGGTCCTAAAACCCAGCTGGGCTACTACGGTGGTGATACTATGTCTTTGACAAAAGAACAAATAATAAAGAATAATTATAGATGAATAGTGATTCTAAAGGTAAGGATGAATTTAAATTCGTTTTATTTATCTTTATGAAATTTTGTGAATTATTTTCAAATATGAGAATTCATGTTTAGAATTAATGTTTTCTAAATCTACTCCTATTGAGCCTTCTGCTCATATCTCTTTATTTGTTTTTTTTTAAAACCCTTTCCTCTAGGTGTATTGCAGCTTAAGACCGACTAGGAGGCAACAAGGTAAATTCATGAATTGCAAGAATTCTGTTTAGGTTATCTTTTTATTTAAATCAAGGCATGTATTATTTAAATTTTTATTTCTCGTATTGGGCTATGATTGTAATATTTTATTATCGATACCATGTGTGTACACTAATGCAGGTCCAGTGGGGCCTGGCTTATGTTTTTCTATCTTTGTTATTTTATTTTATGATTAACTGTTTCAAAATAATGATAATTGCTTAAAAGAGTTTTTTAAAATTATCACATTTTTCAAATAACCCAAAACATTTAATTGGTGTTTCTAATAAACAATTTTGGTTCAATTAACTTAATTAATCCTCCACGTCACCTCTCGTATTTCGAAGTGTCACAAAATGTCACTGTCAAGTGACCCATACATATAGGCTATGTCAATATCCATTAGACGCATGTGAAGTCCTTCTAAATGTAATACCAGGTCTTTGCAAAAAGCCATGTGCAACAAGTCGTGTGCATCCACTACTAGAGAATATGTCTCTTCATAATCAATACCAGGTCTTTGCGAAAGCCGTGTGCAACAAGTTGTGCTATATATTTGACAACTTCATTTTTCTCATTACGCTTTTGCACAAATACACACTTGTAGCCTACAAGTTTTACACCTTAAGGTGTTTGGACAACAAGCCCAAAAACTTGACATTTTTCAAGAGAATTTAGTTTTGCCTGGATTTCTTTCCATTTTGGCCAATCATTTCTATGCTGACATTCTTCAATGGACTTTGATTCAAGGTCCTCGTTTTCTTCTATAATATCAAGAGCTATTACAGATGCAAATATGTTGTCGGCAACAATTTCATTTTGGTTCCATTTCTTTCTTGAAGTGACATAACTTATTGAGATCTCTTCATTAACATCATTTTCAGGTACCTAAACCTCTTCTGGGGTTAATTCTTTAACTATGTCAATTGTTTTTATACTAGGCTCTTTAAGAATATTAATAACATTGGAAATGCCAACTTGCTTATTCTTTAGCTCCTTTTTCTTTCTTGGATTTTTATCCTTGGAACCGATGCATCTACCATGCTTTTATCGTGCCTTAAACTCATTTGTAGCATATTAATATTTTTTCTAATAGAACATCAATTCAAATAGGAGCATTCTCAGTTGGTATATGTGATTTTGTCACTTTCTTAACATCAATAAATGCATCTAGTAAATGATTTGCAACCTTTTGTAAATAGATAATTTTTTGAACTTCTAAGTCATATTGATTTGTACGAGGATCAAAGTGAGATAATGATAATGCATTCCAAGAAATTTCTTATTTTTCTTGCTATTATTTATCTCCCCCCAATGCTGAGAAAACTTTCTCATCAAATTGACAATCAGCAAACCTTGTCATAAAGAGATCACCCGTCAAAGGTTTGAGATATTTAATTATTAATAGGTATTCAAATCAACATAAATTCGTAGTCTCCTTTGAGGACCCATCATAGTGCGCTGTGGTGATGCAACTGGGACATATACTATGCAACCAAAAATTCTTAGATGGGAAATATCTTGCTCTTTACCAGAAACAAGCTGTAATGGGGAGTATTTATGATATGCAGTTGGCCTTATGCGAATAAACGCTATAGTAGGTAATATGACATGTCCCCAAGTAGAGTTAGGCAATTTTGTTCTCATTAGTAAGGGTCAAGCAATTAATTTTATCCTTTTAATAAAAGATTCTGCTAATCCATCTTGAACGTGCACGTGAACAACAAGATGCTCAATAGTAATCCCAATTGACATGCAATAATCATAAAGGGTTGGGATGTAAATTCTCTTGGATTATCCAAATGAATTTTCTTGATTGTATAATCTGGGAATTGCACTTTAATTGGATTATTTGAGCAAGGAGTCTCACAAATGTAGTATTGTGAGTAGATAATAAACAAACATGTGACCAACGTGTTGATGTATCTATTAGTACCATAAAATACTAAAATGGTCCACATGATGGAATAATAGGCCCACATATACCTCCTTGAATTTGTTCTAAAAATATAGGAGATTCAATTGTAACTTTCATTAGGGATGGCCTTATAATTAGTTTCCCTTGAAAACAGGCAGCACATGAAAAATCTTTGGACAAAAGAATCTTTTGGTTTTTTAAAGGATGTCCATTTGAATTTTCTATAATCCTTTGCATCATTATTGAACTTGGATGACCTAAACGGTCGTGCCAAATGATAAAATTCCTTGAATCTTTGGATTCTTGGTTAAGTACCACATAGGATTCAATTGGATTTATAAACGTATAATATAATCCAAAAGAGTACATTGGTAGCTTTTCCAATATTTGTTTCTTTCCTGAGACATTAGACGTAATATAAAGATATTCAATGTCTTTCTTATTTGTTGCCTCAATATGATAACCATTACGACGTATATCTTTAAAACTTAGTAGATTTCTTTTTGATCTACTAGAATATATAGCATCGTTAATTATAAACTTTGTGCCACTAGGTAATAATATATTAGCTCTACCAAAGCCCTCAATGAGATTTGCAACACCAGATATTGTAGTAACATTAGCTTTAACTAATATAAGATTGGAAAAATATTTTTTTATCTTTGAGAATAGTGTGTGTTGTTCCACTGTCTACTAGGCAAAAAGCTTCACCATTAACTTTAATATCGGTGGAATGATTTTTGAAATCCATGTCTCTTCATGAAAAATAAAACAAAAAGATAAGAAAATAATATACTAAACGCAATCCTTTTTTTATAAGAAAACATATGGAGATTACAAAACATAAAAAAAGCACATCGAAATCACAAGCACACTAATATAAAAGCACATTGAAACATATTAAAAATTATGGTCGCACTAGAAATAAAAACAAACTGAAAATAACACACTAAGGATAGATTGGTAGGAGAACATCTTTCCAAGCCATATTGATGTTTCCTTGCTAATTAAAGTTTCAAAATTTTCATTATGATTCTCAAAGAAGCTACAATGTCCAAGTGTGTAAAATCTGTAGGATCATGGTGTTTAGTAAAGTTCATCTCAACACAGTTTGCCTCTGCATCTTTCCCTTTCTCTTTCAGGGAAGCATGGTAAAGATCAACAAAATGTTTTGACGTACGACATGTACGTCTCTAGTGTCCTTTCATGCCACATCTATGGCAAGTATCTTCATTGTTCTTGGGGGCTTTATTTTTAAAACCCTTTTCTTCTTGTTTCTACTCATTCTTCTCCCATTGTCGATGGTGAGATGCGACTTTCTTGAAATTTGAAGATTTTTTATTATAATAACTGACTATAACCACGACCACGACAATGACTGTGACCGCGACCGCGACCGTGTCCATGTCCACGTCCACCATGCTGACCATGCCCAGGATCTTCAACATATGCCGCATTTGCTTCAGGGAATGGCATTGATCCAGTTGGGCGAGATTGATGATTTTTCATCAATAATCCGTTATTTTGTTTGGCAATGAGAAGACATGATGTTAATTTAGAATATTTTTTAAAGCCTCGCTCTCAATATTGCTATTGTAAAAGCACATTAGAGTATGTTTTTTCTAACATGTCTTCATCATTAACACTTTTTCCGCATAATTTTAATTGAGAAGTAATTTTAAACCATCATTAACACTTTTTCCAAATAATTTTAATTGAGAAGTAATTTTAAACATTGTGAAATTATACCCGCTCATAGTTTTAGAATCTTGCAGTCATAGGTGCATCCAATTATAGCGAACTTTAGGAAGAATTACAGCCTCTTGGTGGTCATACCTTTCCTTTAAATTATTCCAAAGGATATATGGATCTTTTACCGTCAAATATTCAGTTTTCAATCCTTTATGGAGATGATAACGAAGGACTATCATTGCCTTTGCGTGATCTTGTGACGATGCATCATTTCCTTCTTTTATTGTATTTCCAAGTTTCATAGCATCAAGGTGAATCTTAACATCAAGAGTCCATGCTAAATAATTTTTGCCAGAAATATCAAGAGCAAAGAACTCGAGCTTTGTGAGATTCAACATTGTACAAACTAGTATATGATAAAATAAAGTCATTAAGAATTATAATTTATTCTTAATTGATTAACAATGGAACAAAAATTTGCAATATGAGAATACCAAATATCATGTACATGCATAGAAAATAAAAAATATATATATTGTAATAAAATTGTAATATGGAAAATCATGTCATTAAAAGTAATTGGAAAAAAACCCCATAGCATATTAATGATAAAAGAAAACATATACAATTAATTCATTACTTAATTATATATAGTTATTGTTGATAAAAGAAATATTATGTTAATGTAATAAAATGGAATTAATAATATGACAAGAAATTAATTATAACAAAGATAGATTATACAACTAATCAGCTAAAAGCAAACATAATACATCAAATACTTAACACTACACACATATATAACATATCAACAATGTGATAGATGGTGAAATTGCCAAAATTAATTTCACGTAAAAAAATAAACGAATGAAATGATCAAAAGCCAACAGAAATACCAATCTCAAGGAAAGAGTGTGCAATTGATATAAGCTACATTCAATACTTGTTAAAGTAGATAAAGTAGACATGCCGTTAGAATTATAAGGGAGGATTTAAATCATGGCTATGCTATAAAAGCATCACTAGAGATATATTGACAAAATACCTTTCAAAACTAGAAGTCATCGAATCAAAGAGCAATCAACACTTGTAAAAACTCACCTATTAGAGACTCGTGCTAATAACATGTTATAAAATAAGGCAAAGTATAACAAAAGACTAAAGAAAACAAGTGAGAAAAGCACAAGAGGAAATGAGAGAAAAAATATCTTTCTATTCTTTCACTCATTAGAGATGATGTGGCCTAAATATGAATTGTAAATATGCAATAAAACCTTTGCATGTAACTCATGGCATACCAAGAGGTAGCATCCACACATACACACACTTGATTGACAATATCTTCATTATTTTTGTTCCTTTTTTTTGTTTTGCTTTCTTTTTCTTGTAATTTTCTATTTGTTGGTTTCTTTACCTTCTTTTGCTTTTTTTTCTTTTGTAATTTTTTTTTCTAATTATACCATTAAAATATTTTTTCTTCTAATTTTTCTCCAACATAGAATATAAGTATATTTTTTCCTAAATATTGTACTGAAAGCAAATTTTTTAATTAATTTTGTTATCCTATTTACCCTAATAAATATATATTATTAAAAAATGCATCATGTTTAGATGTCATTTTCCTTTTCATAAATGTTTTTCCCTTTTCCCTTTTCTTTTTTTCTTTTACAAATTTCATTTGTTTTTGTTATGAAATATAACATCATTTTTCTATTACAATCTCTTTCATTTTGTTTTGAAATGTATAGTAGAAAACTTTTTTCTTCTAATTTACACCATAATGTTACCTTTTTTTTTGGTTGAAGCAATTTTTTTTTACTTTTTTCCTTTTGCTTCCTCATTTTTTTGTCATTTTACCTCATTAAAACAACTTCTTTTAAATATGCCTATGTATATTTACAAATTCATTTCTCATATGCTTTTTTAAAATACTTTTTTTCTCTCACTTGTTCTTATTTAAATATATTTTGAAAGTTTTTTTTTAGCATCATCCTTTTTTTTTAAATGTTTTGTCCCAACAGAGTGGGGATAAAACGTTTTGCCTTTGACGGTTTTTTGCCCTTTAGACATTTCTTTTTTTAAATTTCTTTTTATTTTTCCTTTTATAATTTCATTTGTTTTGTTTTGTAATATAACATTTTTTTCTTTTTAATTTTACAACCTTATTTGTTTCGTTTTAAAATATACTAGCAAAAAACTTATTTCTTCTAATTTGTGTCCATTATGTAATTATTTTTTTGTTGAGGTGAAATGTTTTTTTTTTTTCTTTTTCCCTCTTCCTTCCACATTTTTTTGCCATTTTGCCTCATAAAAATAACTTTTTCCACACGTAGCAATGTTTATTTATGAATTCGTTTTCTATATACTTGTTACAAATACTTGATATTTTGGCTTTTTTCTAATTGGCCCACAACAACAACCATTTTTTTCTCTCCCAAAGTTGTGTTTTTTTTTTTTTAAGTTTTTCTCGCATCATTCTTTCAACTTTTATCATCTAATACAAGATACACTCTAATTTGTTCCTACTAGTGTAATTTTGAAATGATTTTTCTCTTACTTTACTCATGGTAACAATTTCTTTCATGCGACCAAAAAAAAAAAACCATAATTTTTTTCATCTGTATTTGTGCTTCGTATTTTTTCTTTTATTTTTATTTTGCTAAAAGTTCTTCTATAGTGTAACTCTTTTTCAATGTATTTTCCCACTGAAATATATATTTTCACATGTGTCATTTTTTTATTTCTTCTTCTCTAATCTTTCTTCATTTTAAGGAATTACTCACAAATATATTTGTGTTAGTTACATATTAACTAACAAATAACTAAAATTTTTTTATATAAAAAATTAAAAACATAATAAGATGGTAATCAAAATATAACATATAGATAGAATCTACAAAATTACTCGTTAGGTGCATAATGTTGGAATTAAAATATGAAACGCAGCAGAAGGAACGGATCGTTGACAAACAAAAATTTTCCAAAAACTTTGTTCATCGAGAATAGATATATAATTTTAATTATAGAAAGCTTTAGGAATTTTTACTAACCTTTTCAAGACTATCAAGGTATCCTAGCTTTCCTCTTTGACACCACGATCTTCCAATCAAGGCCTCCACACCAATGGAAAGATGAGTGGGTGTCAAACTGTAAGAATGAATTTTTCTCACACTTTCTGAATCTGCTATGTACTCAACACATGAGATAGCAAACCTTTTTTTTTTCATAGAGAAGAACTCTCAGCTTTTCTCTCTGAGTATTTTGCAAAAGTTACATGAATGAATAATCTCTTGAGATAACTGTTATCTCTCCCTTTTTATATCTGAGCCATTAGTAATTTTTCAATTGATTTTCAATTTGACATAGCCACCATATCAGATATATGGGGAAATGATATATTCTGCATAATCCTATTGCTTTCCCTTTCCTTTTTTTTTATTTTTTCTTATTTCCGAATCAAGTTAACGTGATTCATATAATATATATATATATATAAGGTAAAACTTGCTACATCCTTTTTCTTTTTCTTTTTCTTTTTCTTTTTTTTTTTTCGTTTTGACCGAATCACACTGATTCGGTTTAACATATATATATATATATACACACACACACATTAAAGGAAACAAAAACGTGAAACATAAGTTTTACTTTTACGTTTCCTTTTTTTTTGTTTTATATTAATATATATATTAATATATTATAAAATCCTACATATATATATATATAAGATTTGGTTCAAAACCATATATATATATATTTAAATCTAAATTCAAAAATAAATCACATTTATTTAAGAATAGATTTTAAAAATAATCAATTAATTAATTAACTAATGCTCAGTTAAATGTGACAATATTTATCACATTACATTATGTGTCATAGAGAACATTTTTCTGTGTCACATAAATAATTCAAGTGTGAAATTAACAATTCAAAATTTAATAATTCTAAACTAAATATGTATAATTCATTCGATGCATAAATCCAATATAGTGTTACAGAGGTGGTATTGGAGACCTATGGACCTATAACCCAAGCTCCAATAAATTTGACAATTAATTAAACTCTTTAATTAATGTGCTAAATTTATTAGTTTAAGTATTACTCCACTAAAAACCTGAAACTGAACTCTTGAGGTTGTAGTAAAATTACTCAAAGAAAATTAGCAAGTAGTCCATTGATATAATCATTACATATAAGTCAGTCCTGCATAAATAGTTCATAATAAGAGCTAGGTTCAATTTCTGTTTACCTCTCTTATTACATCTTTATCCTTGAGTTCCAATAATTGTCTAATGAACAGTTAATTCATAATCTTATTATGAACGAGCACTCTACTGTTCAAACCTTGAATTATCACTCAAGAGAACTATTTTTCTAACTTCCATAGGGAAGGAATGGATTCCATATCTGTATAATATTATTCCCAGTAATTTATTACATTATGTTTCTAAGATGCTAAGTTATGATCTATGCTTAGACAAATCTTACCATGCAAGTCAAAAAACATAATGTCATAAATAGGAGTCTAATAAATACTCAGGATTAAGACTGTCAAATACATGATCATCATAATGATAAATTTGAATACTCTATTTGTAACGGATGATTATTAGATATTCATAATTTATCTGGTCTAGTCCTATATAATCTCATTATATAAAGTACCTCCAATCCATTGTCTCTACATTAATAGCTCAGATAATGACTATTTTATTTTAAATGAGATTGGACTGTACTTGTGATATTTAATTAAAGATCCCAAACTTTAATTAATTATTACGGACTATTTAGATTATTGTCTATAAATTTTATCCCTAAGCAAATAACACTTATATGCTAAATTTATAGTCACATAAATAATCATGGAATTTTCTTGATGTTTATAAATGTATTCATAATACATATAAGCAACCAAAATTATAATAAATGTCACGTTATTTATTTATTAACAATATATACAATGTCACAGCTTTTAGGGCACCAAACTCAACAATCTCCCACTTGCCCTAAAGCGGGTGAGACATGTCTATAAGACCTAAGCGTTCCAAGTGTGTCTCGAAGCTCTTTGCAGGTAAGATCTTGGTGAAAGGGTCGGCAAGGTTGTTTTTCGTCGCTATCTTCACGACTTCCACATCGCCTCGATGCACTATCTCTCTAATCAAATGATATTTTCTCTCTATATGCTTTCCTCTTTTGTGGCTTCTAGGTTCTCTTGAATTTGCCACTACACCACTATTATCACAATACAATGTGAGTGGTTTATCCATGCCTAGAACTACTTCCAAATCATTTAAGAACTTAAGGAGCCAAATAGCTTCTTTAGCTGCTTCACAAGCAGCCACATATTCAGCTTCCATAGTTGAATCAGCAATACAAGATTGTTTGATGCTTCTCTAAACTATGGCTCCACCACCAAAAGTAAACACTAATCCAGACGTAGATTTATGTACTCTCTTTGTCTGATTGAAAATTAGAATCAGTGTATCCAATGGGAATCAAATTCTCACCAGAATATACCAGCATATAGTTTCTCGTTCTCCTAAGATACTTGAGAATATGTTTAACCGCTACCCAATGATCTGATCCTAGGTTAGATTGATATCGACTGACTATACCCACCGCATAGCAAATGTCAAGTCTTGTACACAATATGGCATACATTAGACTTCCCACTACAGATCCATAGGGTACCCGTCTTATGTTTTCTTCCTCTTGAGTTGTCTTAGGACACTTCTCTTTTGAAAGATAAACTCCATGACATGTAGGTAAATTACCTTTCTTGGAGTTTTGCATCGAAAATCTTATAAGCACCTTATCGATATATGATGCCTGAGATAGCGCCAACAGTTTGTTCTTGCGATCTCTTATGAGTTGGATTCCAAGAACATAACTTGCCTCTCCTAAATCTTTCATTTGGAAATAGTTGGCGAGCCATTTCTTTACATCAAATAATACGCCTACATCATTCCCAATGAATAGGCTATCATCTACATAAAGAACAAAGAAGACCACCTTCTTATCTTTGATGTACTTGTAAACACAGGGTTCATCAATATTTTGATCAAAACCATAAGATTTGATCACTTCATTAAATCTCAAGTTCCAAGATCTTGAAGCTTGCTTGAGTTCATAGATGGACCTCTACAACTTGCAAACTTTTTGCTCTTGACCTTTGACTACAAACCCTTCTGGTTGCACCATATAGATGATTTCCTCAAGATAGCCATTCAAAAAGGCAGTCTTGACATCCATTTGCCATATCTCATAATCAAGACAAGCAGTAATGGATAAAAGAATACGAATGGATTTAAGCATAGCTACAGGAGAGAAAGTTTCTTCATAGTCAACTCCCTCTTTTTGGGTATAACCCTTTGCCACAAGCCTAGCTTTGAAAGTCTTAACTTTCCCATCCACTATTCTTTTCTTCTTGTAAATCCATTTGCACCCTATGGGTTTTATCCCTTCAGGTAGGTCTACAAGATCCCAGATTGAATTGGAGTACATGAACTCCATTTCAAGGTTCATATCCTCCAGCCATGTTTTCCTTTTTAGAAACTTCTATTGCATCACGATATGTCAATGGATCATCTTCACCGTTATCAGAGATAGCAACATTTGCTTCTCCAAGTTCCTTGTAGCAAACAGGTGGTCTCACAACCCTTCCACTACGTCGAGGTGGTATAACATTCTGATCTAGAGATGTGGTCTCCTCATTTTGTCTATCGACAACAGTTGTCGATTGCGGTCTGATTTGATCAGAAAGTAACTCTTCAAGTACAACTTTGCTACAAGGTTTATAGTTTGTCGTATAATCATTCTCGAGAAAAGTGGCATTTGTCGATACAAATACCTTCTTTTCCTATGGACTATAAAACAAACCTCCCCTCATTTTCTTTGGGTATCACACAAATAAGCATACTTTAGTATGTGGTTCCAGCTTCCTGGTCTTTCCTTTCAGCACATGTGCCGGACACTCCCATATATGGATATGTCGCATGCTAGGTTTGCGACCATTCCATAACTCTAAAGGTGTTTTTGAAATAGACTTAGATGGAACTATGTTTAGAAGATATACTGCTGTTTGTAGTGCATATCCCCAAAATGAAGTGGGTAATGATGAGTAGCTGAGCATGGATCTTACCATATCAAGCAACGTTCGATTTCTTCTCTCTGCAACACCATTTTGTTGTGGTGTTCCAGGTGCGGTGAGTTGTGATAGAATACCATGTTCTATCATATAGTCCTTGAATTCAGTATCAAGGTATTCCCCTCCTCGATCAGATCAAAGACTCTTCACTGTCTTTCCTAATTGCTTTTCAGCTTCTGCTTGAAATTCTTTAAACTTTTCAAAAGTTTTAGATTTCCTTTGCATTAGGTATATGTTACCATACCTTGAATAATCGTAAATAAATGTGATGAAATATTCATAACCACCACGTACTTGTACATTCAAAGGACCGCAGACGTCCGAATGGATTAGCTCAAGTGGTTCCTTGGCCCTTTCGCCTTTTGCAGAGAAAGGCCTCTTATTTATTTTACCTTCAAGACAAGATTCACAAACTGGTAGAGAACTAACTTTTAGTTCTTTTAAAGGACCATCCTTTATTAGTCTGTTAATTCTGTCAAGGTTAATATGACCTAATCTAAGGTGCCATAGATATGTTTCATTATCAGAAGAAATCTTTTGCTTCTTGGGTTTTGGTTGTTCAACTTTGAACATTTCGATATTGAACAGTGATTTTTTGTTGGGCCTTAAAGTGTAAAGCCCATTTTCCAGATGCACAGAACAAATATTCAAACCATTTCTAGAAATATTAACATAATTATTATTAAAAGAAACATTAAACATTTGTTCAAACAACTTGGAAACAGAAATCAAATTTCTATGAAAACAAGGAATGTAATAAACATTGTCCAAAATTAAAATCTTATTTCTAAAATAAAGTTTAACAACTCCCACTGCTCTTGCCAAAACAACGTCTCCCGTTCCCACTCTCATCGTTTGTTCCCTGTCAGCAAGCTCCCTTGAAGAACTAAGCATTTGCAAAGAAGAACAAACATGGTTAGTTGCCCCTAAATCAATTATCTAAGGTGAAGTATCATCTTCAACTAAACAAGCTTCTAAAATGAGTAAATCTGATTTACTGTTGTTCTTCTTTTCTTTGAACTCCTGAAGATACTTTTTGTAGTTTCTCTTCCAGTGCCCAACTACACCGCAGTGGAAACATTTTCCTTTGGGCTTCTTTTGGTCTGAGCTCTTTTTGTTGTTGTTGCTTTTGTTCTTCTTAGGTTGCCCTCCATTTTTAGACTTACCACTTCCTTCAGTCCTCTTCCTCTTCTTATTCTGTCGAGCAGAAGATGAGGGTTAAGCCTCTGCAACATTTGCCTCACCTTCTTTAGTCTTTTCTTTCAAAATAGACTCGAGAGTTTGGAGCTCATTAAGCAACTCAGTCATATTATATTTCAGTTTGTTCATGAAATAGTTACTTTTGAACTGAAGGAACGTAGGGGAGAGGGTTTCCAAAATCATCCCCACTTGTGTGGCTTCATCTATCATAGCCCCATTGACCTCAGCCTCATGGAGAGAGTTAACCATGTTGAGAACATGTTCTCTGACCGAAATCCCTGCCTTTATTTCGGCATTCATTACTGCCTTAACGACTTCGTGGCGTGCCTTTTCAGAAGGTTTACCAAACATGTCTTACAGAGACTGCATTATCTCATAAGCGGTCTCCATGCTTTCGTGCTTCATCCTAAGCACGTCAGACATGCCAGCCAAAAGAAAACAGCGGGCCTTGTTGTTTGCCTCAATCCAACGATCATATACTTCTCGTACATTATGAGGAGCATTGGCAGTAGGCTCTAGAAGACATTCCTCCATCAGGACAAACTTATAATCTTTGCAAATTAGTACAATGTTCATGTTACTTTTGCACTTGACAAAATTATCTCCGGTTAATATTTCATTTGAAAGGATAGCGATGATTGGATTAGACATTGTTGCTGTAATAAATAAATAAAATAACATAAATTAAATGGTTGCATAAACATCATAAATATAAGTTTTGGAATAGTAAACGTGATGCATGATGCATATGAAAAACACACAAAAAATATTTTACTGATTCCACGATTATGCCCTAAGGAGTAAAAAATGTAATACATTTTTGGAGACATTTTTATCAATAAAGAATTTATTCATCTATATATACCAAATCTTGTCCTCTTTACGTTCATATTTGTTGAATGTATGTTAAGCAAACAGTAGTCTGAGACTGTTGGTCTAAACCTTTAAGAATTGGGCATATGATGGACTGATTATCCGGAAGACACGGTTCTTAAGGTGACGATCTAAAACATATGATCCGCAATCGATGGAATAAAGTTGGTCGCTTTATTCATGCAAAGATTGTTATGTTGTCTATATCCTTATTGGGAGATGGTTTGTCTTAACCATCGGAGCTGGACTCCGTGAATAAAAACATTGGCACGTTGTCATAGGTGACGATGTGTTGGATCGGAACACAAAGTGAATTGATTTGGATTAATAATTCTGTCCTGGCAAATCAATTCACTTTAGACAATCATTTGTATTGTATCTTAATCCTGAGATGGATAGTGGGCCCGTTGTCTCGACTTGTGTCTTTTGATGTACCAAAGGGTGACTCCCACATCTCAATATTGGTATGCATGCCGGTACGTTAGAGGCATGACTCTTGATACCGTAGACTTGTTATTCATAGATATGGAATCCATAGCTCCTCTTTAGGAGTAATGATATCCTCTTATATGCGTTATACTGTAATTGAAAAACTAGAGCGCTCAACCATTTGGATACATAGGTGTAACCAAACGGTATACTATCTTTGGATGGTAAGTTTTCTAATTGTGAGATAATGGAACGTAAGATAAAAATAATCGTGAAGGTAAAACAAAACTTGTCCTTAAGCTGATTATGGATTATCATATGGGGATACGATACACTATGATATGTCATGGAGACTTAGCTATATGGGCTTCGTAATTCTATAAAGTTTAAGAGTGCAGCTCCAAGCTTTTAGTGGAGTAGCGTTGGAGTTGATAATTGTGAAATGTATATCTAGGATATTGGGTTTCATAATTATCGTGAGCTTGAACTTTATAGGTCCATTTTGGTCCCCTTTGCTAGCTCACAAAATCCTGTAACGATACGGCGTGCTTTTTTCAATAATTGGTGACTTATGTCGGATTTATCAGATTGGTTTAAAATTTGAAAGAATCAAATAATTCATGTCTTTTTATTGGTTGAATTAATTTTGTAATAAAATTAATTTAAGATAAACTTGTTAAATTATTGGGATCGGATAATTCTTGTCTGTTTATCGGTTGATTTAATTAGATAAATTAAATCAAGATAAACTTGTAGAATTATTGTGAATTGATTTATTTTCTTAGAGATTATCTTGATAAAGTTTGTTTTGATCAGATAACTTCTCTATTGGGTTATTTGAATCAAACTGAGACTTTATCCTATAGAATCTCGAGTGGAAAATAAAAGATTCATGGAGGTATTTACGCGGTAGTTCGGCATGTCGATTTACGTGTTTGGCTTGCCGATGGGGCCTATTCGGCCTACCGATCAGGTTGCTCGGCCTACCTATCAGCGAGAGATAAGATTACGCATTTTTCACGGGGATCTTATCAGATTTTGATCCAAACTTGATTCTGTTTCGAGTTTTTGAGACCTAATCTGATAAAGACTGACCCCAGGACCAATCTCTATATGAAGGGAGTAAGTCTCATGAGTTACTCAGATCAATTGAGAGATTAAGAGTGATACTCTTCTAGTGAGCATCTGAAAACTCTCTGAGAGCTTTTGTTCACAAATCACGAACACTAGCTTTGGGTTCTCTTGATTGGTTGGAAGGAGAGTCACCGGTGGAAGAGCTATACATGTGAGCCCACACTCACTCCGATCGTGGATAGAGAATAGCAAAGAAGACCAGTTGGTTGAGGCTCTTCTGGAACGTTACTTCTCGTCACAGGTTGCAGAGGTTCTTCGATACACAAAGGTTAGTAAGATCTATTTAATTTATACATATAGCTTGTCAAACTTGTGTTTTGAAAAAATACTCTGATGTTAAAATTTTTAAAATTTTTGTTGCACACCTCTCATTGTTTTTTTTTCTAACAATTGGTATCAAAGCCAGGTTTTTACATAAATTTACAAGTTTGTGATCATACTATATGTATAAATTTATGATCTTAATCTCTCCTATGCTTGAATTTAATTTTATAGAGAGTTGGCACTCTAGGTTTCTATATAATTATAATTTGTCGTAGATTATATGGTGAATGTTCATTAATTAATTATGGTTGATTAAATTGTTATTTAATTATTTATTAATTGATTAATTTATACCGGTTATGGTTCCTTAGAGGTTAGAATATGTATCTAGGTTTTTCATGTAATTAGATGGCGGACTATCATCTCCGTGTAAGAATTGTTATTTAATTTTAAATTTGTGAGAATTTTATAATTAAATAATTATTTGTAGAAGACGGATCTAGAATGCGGATTTTGAAGATGGATAGTGGCGCACCCAGGTGTTTTCTGAGTCTCTAATTTTATATTTTTGAATTGTTGAAAATAAAATTGATGAATTGCATTGAAATTGTATTTTCTAGAATGGAGATTTCTGCTTGGTCGGCATGCCGAACATCATAGTTCGGTAGGCCGATGGTCACAAATCAGCAAGCCAGACGTGTGGTACAGTAGGCCGTCAGTGGGGCAGAAATCGGCTGGCTTTGCCAACAGGCTGAACTTCCAATTCGGCATGCCAAACTTTCATGGGTCGGTAGGTCGATCTTTTTGACCGGCAGGCCGATGAAGCATGACCGGTAGGACGATCACCTAGATCGGCCTGCCAACCGAGAGCTGGAAAATTTCTAAAAAATGTGCAATTTTTGCAGTGCAGTTTTAATTTTATTTTTGAGACGACTTAGAGAAACATTAAATTTGGATATGACCGGAAATATGAAGTATTCGATTCATACGGGATTGAAGACTTAAAGATGGGAATTACATGAAGAAGGATACAACTTGAGGATTCAAGGATGAAGAATCAATAAATGTCTCGATTATTCTCTTGTAATCTTAGTTTTTTACTCTGTAGAGTAAAGCCATAATATTACGGTTATTATTATTTTGCTTGTAGCTTTGCTTGATTGCTTTGCATGTCTGCATTATAATATGATTTGTCATGTATATTGATAACATGTCATATAGAATAAGAAGTGCCGCTCATATTAAAATTGTTCATGCATAATTTTAAAATAAAACCTTGATTTCAAAAGATTGAGTGGGAGAAGGTTTTCGAAGAGTGAACCTAAGGTCTCCATAGTTGGTCCATAGGAAGAACATGGTGGTCCCGACCCCGAGGAAGGGATTTCTATCATGTACCAGATTGGATCTCTGAGAGGATAAGGTATTTTAGCATGATTTATGGTTGCACACCCCTAGGTGGTGATTATAAACCATGGATAAAATATTAAAACGATGGTTATACACTCACGTTAATTTTATTATTAACCTGCCCTAGGAGCTCTGTTTATAAAATTAATGGCCAAAGAAACGATTATTAATATATGTTGGATCATACAGGTCCTAGATGGCATTTATTAATCAGGAGGGGATCCGTGTTCCTGATTGAATTTGGCATGACTCCCCTAGGAGCTTATTGAATTCTGAGTTGGGAATTATCGTTGTAAGGTTGTGATATTTTCAAGGTTTTGACACATAAACACATTTGTATGATTTTCCATGATTATGTTATCTTACTAAATTATGATATGTTTGCTTATGTTTGGTATATGATTCTTTATTGTAGATTAAAAATGTCTAAAAATGCTTTATCATCGATACTTGACAAAAACCAATTAACCGGTGAGAATTACAATGATTGGAAACAGAACCTGGATATCGTCCTATCCTTTGAGAAACTGAAATATGTTTTCACAACCCCTTGTCCTCCGGAGCCTACGGGAAACTCATCTAATGAACAATTCCAAGCGTATGACCGCTAGAAAGATGCTAATGATCAGGCCCGCTACTATGTTATGGCCAACATGAATAATGTGCTACAATCTCAACATCAGGATTATAAGACTGCGAAGAAAATCTTGGATAATCTTGAGGATATGTTTGGAGGCCAAGCCATAACAAAGTGGCAAGGGACACTTTGAAAACTCTTAAACTGTAGATAGAAACCGGGGACATCTGTAAAGGAGCATATGATGTTGGTCATAGGTTACCTCGCTGAGGCTCAAACCAATGGAGCCGACATCAATTTTGAAACTCAGATGACTATGACCTTTGAGACTCTGTCTAAGGAATTTATTCCATTTAGAGCTACATTTAATTTAAGCAATAGATGGGATATGACCTTGACAGAATTAATGAAACAGTTACATGAGTTTGAACTGCTGATCAGGGAGCCTCCTGCAGGTGGTGAGGCCATCATGGTAGCTGCTTTTGGTTCCAACCCCAACTCTAGGAATGGAAAGAAGCAACGGGCCAAAAACAGGAAGTCTTCTATTCCTGCTAATACCAAGAGCAAGAAGAAGAAGAAGAAGAACCCAAAGAAGCTTAAGTGCTTCTTCTGTGGTAAAGTCAGGCATATGAAGAAGCATTGCAAGGACTTCCTTTCCAAAGGAGGTAGGTGTGATCTTCTGTATTTTGAAACTTGTTTGGTTGAGGAATCCAGTGACATTTGGGTCATTGATTCCGATGCAACTAATCATGTTTGTGTTTCTCTACAGGGGTTTAAAGAAACGAGAAGTCTGCTATATGAAGACTTCACGCTTCAGATGGGCGATGGATCCTTGGTCTCAGCGGAAGCAGTGGGAGATGTCCATCTTTACTTTGATAAATATAGGAACTTATTTTTGCAAGATTGTTTTTATGTTCCTAAATTTAAAAGGAATTTAATTTCTGTTTCTTCTTTCTTTAAAGACTCTTACATGGTATCTTTTAATGAAAAAGTGGTGATTCGTAAAAACAAATCTTTTATCTGTTCTGGATGGATGCAAAATAATCTATATTTTATCAAACCTAAGATGGGCTTGTTGCTTAATGCTGAGATGAATGATAATAACTCTAAAAGACTTAAAAATTCTCACTCTAATAAGACTAATCTTTGGCATTTGTGCCTTGGTCACATTAACCTGAATAGGATTCAAAGGTTGGTAAGGGATGGACCATTAAGTCACTTAAAGGTAGAATCTATACCTCAATGTGAATCTTGTTTGGAGGGTAAAATGACCAAAAGACCGTTCGGGTCTAAAGGCATAGGGCTGAAGGGGTTCTAGAACTTGTGCATAGTGATGTTTGTGGACCGATGAAGATTCGGGCATGAGGAGGGTGTGAGTACTTTGTCACTTTTATTGACGATTACTCAAGATATGGGTATGTGTGCTTGATGCACCACAAAAGCAAAACTTTTGACAAGTTCAGGGAGTTTCGGGCTGAAGTGGAAAAGCAAACGGGTAGACCCATAAAGGCACTTCGATCCGATCGAGGTGGGGAATACCTTTCTAATGAGTTCTTGGGACACTTGTTAGAGAATGGGATTTTATCCCATTCACTCCATAGCAGAATGGCGTAGCGGAGAGACGAAATAGGACTTTGTTGGACATGGTCAGGTCCATGATGAGTTATTCATCATTACCTTTATCCTTTTGGGGATATGCACTGCAAACTGCATGTTATCTTTTGAACAATGTGCCTTCAAAATCTGTCCCTAAAACTCCTCACGAGTTGTGGACAAGAAGGAAGACATCCTTAAACCAAATTCGCATATGGGGATGTCTGGCTCTTGTCATATTTAAGGATCCGAATAAGTTGGGAGCACGTTCGAAAGTTTTTGTGTTTGTAGGATATCCAAAAGGGACTAAACGGGGTTATTTTTATAACTCGAAGGAAAATAAAGTCGTGGTTTCTGCTAATTAAACTTTCTTTTAGGAGAGTTACATGAACGACTTTAAACCTCGAAGCAAAGTGGTGCTTGAGGAGTTAAGGAGTGATCAGATCACTCCGGAGGTTCCGAATGAAACCGTTCCGATCAGTGTAGAAAAACCAAACAAACTTGAACAACAATCTTAGGGGCTTCGGCATAGTGGGAGGATTAGACGTCAACCTGAAAGGTATATGTTCAACGGGGAGGTCTTCTTGGCTGAACCGGATGAACATGATAGGGATTCTTATACTTACACAGAAGCTATGGAGGATGTTGATTCAAAACTCTGGACAGAGGCCATGAACACAGAGATGAAGTCTATGGAGACTAATCAGGTCTGGAAGCTTGTAGATCTTCCCGAAGGGGTAAAGCCCATAGGGTGTAAGTGGATCTACAAGAGGAAAAGAGGAGTGGATGGAAAGGTCAAAACCTTTAAGGCTAGACTGGTAGCTAAGGGTTATACGCAAAAGGAAGGAATCGATTATGAGGAAACCTTTTCGCCTGTAGCCATGCTTAAGTCCATCTGGATTCTCTTATCCATAGCTACTGCTCTCGACTACAAGATTTGGCAGATGGATGTCAAGACGGCTTTTCTAAAAGGCTATCTTGATGAGTCCATTTATATGGAACAACCAGACGTGTTCAAGGTCACGGGTCAAGAGGGTAAGGTTTGTAAGCTGCTAAAGTCAATTTATGGACTTAAGCAGGCTTCTCGTTCTTAGAACATAAGATTTGATCAGGTGATCAAGACTTATGGGTTCTCACAAAATGTGGATGAACCATGTGTTTACAAACACATTAAGGATGGGAAGGTGGTTTTTCTACTTCTCTATGTAGATGACATTCTGCTAATTGGCAATGACGTTGGGGCATTGGCATCGGTCAAATTATGGTTGACCAAGCAGTTTGACATGAAGGAGTTGGGTGAGGCTAATTTTGTGCTCGATATCCAGATCTTTCAAGATATGAAGAACAAAATGATAGCTTTGTCACAGGCTGGCTACATAGATAAAATTCTCAGGAGATTTGCAATGCAGGATTTCAAGAAAGGTGGGCAACCATCTAGGTCTAGAATTACTCTTTCTAAGAAAGACTCTCCAAAGTCTTATGAAGAAAGAGAATACATGAAGCAGGTGCCTTATGCTTCAGCAGTGGGTAGTCTCATGTATGCCATGCTGTACACATGATCGGATATTAGCTATGCGGCCGAGATTGTAAGTCGATTTCAGGCGGATCCAGGACCGAACCATTAGGTTGCGATAAAGCATATTTTCAAGTACCTGAGAAGGACTCAAGGGTATATGCTTGTATATTCAGGTGAGGACTTGACTCCTCTAGGATATACTGATTCAGATTTTCAATCTTGTCTGGATTCTAGGAAATCGGCTTTAGGGTTTGTGTTTACTCTGGGCTGCGGTGCCATCAGTTGGAGAAGTGCGAAGCAAGATTGCACTTCGGATTCAACGATGGAGGCCGAGTATGTGGCAGCTAGTGATGCTTCGAAAGAAGCAGTGTGGCTCCATAAGTTCCTTGGGGATCTTGAGGTAGTTACTAGTATGGATAAGGCGTTATCACTATACTGTGATAACAGTATGGTGGTAGCTAATGCTAAGGAACCAAGATTTCACAAGAAGAGTAAGCATATTGATTGGAAGTATCATGCGATAAAGGATTTCGTTGAGGGCGGGCATGTCACGGTGTGCAAGATCGCGTCAGAGGACAATTTAGCTGATCCATTTACGAAGACACTTACTGGGGGAGTCTTTGAGAAACATGTGGAAGCTATGGGGATGTAAAAGTTGCTGTATTTACTCACTTAGTGCAAGTGGGAGATTATTAGACATGTATGCCCTAAGGAGTAAAAATGTAATACGTTTTTTGAGACATTTTTATCGATAAAGAATTTATTCATTCATATATACCAAATCTTGTCCTCTTTACGTTCATATTTGTTGAATGTATGTTAAGCAAATAGTAGGCTGAGACTGTCGGTCTAAACATTTAAGAATTGGGCATATGATGGACTGATTATGCAGAAGACACAATTCTTAAGGTGACGGTCTAAAACATATGATCCGCAATCGATGGAATAAAGTTGGGCACTTTATTCATGCAAAGATTGTTATGTTGTCTATATCCTTATTGAAAGATGGTTTGTCTTGACCATCGAAGTTGGACTTCGTGAATAGAAACATTGGCACGTTGTCATAGGTGACGATGTGTTGGATCGGGACACAAAGTGAATTGATTTGGATTAATAATTCTGTCTTGACAAATCAATTCACTTTAGACAATCATTCGTATTATATCTTAATCCTGAGATGGATAGTGGGCCCGTTGTCTCGACTTGTGTCTTTTGATGTACCAAAGGGTGACTCCCACATCTCAATAGTGGTATGCATGGTGGTACGTTGGAGGCATGACTCTTGATAGCGTAGACTTGTTATTCATAGATATGGAATCCATAGCTCCTCTTTAGGAGTAATGATATCCTCTTATATGCATTATCTTGTAATTGAAAAACTGGAGCGCTCAACCATTTGGATACATAGGTGTAACCGAATGGTATACTATCTTTGGATGGTAAGTTTTCTAATGGTGAGATAATGGAACGTAAGATAAAAATAATCGGGAAGGTAAGACAGAACTTGTCCTTAAGCTGATTATGGATTATCATATGGGGATACGATACACTATGATATATCATGGAGACTTAGCTATACGGGCTTCGTAATTCTATAAAGTTCGAGAGTACAGCTCCAAGCTTTTAGTGGAGTAGCGTTGGAGTTGATAATTGTGAAATATATATCTAGGATATTGGGTTTCATAATTATCGTGAGCTTAAACTTTATAGGTCCATTTTGGTCCCCTTTGCTAGCTCACAAAATCCTGTAACGATACGGCATGCTTTTTTCAATAAGTGGTGACTTATGTCAGATTTATTAGATTGGTTTAAAATTTGAAAGAATCAAATAATTCATGTCTGTTTATTGGTTGAATTAATTTTGTAATAAAATTAATTTAAGATAAACTTGTTGAATTATTGGGATCGGACAATTCTTGTCTGTTTATCGGTTAATTTAATTGGATAAATTAAATCAAGATGAACTTGTAAAATTATTGTGATTTGATTTATTTTCTTGGAGATTATCTTGATAAAGTTTGTTTTGATCAGATAACTTCTCTATTGGGTTATTTGAATCAAAACTGAGACTTTATCCTATAGAATCTTGGGTGGAAAATAAAAGATTCACGGAGATATTTACGCGATAGTTCGGCCTGCCGATCAGCGACAGATAAGATTACGCATTTTTCACGCAGATCTTATCAGATATTGATCTGAACTTGATTTTGTTTCGACTTTTTGAGACCTAATCTGATAAGGAATGACCCCAGGACCAATCGCTATATAAAGGGAGTAAGTCTCATAAGTTACTCCCATCAATTAAGAGATTAAGAGTGATACTCTTCAGGTGAGCATCTGAAAACTCCCTGAGAGCTTTTGTTCACAAATCACGAACACTAGCTTTGGGTTCTCTCAATTGGTTGGAAGGAGATGTTAGACATGTATGCTCTAAAGAGTAAAAATGTAATACGTTTTTGGAGACATTTTTATCAATAAAGAATTTATTCATTTATATATACCAAATATTGTCCTCTTTACGTTTATTTTTATTGAATGTATGATAAGCAAACAGTAGTCTGAGACTGTCAGTCTAAACCCTAAGAATTGGGCATGTGATGGGATGATTATGAGGAAGACACAATTCTTAGGGTGACGGTCTGAAACATATGATCCTCAATCAAGGGAATAAAGTTGGGCGCTTTATTCATGTAAAGATTGTTATGTTGTCCATATCCCTTTTGGGAGATGGTTTGTCTTGGCCATCGGAGTTGGACTCCGTGAATAGAAACATTGGCGCGTTGTCATAGTTGACGATGTGTTGGATCGGGACATAAAGTGAATTGATTTGGATTAATAATTCTATCTTGGAAAATCGATTCACTTTAGACAATCATTTGTATTGTATCCTAATCCTGAGATGAATAATGGGCCCGTTCTCTTCACTTGTGTCTTTTGATGTACCAATGGGTGACTCCCACATTTCTATACTGGCATGCATGCCGGTACGTTGGAGGCATGACTCTTGATAGCGTAGACTTGTTATTCATAGATATGGAATCCATAGCTCCTCTTTAGGAGTAATGATATCCTCTTATATGCGTTGTCCTGTAATTGGAAAACTGGAGCGCTCAACCATTTGGATACATAGGTGTAACCAAATGGTATACTATCTTTGGATGGTAAGTTTTCTAATGGTGAGACAATGGAACGTAAGATAAAAATAATCGGGAACGTAAGACAGAATTTGTCCTTAAGCCGATTATGGATGATCATATGGGGATGCAATACACTATGATATGTTATGGAGACTTAGCTACACGAGCTTCGTAATTCTATAAAGTTCGAGAGTACAGCTCCAAGCTTTTAGTGGAGTAGCGTTGGAGTTGATAATTGTGAAATGTATATCTGGGATATTGGGTTTCATAATTATCATGAGCTTGAACTTTATAGGTCCATTTTGGTCCCCTTTGCTAGCTCACAAAATCCTGTAACGACACGGCGCGCTTTTCCAATAATTGGTAACTTATGTCAGATTTATCAGATTGGTTTAAAATTTATAAGAATCAAATAATTCATGTCTGTTTATCGGTTGAATTAATTATGTAAGAAAATTAGTTCAAGATGAACTTGTTGAATTATTGCGTTCGGATAATTCTTGTCTTTTTATCGGTTGTTTTAATTTTGGACAATTAGAACAAGATAAACTTGTAGAATTATTATGAATTGATTTATTTTCTTAGATATTATCTTGATAAAGTTTGTTTTGATCAGATATCTTTTCTATTGGGCTATTTGAATCAAAACTGAGACTTTATCCTTTAGAATCTCGGGTGGAAAATAAAAGATTCGCGGAGATTTTTTCTCGGTAGTTCGGCCTGTCGGATGACGTGTTCGGCCTGCCGAACTGGCTTGTTCGGCCTGCCTATCAGAAAGTTCGGCCTGCCGACCGACGACAGTTAAGATTACGCGTTTTCACGCAGATCTTATCAGATATTGATCCGAACTTGATTCGTTTTTGATTTTTTGAGACCTAATCTGATATGGACTGACCCTAGGACCAATAGGTATAAAAAGGGAGTGAGTCTAATGATTTACTCAGATCAATTTGAGAGATTAAGAGTGATACTCTTCTAGTGAGCATCTGAAAACTCCCTGAGAGCTTTTGTTCACAAATCACGAACACTAGCTTTGGGTTCTCTCTATTGGTTGGAAGGAGAGTCACCGGTGGAAAAGCTGTACGTGTGAGCCCACACTCACTCCGGTTGTGGATAGAGAATAGCAAAGAAGACCAGTTGGTTGAGGCTCTTCTGGAACGTTACTTCTCTACACAGGTTGCGGAGGTTCTTCAACACACTGAGGTTAGTAAGATCTATTTAATTTATACATATAACATGTCAAACTTGTGTTTTGGAAAATACTCTGAAGAAAAATTTTTAAAATTCCGCTGCGCACTTTGTTTCCAACAGGAGAGTCACTGGTGGAAGAGCTGTACGTGTGAGCCCACACTCACTCCGATCGTGGATAGAGAATAGCAAAGAAGACCAGTTGGTTGAGGATCTTCTGGAACATTACTTCTCTTCACAAGTTGCGGAGGTTCTTTGATACACAAAGGTTTGTAAGATCTGTTTAATTTTTACATATAGCATGTCAAACTTGTGTTTTGGAAAAATACTCTAATGTTAAAATTTTTAAAATTCCCGCTGTGCACCTCACATTGTTTTTTTTTCCAACAGTTTTGGAATAGTAAACGTGATGCATGATGCATATGAAAAACACACAAAAAATATTTCACTAATTCCACGATTCTTCAATTTTAATAAATAAAGTGCCGTCGTAGGGTAGGTCAAATTATTTATGAGTTGAATTGAGACATTCTCAATTAATAAACATATTCAAAATATCTCATATTTTCTATATTTATTAATAACCGTTTATTTTGGTCAAGATATAATTAACAATTTAATTATGTCTTCATGAGTGTAATCCACTATTTTGGATTTTAATAACTTAACTCAAAATTGTCGCCATAGGGTAGGTCAATTTTGAAATACATTATAAAATCTTATCTCAAGGAAGCCAACCTTGATATTGATTTAAAAGGACACCCTCCGTAGGGAGGATGAAATCAAAGCGTCACGAGACGCCACCTAAATCTCACGGTGTTGTGCTAATAGTGGAGACCGCAGGTTATATTGTCATATTACCTTCTCCCACTCATTATTTTAAAAATGTGTTTTATCTTATAAAACATCATACGTTTCATAACTCTAGTAAATAAAAAATAATTTTTAATTACTAGATTATATTATGTGTTAATAGAATCATATTCTATTTACACTTAAATAAATTACCAAATTTTCTAAAAATCTAAATTTATTATGAATTGTCTAAGTTAGCGAATATTAAACAATTTAAAATTAGATAACTTAGAATTAATGTGAATTTTACCAAGTCTTAACTATTAAAACTAAATTCACATTATTTGGTTGATTAATAAATTAAGATTCTATAAAACCAACGCAATTAATTTAATCTCATTAAATTAATGCTAACACATATTAAATCATTTTATAAACTCCTTTATAAAAAAAAATAATATGTAAGTGTATGCATGCCATGTTACAATAACTATAAGTGGGCACTTTCTTAGATGGCATGTTATAATGCTTAAACATGCTATCATAATCATCACATGAAAATAAAGCATGAAAATAAATAATAGATTTTTGACCGGGTCCTTTTGGATAATTAAAATTATAACCCATAAAAATAAGAGAGATAAAAAAAAATTACAAGGGTCTTCTTGTAATTTATACATAATTCTCTGCTCCAATTTTGTAGTCTTCATCAGGTGGTTTATTGTGCAACAATTTGCTGGATAACCTTTGAAGTTTGATAGGCCTAAAGTTCTCAACTGGGCCAAAAGATCCAATGAACTTCTTTTTCTTCATCGCTCCACGTGTAGCAGGTGAAGGAGAGGAGAAAAATAATAATAATAATAATAAATTACCATAAGCCTATACCCCTTTATGGGTTTACACAGATTGATCTAATCAAACTGAAAATAAAATTATTAATCTAAAAGGGCCATATAATTAATGACTAAAAATCCCTTCATTAAACAACCATTCATCACATGAATAGAAATTAACAAAGATGCAAAGTGCCTACAAACATGCGTCAAAAACATGATATTATCAAAATAAATCATGTTAATTAAAATTATATATGCTATAACCCGCTCTGATGCCATTTGTTGGTATTAAAATATGAAAATCAACGGAAGGAATGGATCATTGACAAACAAAAATTTTCTGAAAACTTTGTTCATCGGGAATAGTTATATAATTTTAATTATGGAAAACTTTAGGAATTTTTACTAACCTTTTGAAGACTATCAGGGTATCCTAGCTTTTCTCTTTGACACCACGATCTTCTAATCCAAGCCTCCACACCAATGGATAGACGAGTGGGCGTCAAACTACAAGAATGAATTTTCCTCACACTTTCTGAATCTGCTATGTACTTAACACATGAGATAGCAGACCCTTTTTTTTTTCATAGAGAAGAACTCTAAGCTTTTCTCTCTGAATATTTTGCAAAATTTACGTGAATGAATAATCTCTCGAGATAAATATTATCTCTTCCTTTTTATATCTGAGTCATTAGTAATTTTTCAATTGATTTCTAATTTGAAATAACCAGCATATCAGATATATGGGGAAATGATATATTCTGCATAATCCTATTGCATTCCCTTTTTCTTTTTTTTTTTCTTCTTTCCGAATCACGTTAACGTGATTCATATAATATATATATATATATATAAAAGGTAAAACTTGCATCCTTTTTGTTTTTGTTTTTTTTTATTATTTATTTTGACCGAATCACACTGATTCGGTTTAACATATATATATATATATATATTAAAGGAAACAAAAATGTGAAACGTAAGTTTTACTTTTACGTTTCCTTTTTTTTTGTTTTATATTAATATATATATTTTAATATATTATAAAATCCTACATATATATAGATTTGGTTCAAAACCATATATATATATATATATATATATATCTAAATCTAAATTCAAAAATAAATCATATTTATTTAAGAATAGATTTTAAAAATAATCAATTAATTAATTAACTAATGCTCAGTTAAATGTGACAACATTTATCACATTACATTATGTGTCACAAAGAACATTTTTCTGTGTCACAAAAATAATTCAAGTGTGAAATAATTAATTCAGAATTCAATAATTCCAAACTAAATATGTATAATTCATTCTATGCATAAATCCAATATAGTGTTACTGAGGTGGTATTGGGGACCTATGGACCTATAACCCAAGCTCCAATAAATTTGACAATTAATTAAATTCTTTAATTAATGTGCTAAATTTATTAGTTACAGTGTTACTCTGCTAAAAACCTGAAATTAAACTCTTGAGGTTATAGTAAAATTACTTAAAGAAAATTAGCGAGTAGTCTATTGATATAATCATTACATATAAGTCAGTCCTCCATAAATAGTTCATAATAAGAGTTAGGTTCAATTTTTGTTTACCTCTCTTATTATATCTTTATCCTTGAGTTTCAATATTTGTCTAATGAACAGTTAATTCATAATCTTATTATGAATGAGCGCTCTACTATTCAAACCTTGAATTATCACTCAAGAGAACTATTTTTCTAACTTCCATAGGGATGGAATGGATTCCATATCTGTATAATATTATTCCCAGCCATTTATTACATTATGTTTCCAAGATACTAAGTTATGATCTTTGCTTAGAAAAATCTTACCATGCAAGTCAAAAAACATAATGTCAGAAATAGGAGTCTAATAAATACTGAGGATTAAGACTGTCAAATATATGATCATCATAATGATAAATTTGAATACTCTATTTGTAACCGATGATTATTAGTGATTCATAATTTATCCGGTCCAGTCCTATATAATCTCATTATATAAAGTACCTCCAATCCAATGTCTCTACATTAATAGCCCAGATAATGACTATTTTATTTTAAATGAGATTGGACCATGCTTATAATATTTAATTAAAGATCCTAAACTTTAATTAATTATTACGGACTATTTAGATTATTATCTATAAATTTTATCCCTAACCAAATAACACTTATATGCTAAATTTATAGTTACATAAATAATCATGGGATTTTCTTGATGTTTATAAATGTATTCATAATATATATAAGCAACCAAAATAATAATAAATATCATTTTATTTATTTATTTATTAACAATATATACAATGTCATAGCTTTTAGGGCACCAAACCCAACATATAGCTCGTGGGTTCAACTAGTATTTACAAATTTGTTTAGCACAAACTTACTGAAGAGTTCTTATTCCTACCTCTGTGCGTGTATAATTCATCAAAAATACACGTGTTGGATGCAAACATACATATGAGTAAGGAAAAAAAAATATAATATGGTTTTTTATTATCTTTTATGCCTTACTACATTTTAGAATTATTTAGAAAATATATTCTTGACTTTTTGTCCTTGTAAATATACACTAACAAATTGGATTTAATATGTGAAGGTAAAACCTTTTCTTGATAAACAATCAGCTTTGATTTACTCATTAAAAAAAATCAATTTCGAGTATTAAAATAAACAAATATCCCTGAAAAGAAAAAAAAAATACTAAAAGATCTAAGATGAAAATTTTTGAAATGTTTAACATTAATTCTTTTTTACAAGCATGGATTGTTTTGTAATGTTTTGAAAAGGATAATATATTACACATCAAGTAACAACAAACACTAATACTAATCTGTACGGCCTTAAACTTTTGAATACCATAATTGCAATATCCAAAAACAGGGGGAAAAAAAAGGAAAGAAAGAAAGGTACATAAGCAATTGAGTAAACACTAGTAGACTTGGGTAAAACACTCAATAAGAATATACAAAAAAAGGGCACACAAATAGATAGATAAACAATTGAGCATATATATGGCTTTTCAACAAAACTAGTAGACCAAAAGCACAACCTAACTCTAAAAAACAAGATAGACATGTAAAAAATTAGTATAGAATCTACCAATATTAAAGAACCACAATAACATGGAAAAATACAAGAAAAATGACAAAATCTCCAATAATGAGATGACCAATGAAAGAGTCACCGACAAGGGCAATAAAGCTCTAAAGATGCATGATAGTTGAAGCGCTACCATAACAGTGGCGCGTAAGCCCCCTACAATAGCAATGCTCAAACCCACACCTTTCTCTCACCTTCGACCTTCCCCAATAGAAGCACTGCATTGCTCCATGGCCCTACCACCGAAAACCCACTACTTGGAGATTTTGGAGACCAAATTCAAAGAAGGGGCTTGGTTGTAATGCCCCAAAATTAATTAAGTGATGTTAGTGTGTAAAATGGTATATTAGTATGCCATAATGAATGTTTTAAACTTAATTTGATTATTTGATTAGAAACACCAATTTTTGGCATTTCATCAGTTTCTAATGATAGTTCACTTAATTCGCCTTAGACCTATTTCGTTTGATTTGTGGAGTCCCTTATTCCTATCTATATGGCCACTTTATTCCATCTCTGTAGCCAATTTATCCTGTCTCTATAACTACTTCATTCTAGCCTTGTAGATACTTTAGTTGATCTCCATAGTCCACTTTGGAGCTATTCTATTCTATCTCTAAAAGCACTTTGTTGAATTTGCTTCAAAGCTGCTTCATTCTATCTTCATGTTTATTTCATGCGGTCTACTTTAGAGTTACTTTAATTGATCTCTAAAACTATTTTATTTGCTCTTCAGAGTAACTTTATTCAATTTGTTTTAAAGTTCCCTCCTTTAGCCTTTAGAGCCACTTTATTTGATTTGCTTCGGAGCCATGTCCTTTGATTTTCAAAATTACTTTATTTGACCTTTAGAGAGACTTTGCTTGCCCTGTTTATGCTTCTCTCTAATTTTCAAAGCTTTCTCTTTTGAGCTGCTATAAAGCTACCCTTTTTTATCTGCTAAATTATACATGCTTTGGGGGTTACTTAATCTTTGCAGTTGTTTCATTGCTCTTTTTCAAAGCTACCATGTTTGATCTCTGAGGCCAATCTCTAAAGTTATTTGATTTTCCAAGATTTCTTCCAACCTCTAAAGTGATTCCATATGGTCACTCAAAGCTAATTTGTTCACCCTTCAAGGCTACTTTGTTCATTGTACTTCAAGACTATTCAATTGAGTTATGAATACTTCCTCCTCTCTACATCGATTCTCCGTGGCCAATGACCTTACACCATAGTCACTTAAAATTTACTACTCACTAATTAAGATCTATCCTACCTTTTTTATTCTTGGAGGAGTTCCACTTTGATGACTTATTGTTTCCTCTCTGTAACATCATCATTTGTTTGTTATCTTACTCTTTATTCCTCAAGTTTTATCTCTCGTCTTCAAGGGTTTATTTCTCATCCTTTGAATCCATAACTCCTACTATCAGAACCTTATCTCCTACTTATAAAACTTGCAAAGTATCTTAGATGTGCATAACACTCCACTGCCTTAACTATGATAATCACCAAAGCACAAGACATGAAGTTACGGCTTTAGTGATTTTTCTTACTAATCTTTAATGTCTCTGATTGGGAAATCTATGGACATAGTCATCATCCTTTCTAAGGAAATTGTGCACAATGGCAATAAAAAGATATGCTCAAGGCTACTGTGAATGACTCTTATCTAAGAAACTTGGGGCTGATTCTCTAGAGACTTTTATGTTCTACCAACTAGTTCTTGCATACTTCACAGGAACATCCATGGCATACACAAGGCATGAAGCTACCTCATCAACTAAATCTATGTTTGGGATATTTTGAAGAAAACTAAGACAGATATCATGACAAGTTTCTACTTTAAGAACTCTAGAGTCTTCACCATTGCTGGGCTTATTTTAGCCATAGTTTGAACTTCATTTTCCACTAAAGGAGCTTGCTTGAAAAGGGCTAAAACCACTAGTTCATTGGAAGTCGACTGCACATGAAATACCAAAAGTTTTACATAAAAAAGTACTCCATGGTCTTGACTCAGGATTGTATCCACCGAGCATGTAAATGCTTACATAGTCCACGTTACTTGGAGCTATCCATGTCGTAGTCCACATTACTTGGTGTTAGACTAAGTGCCCTAAGGATTAAATGATGTAATAAGTTTTTTTAGACATTTAATCAATAAAGAGTTTATTTACCATTCATATACCAAATGTTGTCCTCTTTATGTTCGTTGTTGTTGAATGTATGATAAGCAAACAAAAGTTTAAGACTGTCAGTCTAAACCTTTAAAATTGTGCATATGATGGACAGCTTATATGAAAGACATGAATCTTAAAGGTGATAGTTTAAATGATAAGTTCCGCAATCAAAAGAAAAAGGTTGGGTGTTTTATTCTTGCTAAGATTGTTATGTTGTCTACATCCCTAATAGGAGATGACTTGCCTTGGACATCATAGTGGGAGTTCGCAAGTAGAAACATTGGTATATTGTCATAGATGACGATATAAATTTGAATTAATTTGATTAATAATTCTATTTGTTTAACTCAATTCACTTTAGAAAATCATATGTGTTATGTCTTAATCCTGAAATGAACAATGAGCCCTTGTTCTTGACTTGTGTGTTTTAATGTACCAAAAGGTGATATCCTAATTTGATGATGGTACGCATATCGGTACGTTAAAATATAAGTCTTGATTGACGTAAACCCATTGTTCATAGACATGGAATCCATAGCTCTTTTGTAGAGTTAATGATATTCTCTTATAGGCATTATCTTGTAATTAGAAGATTGGAATGCTCAACTATTTGGATAATAGGTGTAACTCAAATGGTATACTATTTATGGATAAGAAATATTCCAATTGTGAGATAATAGAACATAAGATAAAAATAATTGGGAAGGTAAAATGAAATTTATCTCTCAGTCGATTATGAATCTCCTATGAGGATGTTACACATTATGATATATCATGGTTGATTAGCTTAATAGAGCTTTGTTATTTTATATAGTTTGAAAGTGTAGCTCTAAGCTTTTATGGGAGCTTAATCTATATATGTTCATCCGGTCCTCTTTACCAGCTCATAATAATTCATGTAATGATACGGTATATTTTTCCTATATATTGGTGACTTATATTAATTATAGATTGGCTGCAATTTGATAAGAATGGATTTATTAACTCATGTTAGTTTATTAGTTGAATTAATTTTGTGAAATTAATTCAAGATAAACATGTTAAATTATTTGGATAATATTTTATTTGACATAGGATTATCTATATATGACTGTTTTAATCAGATAACTTCTCTATTGGATTATTTGAATTAAAACTGAGGCTCTATCTAAGATTTCTAAGTAAAATAAGATATTCTGAGTTTCTAAATTATCGCTCGATCGACAGGCTAAAGGCTGAGTTTGGCAAGCCAGTGAAGCTGATTCGGTAGGCCGATCTCCCAAATTAGCATACCAAACATGCAACAATCAAGTTATGCATTTTTGACAACTTTTTCATTAGAAGTTGATCTAGACTCGAATTTCGAATCCTAATCTAATAAGGACTAGCCCTAAATTCGACCACTATATAAGCAGAACTATTTTTCATTGTTCCTTTGATCATTTGAGAAGCATAAAGTGAGTACTATAATATGAGAAACTCAAAAACTCTCAGAGAGCAAGTGTTCAACATCATTAACCTTAGCTCTAGGTATTCTCAAGTGGTTATAAGGAAAGTCACCGCAGGAAAAGCTATGCGATGTGCGCAACCTGCACTCCGATCATGGAAAGAGAATAGCAAGGAAGACCAGTTAGTTGAGACTCTTTCAGAATGTTCTTCACTACTTAGTTTTTCTGCTGTCTTTGGTATACAAAAGAGGTACATAAGATTTGTTATTAATTTATGTATTTAGCATGTCAAACCAATTATTTAGAACAGACTTTGATTTAAAAAATTTTAAATTTTGTGGCTTATCATTTTTCCAACACTTGGAGCTATCCATGATGTGATTTACATAACTTGGAGCCATCCATGATGCAATCCATGTTACTTAGAGCTATCCACGGTGCAATCTACATAACTTGGAGCTATTAATGACACCATCTACATTACTTGGTGCTACCCATGGCACAATCTACGTTACTTGGCACTATCCATGATGTAATCTTCATGACTTGGAGCTATCCATGATGCGATCTACATAACTTAGAGCTGTCCATGGTGTAGTCGACATAGCTAGGAGATGTCCTACAATGTGCTTGATTAAAAGTAACCACCCCAAACTTTGATGCTCTGATGCATAAGTAGCAGAGGTGCATTCGCTCCTAAATATGGCACCACTTTAGTGCTTTGATATATAAGTGGCTATACATGGCATGGTGCTCCAATGTGTAAGTGGCAGCCTACGCTTGCTCTGACTATGCGTGGCATTACATTGCATTTAACACTTCAATGCGTAAGTAGTGCATGGACACTCACTCCGACTCCATATGGTACTACTTTAGTGCTCCAATATGTAAGTGGCTATGCATAGCAAAGTGCTCTGATGTGTAAGTGGTGGACATATGTTCACTCGACTATGTTGTCATTTAATGCACTCGCTCTAACTTCGTATGGTGCCACTTTCGTACTCTAATACGTGAGTGGCTATGTATGGCAAAGTGCTCTAATGTGTAAGTGGTAGACATGTGTTTGTTCCGAATATGCATGGTACTACTTTGTTATTCAATGCTTCGATCCATAAGTAGTGCATGGGCGCTCACTTCGACTCCATATGGTACCACTTTAGTACTCTAATACATGAGCAGCTATACATGGAAAAATGCTCTGATGTGCAGGTGGTGACCATACATTCGCTCCGACTACGAATGGTATTGCTTCGACTACGTGCAATGTCACTCGGCATCTCACACATTGACCTAAATGAAGGACATGTGTCTGCTCTGACTACAAGTGGTGCAATACCTGGACAACCTATACTTTGCTGGATATGGCATCGCTCTGTGATGTACTAGAGTGTGAAAGTGGCGATCTACGATCACTTTGACCATACAAGGTATGATCTTATAGTCTTAGTGAATTAAATGATCTTATACCTAAGACAAGTTCCATAGCAAACTTTGTGAAGTAATTTCGCTTAGTATCTTTACCTCCATGATACTTCTCCTAAGAATCCTGCTAGAGATTATAGTCTTTAAGACTAAGAATTTGATAGATTTATGAGGTCTTAAAATAAACAAGAAAGTTATGATGACAATCTAGGAGTTATACTATTTCGTGATTTTGGGAGAATAGTTGGTTGACCTGTTTTGATGACACATAGATTTGAAGGCTAATCTAGTTAAGGAAATTTGATAAAGTGTGAAAAAATAAGATAGAGATTATTATTAAGGATTGCAAGATTGAGGGTTAAACACCTAGATTTAGAGTTGCATCCTAGATAAGAAATCATCAAGAAAGGATTTATAGTTTAAGCATAATAATAAATCCTTCAGCTTTGGGTGACTTGGATTTCAATTGTATACAGACTAAACATTGTGAGGTATGGGTGTGATCGCTTGATTCAAATTACTCTTTTTCCAAGATTAGGGACTTATGATGTTTCATGGATAGGGTTTATGTAAGAAAGAGAAATCTCCTGGAGACTTGTGGTAAGAACTGGATGATACGATCTTTTATCGATTTCAGGAAAATAAATAACCTTGATGGAGACGACAACTTGAAGTTTAAGCTTAAGACTGCATAAATTTAATCTTTGGGTTTGATTCCTAACATAAGTTTTGATAAACTTGATGTTAGTCTTGATCATAGGACCTGATTGATACATCAATCTTGTGATGAGTTATGAGCTGTTATAAGATTCATTTGAGCAATCATGCAAGACAAAAAAATTGAGGAACTTAAAATGATGATAGAGAAATCCTTTAGGCTTGACAAACTACTAGAGAATTCATCTCTGAACCACATGTCAAAGATCATCTTCAAACAACATCTTGCATCTGATCAAAATTCTATCTTGCAAAAGATGAAACCCACCCATACATTGACAATGATTGTGCTCATCCATTGATCGATAAAAATCAGGTTTATTTGCACTTGCTAAAGCGCTTCATTACTTAAAAAAGCTATAAAACTATCACGCCCCAAAATCTAGGAGGTGATGTGGCAGATTAATTAAATTAAATAAATTAAATTTTTAATGAAAACTGCCATTTTAAAAGGTATTAAGTTAAGTATAAGAATGTAGAATATTTAAAACTTTTTAAGATACTTGTTAAAATATGAAAGCAGACAAAGTGAAATAAAATATTAAATAAGCAAATACCATTGGGCCCCACCAAACCCACATTAGTGTACACACACAGTATCGACAATATTAAATACATAACCACAGTCCAAACAAAAAAGAAATAAATTAAAATATTACATGCCTTGCTTATAAATAAATACCCTAGATAGTGATGTCCTAATCCTATAGTTTCTTCCTGGTTCATCAGTCTTCCCTAAGATGGGTTCCACCTAGAGGGGGGAAAGGTTTTTAAACAATAAAAATGTAAGCGAAAGGCTTAGTAGGACTAAACTTTTGAAAATATTTGATTTAAACATATAATTCATTTTAAAACAAAAGCTATAATACAAGATAAATAAATAAAAAAATAACTAACTGAAGCTCGTTAAATTTATTCATACCAATTAATATTTTATTCATCCATAGACAGTCTCATTATCATGTTCTCAACAAAGCCATATGAATCACCACTAAAGTGGCTTAGCTGGGTTTCGGGATCTGCCCCTAAGGTCGTGCTCCCCACGACCCAATCTCTGTACATGGCATCATGCTCTATCATTCCAAACGATACTAACCGATGCGTTTGGTGTCATATCATTATCATGTCCCATTTACTAGATATTCTCATTACGTTCATTATGATCATTCATTATTTAGCCAATAATGAAAATAAGTATTAAACTTCATTTCTCGAAAACATTTGAAAGGAAACGCTTCATGGCCAAAACCCTTTAAAACATGGCTACCAAGGAGAAGGGATAGAAGTCCTACATCAATATCCCGTATCAACGTTCAACACCGTAGTCCCGACCCGCTATACGTTAGCTCCATGGAACCATGAACAACCTTAAATAGAAATTAAGTTTATCAATATCTAGCTTAAGGTATCTACATCCCTAAGCTACCTCTTGGTGTCTTAGTTTGCCGTTAGAGTTCACAAAATCATCTCATGAGGTTGTAATTTTGATCTAGGCTTTAAACGGTGAAAAACGGGCAGAAAGAGTCATTTATTATGAGGTCCAGTTGGCCTACTAGAACCCCTAGGCTAGCTTGCCAAACTCTATAGTTTGGCCTACTGGCCATCCAAGACCAGCCTACCAAACTGGTCCAGGTTCAACCTGCCGACCAAATAAATCTGGCCTGTTGAACCTTGAGTTCGGCCTGCTGAACTGGAAAAATATGGGAGGTCCGAGACTTTGATTCTCGGCCTCTCCAAGTCTAAAAATCAATTCTAAACCTGTTTTTCAAGTCACAAAGCATTTATAACATTCACAAATGATAGAAAAACATGCTAGAATACATTTAAACACATTTAAGCAAGATTTACATAGAAATTTGCAAGGAAATCTAAAAATGGTGGAAAAGAGGAAAACTTGATTAAATCCAAATTTCATGAAATTAAGCCTAGATTCTAGATGATTTGAGTTCTACTAACTTAGATTAAGGGTTTTCTAAGCTCAAAAAACTCAAATTTCAACATTTCAATGAAATTGAAAAATTTGGGTTAAAAGTTTGAAATTTGAAAAAATAAAGGAACTAACCTTGAATCAAAGCTTAATATCAAGTTTATGGAGACCAAATCATGTTCCTCGCCTCCTAATCCAGCTAAGAATCAAGCTTGAACTCAAAAATTTGATCAAAATAGAGAGAGGGAGAGAGAGTGTGTTTGAGAGAGAGTGAGGGAGGGAGATAAATAGATAGGTGAGGGGTGGTTTTATAGAGTAAAACTAGGTTCTAGCACATAGTTTTGTAATTAAGACGTATTGGGTATTTGCCAAATTATTTTGTTTCAAAATTCAAAATAACGTTTATAAATAATTAAAAGTGTGATAAATTTAAAATACCATAAAATACTTAGATTAAGCTCGAATTTACATCAAGGCATACTAATCCACCATTTAAACACTAATTATGCTTAATTAATTTTTCTGGGTATTACAACTCACTACCCCTAAAGAAAATTCCATCCCCAAAATTAAGGGTCAAATCAAAAATAAAACAAATGAGGGTACAACTCTCTCATAGTTGATTCCAATTCCCAAGTCTCTTTATCAACTCTAATGCTACCACACGACTTTCACTTGTGGTATATCATGGCGTCGCAAGGTTATAATCTTCAGATCGGTGATCTAAACTGGCACCTCCTCGTAAATCGTGTCTTCTTGAACCTACACATCATGACATGGGATAATCTTGCTCTCCTCGGGTGAACATTTGTTGAAGCATTGGCACATGAAACACATCATGAACATAGGAAAGCTCGAGAGGAAGATCAAAGCAATAAGCAACGACACCAACATACTGAGTAATTTCGAATGGCCGATGTACCTCGGTGCAAGTTTCCCACTTACACCGAGACACGATATGCCTTTGCCTAGTGAAACCTTTAGAAGAACAAAATCTCCTACCTTGAACTCCAAACGTCGGCATCCCCTATCTACATAGCTCTTTTGCCTGCTCTGAGTAGCCCTTAACCGATCACAAACCACAGTGACTTTCTTGTTGCTATCACGGATCTCATCTGGTCCAAAAACAATTCTATCTTTTGGCTCTGCCCAACACACTGGTGATCGACACAGCCGCCCATAAAGTGCTTTCAATGGTGCCATCCTGATGCTTGCCTAATAGCTATTGTTGTATGCAAACTCCACCAAAGTCTAAGACACACGCACATAGCAAAGTCTAAGACACATGCACATAGCATATCTTCAGGAATCTAAATAACCCACTCAGATTGCCCATTGATTTGAGGATAAAAGGCCGTGCTGAAGTTCAAATCCATGCCTAAAGCCTCCTAAAAACTCCTCCAATACTTGGCGTTAAATCATGTGTCTCTGTCGAAAGTGATGGACAAGGGAACTTCATGCAACCTCACTATATTCTACAAATATAGCTCACCAAGAACTCGTCTCGAACACGTCGACCTGAAAGAAATGAAATGCGCTGATTTTGTTAAACTATCAATGACAACCCAAATCGCATCATGTCTCTGCTCTATCCTCAGCAATCTAGTTCAAAAATCCATCGTGACAAGCTCCCACTTCCACCTTGGGATAGGAAGCAGCTGAAGCTGATCCATGGGCTTTTGATGCTCGGCTTTTACCTAGAGACAAGTCATGCACTTAGCCACATACTCCTGAACATCCCTCTTCATGCCTCTCCACCAATATTGCCTCTTCAAGTCGCGGCACATCTTTGTGCTCCCCGGATGAATAACGAACTGAGACCTATAAGCTTCATCAATCATATCTTTCATCACATTCTCAATTGCAGGTACTACCAAATGCTCCCTAAAGTATAGAGACCCATCTACATGAATCCTCCATTCTTTAAACTGTTCCCCATTTTGGATCAGCGTTCATATCCCCTAAAGGTGCTGGCCCCGCCATTGGTTCTGCTTCATCATCTGAATGAGCGCTGGAGTCAATTCCATGTGGTACGCTGAAACCTAATCGCCACCATTGTAGTACTGCAACCCATACTCACTCACTGTAGCATCTCTCCTCCAATCCTCGATTGCGAAGCATGCGAGAAATCCTAAAGACTTCCTGTTAAGCGCATTTGTGACAACGTTGGCCTTACCCGGATGATATTGCAACATGAAGTCATAGTCTTCCATATACTCTATCCATCTTTGCATCTCAGATTCAAATCTTTTTGCATGAACAAATACCTCAAGCTCTTGCGGTATGAGAAAACCTAGAAGGCCACCCCATACAAGTAGTATCTCTAAATCTTTAGGGCATGAATCACTGCTGCAAGCTCCAAGTTGTGAGTAGGATAGTTTTGCTCATGAGGCCTTAGCTATCGTGACCCATAAGCTATAACTCGTCCATGCTACATCAACACGCACCAAGTCCTCGTCTTGATGCATCGGTGTAGACCTCATAAGGCTCATTACTGCTCGAAATAATCAACACCAGAGCAATAGTCAACTGAGTCTTCAACTATTGGAAAGCATATTCACAGTCTTCATCCCTTTCAAACCTGATATTTTTCCTGATCAACCACGTCAATGGAGCCACTATATTAGAAAAAGAATTCACAAACTTCTTGTAATACTCGACAAGTCCTAAGAAGATACAAATTTTGGCCGCATTTCTTGGTCATTCCCACTGTACTATAGCCTCTATCTTGGATGGATCTACTAAGATACCCTGCTCAGAGATGATGTACCCCAAAAACTTAACCTCGATCAACCAGAATTCACACTTTTCCTTCTTGGCGTACAACTCGTGCTCTCGTAGGTCTTAGAATAGATCAGTATGTCATGCTCAGAGATGAAGCATGATCCTAAGATGCTGCTCATGCTCCTCTCAGGTCTTAGAATAGATCAGTATGTCATCAATAAACAAGATCACAAGCTAATCTAAATAAGGCCTGAAAATCCTTTTCATTAAATCCATGAAAGCTGTAGGAGCATTTGTCAACCCAAACGGCATCACCAGAAACTCAAAGTGTTCATATTGAGTCCTGAAAGCTGTTTTGGGAATATCCTCTTCCCTAATCCTAAGCTAGTGCTATCTGGATCACAAATCTATCTTTGAGAAGTATTGAGAACCTCCTAACTAGTCGAACAACTCATCGATCATGGGCAGTGGCTACTTATTCTTCACGATGACCCGATTTAGCTACTAGTAATCAATACACAACCTATGGGTACCATAATGCTTCTTGGCGAACAAAATTGGTGCACCCCATGGTGACATACTATTCTGAATATATCCTTTATCTGCCAATTCATGAAACTGTTTCTTGAGTTCTTTCATTTCTGCCAGTGCCATACGATATGGTGCTACGAAAATCGAAGCAGTCCTGGGGAATAACTCAATGCTGAACTCAATCTCCCGATGCGGCGGTAATCCTAGTAACTCATCAGGGAAAACATCGTCAAACTCATCAACCACTAGTATCATTATATTCCCCCTTATTGCACTAGACTCTTTTTCTAGATCTAGGAAAAGCGCATAACAAACCAGATTCCTCCGTCGGTTTCATGAGTCATTCACTCATTACCCGATCATAACCACTCTGGTAAGTAATCATCGTCCCCTATCAAATACTAGGGTTACCTTCCTATGTTGAGAATCAACTAGGGCATTATATCAAGACAACCAGTCTATTTCCAAGATTACAACATATAATCTCATGGGGATTACAATCAAATCACTTTTTAGAGTCTCACCCCCAACATTATTTTATAGGATTTACGTGTACAATTTACATACACCTACCCCAAAGGTGAGGAAATCATTAAGGGCTCATCAAATTCCTCTACTTCTAAACCCAAGGCATCGACAAAATAACTCAAAATGAGAGAATCAGTGGTGCTAGTATCAAATAGAACATGAGCTAAAGACTAGGAAACTAAAATCGTACCATCAACTGTAGCGTTGCTGGTTTGAGTGTCTGAGCTCCTTGATGTCATGGTGTGGACCTGGGCTGGAGACTTCCCTTTTCCCCTGTTGACATTACTGGGTCCCAAATTAGTTGGCCGATATTGCTGCAATGAAGGCGACTACATGCTAGCTGCACTTGGCACTTGATACTATGAAGTATTCCGTTGGAAACCTTGTTGTTGATATCACTACGTTGGGTACTGCATCTGTTGTGGAGTGGATTGATGAAACGATAGTTAAGGAAGTTACTACGGCAGGGCTAGAGGCTAAGCCTGGAATTGACGGCCTTCACCCTCTTCAGCTTGGAATCCTTGTTGAGTGTTCTTGATTGGACAATTCCTCTTGATGTGTCCCGGCTACTTGCAATAATGACAATAAAAACTATAAGGGTTGTTGTGCCCGTTGCTTGATCAACTACTACTCCCACTATTAGCATTTCCCTGCTACTTCTTCACCTAGGCTTGGCGGCTGCTACTACCTCTCCTATTACTTCTTTGGGGTCCTCCTAATGTCCTTGCCTGGTTCTCGCTATAAAGATCATGTTTACTTTCCACAGAGGTTACTGAAGACACCAACTTAACAAAATTCTATAGTCGCAAGGCCACCACTTGCTGTCAAATAGATGCCTTGAGTCCATCCTAGAATTTAATGCACTTCTTCCATTCAAAAGCCACAACGGATGGAGCAAACTTGGCCAACTCATTAAAGTTTGCCTCATATTCATGAACTGTCATATCACCCTGCTCCAGTCAATTTTTGATCCCAGTATCCCAACGGAAAGTAGTGCTTATAACATAGCTTGTCAAATCTATCCCAATTGATGTTTCCAACATTTTCTAGATGCTTTGCTTGTTTCCACCATGTATTGGCACTACCTTCCAACTTATAGGCTGTGAAATTGACATGATACTCCATCGGCACTCTGAGAATGTCCAAAAGCTTCACTATCAAATCTAACCATTATTTGGCGATCTATAGGTCCCCATTTCCATCAAAAGTCAAAATAGATGCACGATGGAACTCTTTAAAATACCCATGTCAGTGACTCACCTTAGAATCCTTGGGCCTAGCCCTTGTTGCTATCTGCCAAAAGGTAGCGAACATGGCCCCCGTTAGGCCTTCCTTATTAGCAGGATTTGCATTTACCATAGCTAGATAACATCTTGGTGTCATTCTCTCAATGTTGAAAACAAAATTGGACTATCAGTGATTTTTCATGTCGTACCTATGTGTGCACAATTCTCAAGGTTCATAAACCTAGAGCTATGATACCAATCTGTCATGCCTCGAAATTCGAGTGGTGATGAGGCAGATTAATTAGATTAAAAAAATTAAATTTTTAATAAAAACCACCATTTTCAAAAGTATTAAGTTAAGTAAAAGAATGTAGGATATTTAAAACTTTTTAAGATATTTGTTAAAATATGAAAGCAGACAAAGAGAAATAAAATATTAAATAAGCAACACCATTGGGCCCCACTGGACCCACATTAGTGTGCATACACGGTATCGACAATATTAAATACAAAACCACAGTCCAAACAAAAAATAAATAAATTAAAATATTACATGCCTTGCTTATAAATAAATACCCTAGAGAGTGATGTCCTAATCCTATAGTTTCTTCTTGGTTCATCAGTCTTCCCTAAGCTAGGTTCCACCTAGAGGGGGGAAAGGTTTTTAAACAAGAAAAATGTAAGCAAAAGGCTTAGTAGGACTAAACTTTTGAAAATATTTGATTTAAGCATATAATTCATTTTTAAACAAAAGCCATAATGCAAGATAAATAAATAAACAAATAACTAACTGAAGCTCATTAAATTTATTCATACCGATTAATATTTTATTCATCCATAGACAGTCTCATTATCATGTTCTCGACAAAGCCATATAAATCACCACTAAAGTGGCCTAGCTGGATTTTTGGACCTACCCCTAAGGTCATGCTCCCCATGACATAATCTCTATACATGGCATCATGCTCTATCATTCCAGACGGTACTAATTGATGCGTCTGGTGTCATATCATTATCATGTCTCATTTACCGGATATTCTCATTACATTCATTATGATCATTCATTATTTAGCCAATAATGAAAATAAGTATTAAACTTCATTTCTCAAAAAAATTTGAAAGGAAATGCTTTGTGGCCAAAACCCGTTAAAACATGGCTACTAAGGAGAAGGGATAGAAGTCCTACCTCGATATCCCAGATCAACGTTCAACATCGTAGTCCCGACCTGCTATACGTTAGCTCCATGGAACTATGAACAACCTTAAATAGAAACTAAGTTTATCAATATCTGGCTTAAGATATTTACATCCCTAAGCTACCTCATGGTGTCTTAGTATGCCTTTAGAGTTCACAAAATCATCTCATGAGGTTAAAATTTTGATCTAGGTTTTAAATGGTGAAAAATGGGCAAAAAGAGTCATTTTTTAGGAGGTTTGATCGGCCTGCTGGAACCTCTAGTCTGGCCTGCCGAACTATATTATTTAGCCTACCGATCATCCAAGACTGGCCTGCCAAACTGGCCCAGGTTCGACAGGCCAGCTACATGAATCTGTCCTACTGAGCCTATAAATTCGGCCTGCCGAACATTATGTTTAGCCTGCCAAGCTGGAAAAATATGGGAGGTTCGAGACTTTGATTCTCAGCCTCCCCAAGTCCAAAAATCAATTCTAAACCTGGCTGTTCAGTCCCAAAGCATTTATAACATTCATAAATGATAGAAAAATATGCTAGAATACATTAACCACATTTAAGGAAGATTTACATAGAAATTTTCAAGGAAATCTGAAAATGGAGGAAAAGAGAAAAACTTGATTAAATCCAAATTTTGTGAAATCAAGTGTAGATTCTAGATGATTTGAGTTCTCCTAACTTAGATTAGAGGTTCCCTACGCTCAAGAAACTTGGATTACAACATTTCAAAGAAATTGAAAATTTTGGATTAAAAGTTTGAAATTTAAAAAAATAAAGAAACTAACCTCGAATCAAAGCCTCAAATCGAGTTTATGGAGACCAAATCGTGTTCTTCGCCTCCCAATCTAGTTAAGAATCAAGCTTGAACTCAAAAATTTGATTTAAAATAGAGAGAGGGAGAGAGGGCAACGGTAGAGAGAGAGTGTGTCTAAGAGGAAGTGAGGGAAAGAGAGTGAGAGAGGAAGATAAATAGATGAGTGAGGGGTGGTTTTGCAGGGCAAAACTACGTTATAGCACATAGTTTTGTAATTAGGACGTATTTGGTATTTGGAAAATTGCTTTCTTTCAAAATTCAAAATAACATATAGAAATAATTAAAGGTGAGATAAATTTAAAATGCCATAAAATAGTTAGATTAAGTTTGAATTTACATCAAGCATACTAATCCACCATTTAAACACTAATTATGCTTAATTAAATTTTTTGGGTGTTACAAAAACCACTTAGGGCTTGATAGAGGCAAGATCACCAACAAATAACTACGGCCGAAGTAGCAAACAATATTTCGCTCGACCATGAAGGACATAGCTTCCTCACCACCAAATTTAAGGGGATCTAAGAAAGATCTTGCAAGCGATACCAAACTTCCAATTCCTATGATTTGGGTGATGAGGAAATATAATAAAGCTTTAAAGTTGAACCTAAAGAGAAAATGATTGCCAACTACTCCAAAGTATCATGTACTTCTGAAGAGACATTGTTGCATATTTGTTTCAAAAAATTCAAAGAAAATGGAGAATAAGTCAAATATTTTGGTTTAGAGCACCAATTGTTCAATTTCATTGGAACTCATAAGTGAAAAAAAAAAGCCTCTGACAGTATAAAGGTCTTCATTGAAGATGAAATATAGCGATGGAGCACGGGTTGGTGCTCCATCACCAGCTAAATGCAAATTCAAAAGAGCATAACCACAGAGTGTGGGCTAACGCTTTATGGCCGGCCTTACCCTCAGGCGTGAAATTTGAAAAAAGAGAGACAAAGTTTTATCCTCTTCGACACATGCAAATTGTTACAATTACATTTGATGTTTTAAAAAATTCATCAAAATTTTCAACGCATTCAACATTTAAGTTCAACCATATCTGTAAAATTCTATGCTACTTCAAATGCCAAAAAGCCTCCTTTTACAAAGAACACCATTGTCTAGTAGAAAAAAAAAGTCTATTGATGAATGCTTGAAGAACAACCGGAGACTTTTTGAAAAATTTCAACAAGCACCTTAAGAGATTTCCAATAAAACAGAGGCCAAAAATTTGAAATACACAACTCCAACAACGAAGTGACAAAGATGCAGGAAGATTGCATCATCAATAGCATGAAAATCTCTTGCCCTAGTCTAAAAGAAAGGGATTTTTGGCCACAACTTGGAAAGCACTCAAATATGTTATTTCAATTCATTGTTGGGCATGAATCAAAGTTTGCAAGGTTCAAAATCAAAATTATCATCACCAAAATAAAGAACGAGAAACAAAGAAGAGGGAACTAACCTTGAAGAAGGGAAAATGGAGCTTTCTCTCTCTAAACACTACCTATGAAGCATTCTCTCTCCTTTAAACCTGGAAAACACCACCAATAAAAGGTGGAAAAGCATGATTCTCTAGGGAAAATGTGAATAAATCTGGTATGAACTCATTCTTGTTGCTTGATTTTTCCCACCTTATGCAATTTGTTTTTGGATTCTCCCACGTTCCTCTTTCCTTTTTGTGCTTTCCTTACTTTCTCTCTATCTGTATTTTGCCTCTTTATTGAGGAGAAGGGCTGCTTATTTAAATGGTTTTGGCTTCAAATACCCTTGATGGGAGTCTTTTCACTTCCTCTTAGAGAAAGCACTTACATCATCAAGTTTGAAGTGATGGAATGTTTTCTTTCAAAAGCAATCACCGTTTTAAAAAAATAAAAATAAAAAGGAAAAGCACCCATTCTTGCACATTTAGAGGTTTCTAATAAAATGTGACCCACTCTTGCACATTTAGAGGTTTCTAATAAAATGTATGCAATATCACTATTATATGAATATTTTCAAAATGGGTTATTACTTTTAAGATTCATCTTTAAATTTTTGATATATTTCTAGCTGTTGAAATTTTTTTATAGACACAAATATATATATATACACACACACACACACACATATATATATATATATGATTGTCCTTTAGAATAGCCTAAAACCTCTATTTTTGCTTGGGCATAGCCCAAGGGGTCAAAGCCTAAGTTTGGAAATCATTTTCATTGCAAAAATGTCAAGAAAAAACTAGCGATGGAGCATCGAATATGCCTCTAGACCTTGCAGCACACCTCAAGAGTGCCTAGCATGCCTCCGGAGGCATGTCTCTAAAGGGGCCCCATCTACATTTTGTCCAAATCAAAAGTCCATCGTCGTAGGCTTTGCAGGTACCTCTATCACTAAGTCGCACCTAAAATTTTGTTGGAGTTTTGATTGTGTTAGAAACTTTTGACTTGACAAAAATAGAGAAACCTGGCGTTAAAGGGAGATGCATGCTTATCAGCCCTTTGGAAATAAATGGTCAGACTTAGTTAAACGGCCTAGGAGCATCAGGCCTAAAAGAGCTCTGGAGCAACCTTAAATGTATGTTGTTTTTGGCTAACCTAGAAAACAAGCTCTGAATGCACCTAACGCCGCTTGCTCCAAAGAGAAAAGGAGCCAGCACGTGTGTCAGAGCATTTGGAGACTAGCTTTAGAGCAAGTCAGTCACCTTCACTATAAATACTCCTCTTCTCCTTCATTTAACACAACACCATGAGAAGGACTTAAGCCCATTTCCTTACACCATTTTTATAGCTTCAAAAATCATCATCCTTTTTGAAGTTTGCGTTCTTAAGACTTAGAAGATTTTCCAGAAATTTTTCAAAAAACTTGCCATCTTCATTTGGGTCCCTCCCTCATGACTCATTCTATCTCTTCCAAAACCTTATGAAAATCATTGCCAAAATACTTAGAAGTCTTGTCAAAGTACATAACCAATCTTATGAATTTCCAAAATTCAAGCCTCATCTTTGACAGTTTGAACTCAACGGCGAAGGCGACCTACATTCACCTCCAAAGCATATTTTTTGAAAAACCCAAAGAACATTAGAACATATCAATTCCCCCTTTGCCAAACCCAAGAGGTGACCTGTGTTTGCCTCTGAAGCATATTTCCCAAAAAACCCAAAAAAATCTAAAACTGCATACATCAATTCCGCTTTGTTGATCTCAATAACAGAGGTGACTTGTGTTCGACCCTAGAGCATATATTTTGGGAAACTCAAAAAACTCCTAAACTTCTTGTATCGACTTTCTTTTGCCAATCTATAAAAATAAACAAAATCCAACTACAGAGGCAGCTTTACCTCTATCCTCCAATGCTATTCCTCCATCAACCATTGATTACTCCTTTTAAGATCACCACTTATGATAGTTCCTCCATTGCTATATTTTTTTGTGTTTTTTTGGTTTTTTGTAGCAAGTCTCATTTGGTTGTTTGGCAATGGAGTGAGTCCTAGAAGCCGTCGTCTTCAACTCAATATAGGCTTAACGATCCCCACCACTCGTTGGAGGTCTTGCCGTACAAACTCACCTATCGCTCTAGCCATGTCATCACCAACAATAACGAATTGGAGCCCAATACGTGTACTCTTTTAACAACTCACACCCCATAAATCTACGAAACCCCATCAACAGTTAAAAGTACATTTTTCACTAAAACAATAAAAATTTATCTTTAAACTTAGAGAAATTGAAAATACTTACTATAACTCAAATATATATAATCCTATTTAATTTCTTTATAGGATGTCACACATAGTTACTCTTCTTATATTAGTAGTCTTTAATTAAATTGCATGAGAATAGGATTATTTTCCTTTTCTTTTTTCCCTCATCCTATGTTTGACCAAATTCTCCTCATTAAATAGTAAGGTATCATAGCCTTAGAGAAAGCTATTGTCAAAATTTTACCATTCGAAACAAATCATGGAAAATCAATCTTTAGGAGATTCTAGCTAAAAGCTTATTGTTTATTATAGTATATCTATATCTATCTATCCATATACATATATATATATAAAGTGAGAATAGCTTTTTCCACATTGTCTCATGTGTCTCTTTCATATTGTTCCACATGTCTTTCTTACATCTTTTTTTTTATAAATAGATTCTTTTGTCTTTTTGCTTTACTTTTTTCTTCATAACTTTATATCTATCCTCTTTTTTCTCTTTTTTACCAGACTGAATATGATGCATCAAGCAAAGTTTCTTCCTTTTGTGGGCTGACACATGGACGGAGAAGACTTCCTTCTCCTTTTTTTCTTTTTAAAATTAGTTCCCCATCTCCACCCTATTTTCCATTCTTTTTACTTTTTTTTCCTTTTTCCCATTTCATCTCTTTTATCTTTTTCATCCTTTTTTAAGCTTTTCTCATCCTTTTTTTATTTTTCAACTTCTTTTTTTTTTGTGTTTTTCTTCCCTTTTTATTTTATTTATTATCCCTCCTCTTTTATGTGTATTTTCAGTGCTTCAATTTGTTTCAAATTACCTTTAAGTACTTTTGTTGCTTTCCTCCCTAATATTTTATATATTTTTAGATTCTTTTAAATAAATTATTTTCTTAACATGTATGATCAAAACACTTTTTTATTCTTATTGTATATTCTTTTACTTTCTTTAAAATATTGCTTATTAAATATAGCCTCGTTTCTGTATTTTTTTTCTTTTTAGGCAACATTTTCCTATCTAATCGACTGTAGTAAAAGAGGCAAGCCTCTTCCTTTTGTAGGCTAACATGTGGAGAGAGGGGATGTTCCCCTCTTTTAATTGACATTCCCCCACCCCTCTTTTATTTTTTCTTTTTATTCTCTTTTTTCTTTTTTGGCCTTTTTTAACTTTTCTCATCCTCTTTCTTCTTTTTTTTTTTGAATTTTCCTCTTCATTTTTTTCCCTCTCTTTGAATTCTTCTCTGTCCTTTCTTTTTTATTTGCATTTTTAGAACTTCTTATTCATTTTAAATCACCTTACTGCTTTCCTTGTTAATATCATTTATATCTGTAGATTCTTTTAGTATTTTTCTTAATGCATAATCAAAATATTTGTTTATCCTTGTTTCATATCCTTTACTTTGTTCGAAATATTACATAATCAAATATGACCTTAGGTTTCATTCCTGTTCTTTTTTTTTTTTAGGCAACATTTTCCTGCCTAATATGCTCTAACTAAAATAATTTTTTCAAATGTAGAATTACTTAGACCCCTTTTTGGGCAGTTAATTTTTATTTTATTGTGGCTCTCATAAATCTTTTCCTTTAATTGTTCCCCTTAAATAATTTCTTCTTAGATGTTCTTCCATAAATAATTTCATCATATAATCCTTTGTGTACCACATAAATAATTTTCTATCCAATTCTAAAAACATTTTTTCCCTTTGAAATATGTTCTATTTTTTTCACTAAATCAAACTACTAGGAAAATAATAAACGAGTATAATTATATTTTCGAAGAAATTTGTGCTTGTTTGGTTCATAGGTTAGAAGGGAAAGTTTGAACAAAAATTTAAACTTTTGTTAGAGAAAATACCATAGCAAAATAGATTGAACCATGGTTTGAATCTATTTACCAAATGCTTTTTGTAAAAATAAAATAAAAAATAAAAAAAGTTGCAAGTAGTGCATGCCTTGTGTATGCTTGCCAATAGTATAAAGAAAAGAGCAAGAAAAAATTCAATTGAGTAATGTTGGGGCTCTTTTGTGGTGGGCCTACCTACGTGGAGGGTGTAAGCTTTGTGGCCTCTTTTGATTGGCTTGAATGGTCTGTCTATTAGTAGCTGAGTGGCAGCATGTTAGGAGACAGGGGCCGTCAAGTTTGTAAGAGAAATTCTAGCATTGGCAGTGGCCAAAATGGGCTTTTTAGCTAGCAATTAGTGTGGCTCCAGCTGGGTATGGCTAAACCTAGGCAACCCAAAAGATGGTGATGTCCGAGGGCAAGACGCATTGCAATTCTAGCTTCATGATGATAATGGCTTCACCAAAAAAGATCCATAAGCGAGTGAACGGTATGGGAGAGGAACTAATGTAGACAGTATGCGGAGGATTTTCTTGAGTGTTTGAGGGTGGAAGTGTGCCCATCAGGCTAAGTGATGCGTTTCTCTTCTATTTTTTTTCTTTTTGAGTTTTTTTCTACTTTGGAAAACTAATTATATACTTAAGGAAAGAACCTCCTCCCAGGAGGCGCATTTAATCACGCAGGTTTATATATATATATATAAAACAAACACGGAGGAAAGCCATATCAGACGGATTTATGCAGTGCTCTGCAAAAGTGATCCTGAATATCCTTTCTGGTGAGAAAAAGATGAAGATTTGTAGGCCTATAAATGTGAGGTTGGTGCCCTTATGCTATGGGCTCCCCTTAGGGTAGTAAAAAGACATGGTTTTGGTGGATTTTTATGGTACTTTTATTTTAAACAAGGACAGGGTTTGAATCTTGGGTTCTCTTGGATCTTGCCAGAAGTTATGGTGTTTAACATTTTCTAGTGAATGGAGGTTTATGTGGTGGTGGTGTAGTGTTTTGACGTGCTATTATTAATGATGGGAGATATTTAGAGAAGATGATCAAGGAGTGCTATTCGTGGCGCCTCGCGTGAAGACTTATTGTTGTGTGTAGGTAATGGGATTCCCTCCTGATGGATCCTGGCTGGTTTTAGAGGTCGCAATGGCAATGGTGTTGTGGGAAGGTTTGTCCCAAGTGTGTTGGGTGAGGCTTGTGGGATGATTCTTGAGTCTATTGTAAAAATTACACATTCTGACTGATTAGAATACCTAATAAACTAAATGATCAGATCTTAAATAATTATCAATAATAGCCAAGTTAATCATTAAATCCTTTTCTTCATGCCAAATCTATCCCTATTTATTATATGAAAATCTCAATTTTAAGTGATAAGAAGAAAATTCAAATAGGTGTTTTTTTGTTCCATCTTAATTTGTTGATGACAACTAATATGTATTTATTTCAGTTAATTTCTATTTTACATACCGTGAGTTCTGCATGGATTTTATAGATTTTGAATTATATATGCGTTATTTGCTTTCCCTCTTTATATTCCTTTATGATTTCATGTATCTCCTCATGTATTATTTTAAAAAATTCAATGCCACTTGACGTTATATGGGTGCATACTATAGTTGTTAATTGTATCTTTTTCAAGATGTATAGAAGGCATAATTTTAAGGGAGAAAGAGCAAAATAGTATGTTTAAGTTAAAACTTTGTAAATAATATCACATAGTTTTAAAATGTATAGTGAATAGCATAATATGAGAACTTAAGTAATATCTAAATAGAAAATGAGAACAAAAACACCAAAAAGTTAGACATGTATGCCCTAAGGAGTAAAAATGTAATATGTTTTTGGAGACATTTTTATCAATAAAGAATTTATTTATTATTTATATACCAAATCTTGTCCTCTTTACATTCATATTTGTTGAATGCATGTTAAGCAAACAATCGTCCGAGACTGTGGGTCTAAACCTTTAAGAATTGGCCATAGGATGGATAGATTATGCGGAAGACATGATTCTTAAAGTGACAGTCTAAATCATAAGATCCATAATCGAGGGAATAAATTTGGGCGCTTTATTCATGTAAAGATTATTATGTTGTCTATATCCCTATTGGGAGATGGTTTGTCTTGACCATCGGAGGCAGACTCAGTGAATAGAAACATTAGCATATTGTCATAGGTGACGATGTGTTGGATCGGGACATAAAGTGAATTGATTTGGATTAATAATTCTATCTCGGTAAATCGATTCACTTTAAATAATCATTTGTATTATATCTTAATCCTAAAATGAATAGTGGACTCGTTGTCTTGACTTATGTCTTTTGATATACCAAAGGGTGACACCCACATTTTAATAGTGGTATGCATGCCAGCACCTTGAAGGCATGACTCTTGATAGCGTAGACCTGTTATTCATAGATATGGAATCCATAGCTCCTCTTTAGGAGTAGTGATATCCTCTTATATGTGTTATCCTATCATTGAAAAACTGAAGTGCTCAACTATTTAAATACATAGGTGTAACCGATTGGTATACTGTCTTTGGATAGTAAGTTTTTTGATGGTGAGATAATGGAACGTAAGATAAAAATAATCGAGAAGGTAAGACAGAACTTGTCCTTAAGCTGGTTATGGATAATCCTATGGGGATACGATACATTATGATATGTCATGGAGACTTAGCTATATGGGCTTCGTAATTCTGTATAGTTCGAGAGTGCAGCTCCAAGCTTTTATTGGAGTAGCGCTGGAATTGATAATTATGAAATGTATATTTGGGATATTGGGTTTCATAATTATCAGGATGAACTATATAGGTCCATTTGGTCCCCTTTGCTAGCCCACAAAATCCTATAATGATACAGTGTGTTTTTCCAATAATTGGTGACTTATGTTAGACTTATCAGATTGGCTAAATTTTGAAAGAATCAAATAATTTAGTCTGTTTATCGGTTGAATTAATTTTGTGATAAAATTGATTCAAGATAAACTTGTTGAATTATCAGGATCAGATAATTCATGTCTATTTATTGATTGGATTAATTTTAAATTAATTCAAGATAAACTTATTGAATTATCAAGAATTCATTTATTTTTCTAGAGATTATCTAGATAAAGTTGTTTTAACTAGATAACTTCTCTATTGGGTTATTTAAATTAAAACTGAGACTTTATCTTATAGAATCTCGGGTGAAAAATAAAAAATTCACTGAGATTTCTTATTGGCAAATCGGCATGCCAATCCTTAGGTTTGGCCTGCCGATGGGGCAAGTTTGGCATGCCGGTTAGATAGATCGGCTTGCCCATGCACGATAAAAAGATCACGCATTTTTATGCAAATTTCATCAGACATTGATCCGAATTTGATTTTGATTCAAATTTGAAGGCATTATCTGATAAGGATTGACTTCTGGACCCAACCACTATAAAAAAAAGGAGTGAGTCTCATTATTGTTAAGATCAATTGAGAGATTAAGAATGACACTCTACTGGTGAGATTCTCAAACTCCCTGAGAGCTCTTGTTCACAAATCACGAACACTAGCTTTGGGTTCTCTCAATTGATTGGAAGGAGAGTCGCTTAGAGGAGGAGCTATACGTGTAAGCCCACACTCACTCCAATCGTGAATAGAGAATAGCAAAGAAGACCTGTTGGTTTAGGCTCTTCTAGAATATTACTTCTCTTCATAGATTACAGGAGTTCTTCGGCATTCAAAGGTTAGTAAGGTCTAGTTAATTTATACATATAGCATGTCAATTCAAAGGTTAGTAAAATTCTGCTACATACTATTTTTTAACAATTGGTATCAGAGACATGGTTTTTATGTAAATTTACGAGTTTGTGATCATGTTATATATATAAATTATGTGATCTTGATCTTTCATATGCTTGAATTTAATAGAGAGTTGGCACTCTAGGTTTCTATATAATTTTATGTTGTCATGGATTATATGGTAAATGTTATTAATTAATTATGGTTGATTAAATTATTATTTAATTATTTATTAATTAATTAATTTATACCGGCTATGGTTCCTTAGAGGTTAGAATGTGTATCTAGGTTTTTCATGTAATTAGGTGGCAGACTATAATCTCCGTCTAGGAATTATTATCTAATTTTAAATTTTTAAGAATTTTGTAATTAAATAATCATTTGGAGAAGTCGGACCTAGAAGCGGATCTAAAAGGTGGATGATATCGTCCCTAAGTATTTTTTAAGTCTCTGATTTTATGTTTTGAATTGTTGAGAATAAAATTGATAAATTGCATTAGAAACTGTTTTTTTCTGAAAAGGGTGATCTCTGCTCAGTCGACATGCCAAACCCTCCTATTCGGTAGGCCGATGGCCACAAGATCGGCAGACCAAACTTCGGGTTCAGTAGGCCATTAACGGGGCAGAAATCAGGTGGCTCTAGCGGCAGGCCGAACTTCTAGTTTGGCAGGATGATCTATCATGAATTGCCATGCCGATCTATGAAGATCGACAGGCCGGTGGGTCGTGACTGGCAAACCAATCAGCCAGATCGGCTTACCGACAGTGAGTTAGAAATTTTTCTAGAAAAGGTACAGTGTTCGGTGTAGTGTTAATTTTATTTTTTGGACAATTATGAGAAACATTAAATTTGGATATGACCAAAAATATTGAGTGTTTGATCTAGGCAGAATTGAAGTCTTGAAGATGGGCATTACATGAAGAAGGATACAAATTAAGGATTCAAGGATGAAAAATCGATAAAATGTTTCTATTATTCTCTTGTAATCTTTATTTTCTATTCTCTAGGGTGGAACCATAATATTACGGTTATTTTTTTGTTTTGCTTGTAACTTTGCTTGATTGCTTTGCTTGTCTGCATTATAATATGATTTGCCATGTATATTGATAACATGTCATACAAAATAGGGAGTGCCTTTCATTTTAAAATTTGTCATGCATGTCTTTTTAAAATAAAACCTTGATTTCAAAAGATTGAGTGGGAGAAGGTTTTTGAAGAGAGGACCTAAGGCCTCAATCGTTGGTCCACAGAAAGAACATTGTGATCCCAACCCCTAGGAAGGGATTTCTATCATGTACCAGATTGGATCTTCGAGAGGATAATGTATTTTAGCATGATTTATGGTTGCACACCCCTAGGTGGTGATTATAAATCATGGATAAAATATTAAAACGATGGTTATACACTCATGTTAATTTTATTATTAACCTCCCCTAGGAGCTCTGTTAATAAAATTAATCGCCAAAAAAATGATTATTTATATATGCTAGATCATACAGGTCTTGGATGACATATATTAATTAGGAGGGGATCCGTGTTCCTGATTGAATTTGGCATGACTCCCCTAGGAGCTCGTTGAATTCTGAGTTGGGAATTATCGTTGTAAGGTTGTGATATTTCCAAGGTTTTGACACATAAACACATTTACATGATTGCGTTATCTTACTAAATTATTATTGTATGTTTGCTTATGTTTGGCATGTGATTCTTTATTGTAGATTAAAAATTTCTAACAACACTTTATCTTCAATACTTGACAAAAACCAATTAACCGGAGAGAATTATAGTGATTGGAAATAGAACCTGGATATCGTCCTTTCCTTTGAGAAACTGAAATTTGTGCTTACAACCCCTTGTCCTCCCGAGCCTATGGGAGATTCTACCAATGAGCAATTCCAAGCGTACGATCACTAGAAAGATGCAAATGATTAGGCTCACTACTATGTTATGGCTAACATAAATAACGTGCTGCAGGCTCAACATGAGGATTATAAGACTGCTAAGCAGATCTTGGATAATCTGAAAGGCATGTTTGGAGGCCAGGCCCTAACAAAGTGGCAAGGGGTACTTCGAAAACTCTTGAACTATAAACAGAGACTGGGGACGTCTATAAAGAAGCACATGATGTTGGTCATGGGTTACCTCACTGAGGCATAAACCAATGGAGCCTACATCGATGCTAAAGCTCAGATGACTATGGTCTTTGAGACTCTGCTGAAGGAATTTATTCTGTTTAGAGCTACATTTAATTTAAGCAATAGACGGGATATGACCTTAACAAATTAATGAAACAGTTACAGGAGTTTGAACTGTTGATCAGGGAGTCTCCTGCTGGTGACGAGGCTAATTTGGCGGTTGCTTATGGTTCCAATCCCTACTCTGGGAATGGAAAGAGGCAACAGGCTAAGAATGGGAAGTCTTCTATTCTTGTTAACAACAAGAGCAAGAAGAAGAAGAAGAAAAACCCGAAGAAGCTTAAGTGCTTCTTTTGTGGGAAGGTCAGGCACATCAAGAAGCATTGCAAGGACTTCCTTTCCGAAGAAGGTAGGTGTGATCTTCTATATTTAGAAACTTATTTGGTTGAGAAATCCAGTGACATTTGGGTCATAGATTTTGGTGCAACTAATCATGTTTGTGTTTCTCTACAGAGGTTCAAAGAAATGAAAAGTCTGCTTCATAAAGACTTCACGCTTTAGATGGGCGATGGATCCTTGGTCTTGGAGGAAGCAGTGAGAGATGTCCATCTTTATTTTGTTAACTATAGAAATTTAATTTTATAAGATTGTTTTTATGTTCCTAATTTAAAAGGAATTTAATTTCTGTAGCTTGTTTATTTAAAGACTCCTATTTGGTTTCTTTTAATTTCTATGATTCGTAAAAAAAATCTTTTATCTGTTTTGAATGGATGCAAAATAATCTATATTTTATCAAACCTAAGATGGACTTACTGCTTAATGCTGAGATGAATGATAATAACTCTAAAGGACTTAAAACTTGTCACTCTAATAAGACTTATCTTTGGCATTTGCGCCTTGGTCATATTAACCTGAATAGGATTCAAAGGTTAGTAAGGAATGGACCTTTAAGTCAGTTAAAGGTGGAATCGATACCTCAATGTGAATCTTGTTTGGAGGGTAAAATGACCAAAAGACCATTTGGGTCTAAGGGCAATAGGGCCGAAGGGGTTCTAGAACTTGTGCAAAGTGATGTTTGCAGACCTATGAACATTCGGGCATGAAGAGGATATGGGTACTTTGTCACTTTTATTTACGATTACTCAAGGTATGGGTATGTGTACCTGATGCACCACAAAAGCAAAACTTATAACAAGTCTAGGGAGTTTTCGGGCTAAAGTGGAAAAACAATTGGGTAGCCCATAAAGGAACTTCGATCCGATCGAGGTGGAGAATACCTTTCTGATGAGTTTCTGGGACACTTATTAGAAAATGAGATTTTATCCCATTTGACTACGCCGGGAGCTCGACAACAAATGGCTTAGCGAAGAGAAGGAATAGGACTTTATTAGACATGGTAAGGTCCATGATGAGTTATTCATCATTGCCTTTATCCTTTTAGGGATATACATTACAAACTGCATGTTATCTTTTGAACAATGTGCCTTCAAAATCGGTCCCTAAAACTCCTCACGAGTTGTGGACGGGCAGGAAGACATCCTTAAACCATATTTGCATATAGGGATGTCCGGCTCATGTCTTGTTTAAGGATTTGAATAAGTTGGAAATCCGTTCGAAAGTTTGCATGTTTGCAGGATATCCAAAATGGACTAAAGGAGGTTATTCTATAACCCAAAAGAAAATAAAGTCGTGGTTTCAACTAATGCAACTTTTCTTGAGGAGAGTTACATGGACGACTTTAAATCTAGAAGCAAAATGGTGCTTGAGGAATTAAGGAGTGATCCAATCACTCAGGAGGTTCCGAATAAAACCGTTCTAATCAGTGTAGAAAAACCAAACGAACCCGAACAACAGCGTAAGGGGCTTCGACGTAGTGGAAGGATTGGGCATCAACCCAAGAGGTATATGTTCAATAATGAGGCCTTCTTGGCTGAACTAGATGAACATGATAGGGATCCTTATACTTACGTAGAGGCTATGGAGGATGTTGATTCAAAACTCAGGACAAATGCCATAAACACAAAGATGAAGTCTATGGAGACTAATCAGGTCTGGGAGCTTGTGGATCTTCCTAAAAGGGTAAAACCCATAGGATGTAAGTAGATCTACAAGAGGAAAAGAGGAATGGATGGAAAGGTCGAAACCTTTAAGGCTAGACTGGTAGTTAAGGGTTACATGCAAAATGAATGAATTAATTATGAGGAAACCTTTTCTCCTGTTGCCATGCTTAAGTCCATCCGAATTCTCTTGTCTATAGCTGCCGCTTTTGACTACGAGACTTGGCAGATGGATGTCAAAATGGCTTTTCTAAATGGCTATCTTGATGAGTCCATTTATATAGAACAACCAGATGGATTCAAGGTCAAGCGTCAAAAGGGTAAGGTTTGTAAGCTGCTAAAGTCAATTTATAGACTTACGCAGGCTTCCCATTCTTGGAACATAAAATTTGATTAGGTGATCAAGACTTATAGGTTCTCACAAAATGTGGATGAGCCATGTGTTTACAAACACATTAAGGATGGGAAGGTGGTTTTTCTATTGCTCTTTGTAGATGACATTCTACTAATTGGGAATAACATTGGGGCATTGTCATCGGTCAAATTATGGTTAACCAAGTAGTTTGACATGAAGGACTTGGGTAAGGCTAATTTTGTTCTCAGTATCCAGATCTTTCGGAATAAGAATAACAAAATGATAGCTTTGTCCTAGGCCAACTAGATAGATAAAATTCTCAGGAGGTTTGCAATGCAAGATTCTAAGAAAGGTGGGTAACCATCTAGGTCTAGAATTACTCTTTCTAAGAAAGACTCTGCAAAGTCTGAGAAAGAAAGAGAATACATGAAGAAGATGCATTATGCTTCAACAATGGGTAGTCTCATGTATGCCATGCTTTGTACATGACCGGATATTTGTTATGTGGTTGGGATTGTAAGTCGATTTCAGGCAGATCTAGGACCGAACCATCGGGTTACTGTAAAGCATATTTTCAAGTACCTGAGATGGACTCGAGGGTGTATGCTTATGTAATCATGTGAGGACTTGACTTCTCTAGGATATACCGACTCGAATTTTCAATTCTGTCTGGATTCTAGGAGATTGACAATGGGTTTTGTGCTCACTCTGGGCGACGATGCTATCAATTGGAGAAGTGTGAACTAAGATTGCACTTTGGATTCAACGATGGAGGCCGAGTATGTGGCAGCTAGTGATGCTTCAAAAGAAGCAGTGTGGCTCCGCAAGTTCCTTGGAGATCTTGAGGTAGTTCCTAGTATGGATAAGGTGTTAGACATGTATGCCCTTAGGAGCAAAAATGTAATAAGTTTTTGGAGACATTTTTATCAATAAAGAATTTATTTATTGTTTATATACTAAATCTTGTCATGTTTACATTCATATTTGTTGAATGTAAGTTAAGCAAACAAAAGTTTGAGACTGTCAGTCTAAACCTTTAAGAATTGGGCATGTGATGGACAAATTATGTGGAAGAGACGATTCTTAAGGTGATGGTCTAAATAATAAGATCCACAATCACGGGAATAAAGTTGGGCGCTTTATTCATGTAAAGATTGTTATGTTGTCTATATCCCTATTGTGAGACACTTTGTTTTGACCATCGGAGATAAACTCCATGAATAGAAACATTGGCACGTTGTCATAGCTGACAATGTGTTAGATCGAGACATAAAGTGAATTGATTTGGATTAATAATTTTGTCTCGACAAATCGATTCACTGTAGACAATCACTTGTATTGTATCTTAATCTCAAGATGAATAGTGTTGTTGTTGTCTTGACTTGTGTCTTTTGATGTACCAAAGGGTGACACCCACATCTTAATAGTGGTATGCATGCCGGTGCATTGGAGGCATGACTCTTGATAGTGCAGACCTATTATTCATAGATATGGAATCCATAGCTCCTCTTTAGGAGTAGTGATATCCTCTTATATGTGTTATCATGTAATTGAAAAACTGGAGCGCTCAACCATTTGGATAGATAGGTGTAACCAATTGCTATGTTGTCTTTGGATGGTAAGTTTTTCGATGGTGAGATAATGGAACGTAAGATAAAAATAATCAAAAAGGTAAGACAGAACTTGTCCTTAAGCTGATTATGGATAATCCTATAGGGATACGATACATTATGATATGTCATGGAGACTTAGCTATAGGAGCTTCGTAATTCTATATAGTTCGAAAGTGCAGCTCCAAGCTTTTAGTGGAGTTGCATTGGAGTTGATAATTATGAAATGTGTATCTGGGATATTGGGTTTCATAATTATCAGGAGCTTGAACTATATATGTCTATTTGGTCTCCTTTGTTAGCTCACACCATCCTGTAACGCTATGGTGTGCTTTTGCAATAATTGGTGACTTATGTCAGATTTATTAGATTGGTTGAAATTCGAAAGAATCAAATAATTTATGTCTATTTATCGGTTGAATTAATTTTGTGATAAAATTAATTCAAGATAAACTAGTTGAATTATTGGGATAAGATAATTCTTGCCTGTTTATGGGTTGATTTAATTTTGAATAAATTAAATCAAGATAAACTTGTAGAATTATTAGGAATTCATTTATTTTCCTAGAGATTATCGAGTTAATGTTGTTTTCATTAGATAACTTCTCTATTGGGTTGTTTGAATCAAAACTGAGACTTTATCCTATAGAATCTCGAGTGAAAAATATAAGATTTGCTGAGATCTTTTTTCGACAGTTCGGCATGCCGATCCTCAAGTTCAGCCTACTGATGCGCGGAAAAAAGATTACTCGTTTTCACACTGATTTTATCAGATATTGATCCGAATTTGATTCTGATCTGAATTTTTGATACCTAATTTGATAAGGACTAACCCTAGACCCAATTAACTGTTAGACATGTATGCTCTAAGGAGTAAAAATGTAATACGTTTTTGGAGACATTTTTATCAATAAAGAATTTATTCATTTATATATACCAAATATTGTCCTCTTTACGTTCATATTTGTTGAATGTATGATAAGCAAACAGTAGTCTGAGACTGTCAGTCTAAACCTTAAGAGTTGGGCATATGATGGGATGATTATGCGGTAGACACGACTCTTAAGGTGATGGTCTAAAATATATGATCCGCAATCGAGGGAATAAAGTTGGGCGCTTTATTCATGTAAAGATTGTTATGTTGTCTATATCCCTTTTGGGAGATGGTTTGTCTTGGCCATCGGAGTTGGACTCCGTGAATAGAAACATTGGCGCGTTGTCATAGGTGACGATGTGTTGGATCGGGACATAAAGTGAATTGATTTGGATTAATAATTCTGTCTTGGCAAATCGATTCACTTTAGACAATCATTTGTATTGTATCTTAATCCTGAGATGAATAATGGGCCCGTTGTCTCGATTTGTGTCTTTTGATGTACCAATGGGTGACTCCCACATCTCTATAGTGGCATGCATGCCGGTACGTTGGAGGCATGACTCTTGGTAGCGTAGACTTGTTATTCATAGATATGGAATCCATAGCTCCTCTTTAGGAGTAATGATATCCTCTTATATGCGTTGTCCTGTAATTGGAAAACTGGAGCGCTCAACCATTTGGATACATAGGTGTAACCGAATGGTATACTATCTTTGGATGGTAAGTTTTCTAATGGTGAGACAATGGAACGTAAGATAAAAATAATCGGGAAGGTAAGACAGAACTTGTCCTTAAGCCGATTATGGATGATCATATGGGGATGCGATACACTATGATATGTCATGGAGACTTTGCTACACGAGCTTCGTAATTCTATAAAGTTCGAGAGTGCAGCTCCAAGCTTTTAGTGGAGTAGCATTGGAGTTGATAATTGTGAAATGTATATCTGGGATATTGGGTTTCATAATTATCATGAGCTTGAACTTTATAGGTCCATTTTGGTCCCCTTTGCTAGCTCACAAAATCCTGTAACGACACGGCGTGCTTTTCCAATAATTGGTGACTTATGTCGGATTTATCAGATTGGTTTAAAATTTATAAGAATCAAATAATTCATGTCTGTTTATCGGTTGAATTAATTATGTAAGAAATTAGTTCAAGATAACTTGTTGAATTATGGCGTTCGGATAATTCTTGTCTGTTTATCGGTTGTTTTAATTTTGGACAATTAGAACAAGATAAACTTGTAGAATTATTATGAATTGATTTATTTTCTTAGAGATTATCTTGATAAAGTTTGTTTTGATCAGATATCTTTTCTATTGGGCTATTTGAATCAAAACTGAGACTTTATCCTTTAGAATCTCGGGTGGAAAATAAAAGATTCGCGGAGATTTTTTCTCGACAGTTCGGCATGCCGGATGACGTGTTCGGCCTGCCGAACTGGCCAGTTCGGCCTGCCTATCTCACAGTTCGGCATGCCGACTACGACAGCTAAGATTACGCGTTTTTCACGCGTATCTTATCAGATATTGATCCGAACTTGATTCTGTTTCGATTTTTGAGACCTAATCTGATATGGACTGACCCCAAAGACCAATAGGTATAAAAAGGGAGTGAGTCTAATGATTTACTCAGATCAAATTGAGAGATTAAGAGTGATACTCTTCTAGTGAGCATCTGAAAACTCCCTGAGAGCTTTTGTTCACAAATCACGAACACTAGCTTTGGGTTCTCTCTATTGGTTGGAAGGAGAGTCACCGGTGGAAGAGCTGTACGTGTGAGCCCACACTCACTCCGGTTGTGGATAGAGAATAGCAAAGAAGACCAGTTGGTTGAGGCTCTTCTGGAACGTTACTTCTCTACACAGGTCGCGGAGGTTCTTCGACATACTGAGGTTAGTAAGATCTGTTTAATTTATACATATAACATGTCAAACTTGTGTTTTGGAAATAACTCTGATGAAAAATTTTAAAAATTCCGCTGCGCACTTTGTTTCCAACAATTGGTATCAGAGCCGAGGTTTTTACATAAATTTGCAAGTTTGTGATCATGTTATATGCATAAATTTTGTGATCTTAATCTCTCCAATGCTTGAATTAAATTTTATAGAGAGATGGCACTCTAGGTTTCTATATAATATATATGTTGTCATGGATTATATGGTGAATGTTTATTAATTAATTATGGTTGATTAAATTGTTGATTAATTATTTATTAGTTAATTAATACCGGTTATGGTTCCTTAGAGGTTAGAATGTGTATCTAGGTTTTTCATGTAATTAGATGGCGGACTATCATCTCCGTCTAGGAATTATTATTTAATTTTTAATTTGTAAGAATTTTGTAATCAAATAATTATTCGGAGAAGACGGAACGAGAAGTCGGAACTTAAAGATTGATGATGGCGCCTCCAGGTATTTCCTGAGTCTCTAATTTTATGTTTTTGAATTGTTGAAAATAAAATTGATAAATTGCATTAAAATTGTATTTTCTGGATTGAGGGTTTTCTGCTCGGTCGGCATGCCGGACCTCACAGTTCGGCAGGCCGAAAGTCACAGATCGGCAGGCCGGACGTACGGTCCGGCAGGCCGACAGTGGGGCAGAAATTTTGGTGCTCTGCCGGCAGGCCGAACCTTCATGTTCGGCAGGCTGAACCTCCATGATCGGCAGACCGATCACCAAGATCGGCCTGCCGACCGAGAGCTGCCAGGTGTCCAGAAAAGGTGCGATTTTTCCAGTGCAGTTTTAATTTTATTTTTGGGACGATTCTGAGAAACATTAAATTTGGATATGACCGGAAATATGAAGTGTTCGATTCATACGGGATTGAGGACTTGAAGATGGATATTACATGAAGAAGGATACAGCTTGAGGATTCAAGGATGAAGAATCGATAAATGTCTCGATTATTCTCTTGTAATCTTAGTTTTTCTATTCTCTAGGGTGGAACCATAATATTACGGTTATTATTATTATTATGCTTGTAGCTTTGCTTGATTGCTTTGCTTGTCTGCATTATAATATGATTTACCATGTATATTGATAACATGTCATATAGAATAGGGAGTGCCGCTCATATTAAAATTGTTCATGCATAATTTTAAAATAAAACCTTGACTTCAAAAGATTGAGTGGGAGAAGGTTTTCGAAGAGAGAACCTAAGGCCTCCATCGTTGGTCCATAGGAAGAACATGGTGGTCCTGACCCCTAGGAAGGGATTTCTATCATGTACCAGATTGGATCTCTGAAAGGATAAGGTATTTTAGTATGATTTATGGTTGCACACCCCTAGGTGGTGATTATAAATCATGGATAAAATATTAAAACGGTGGTTATACACTCACGTTAATTTTATTATTAACCTCCCCTAGGAGCTCTGTTAATAAAATTAATGGCCAAAGAAACGATTATTAGTATATGCTGGATCATACGGGTCCTGGATGGCATATATTAATCAGGAGGGGATCCGTGTTCCTGATTGAATTTGGCATGACTCCCCTAGGAGCTTGTTGAATTCTGAGTTGAGAATTATCGTTGTAAGGTTGTGATATTTTCAAGGTTTTGACACATAAACACATTTGTATGATTTTACATGATTGTGTTATCTTACTAAATTATTATATATGTTTGCTTATGTTTGGTATATGATTCTTTATTGTAGATTGAAAATGTCTAAAAACGCTTTATCATCGATACTTGACAAAAACCAATTAACCGGTGAGAACTATAATGATTGGAAACGGAACCTGGACATCGTCCTTTCCTTTGAGAAACTGAAATATGTTCTGACAACTCCTTGTCCTCCCGAGCCTACGGGAGACTCAAGTAATGAGCAATTCCAAGCGTACGAACGCTGGAATGATGCTAATGATCAGGCCCGCTGCTATGTTATGGCTAGCATGAATAACGTGCTGCAGGCTCAACATCAGGATTATGGGACTGCGAAGCAGATCTTGGATAATCTTGAGGACATGTTTGGAGGCCAGGCCATAACAAAGCGGCAAGGGGCGCTTCGGAAACTCTTAAACTGTAGACAGAGACCGGGGACATCTGTAAAGGAGCACATGATGTTGGTCATGGGTTACCTCGCTGAGGCTCAAACCAATGGAGCCGACATCGATGCTGAGACTCAGATGACTATGGTCTTTGAGACTCTGTCTAAGGAATTTATTCCGTTTAGAGCTACTTTTAATCTAAGTAATAGACGGGATATGACCTTGACAAAACTGATGAAACAGTTACAAGAGTTTGAACTACTGATCAGGGAGTCTCCTGTTGGTGGAGAAGCCAATATGGTAGCTGCTTCTGGTTCCAATCCTAACTCTGGAAATGGAAAGAAGCAACGGGCCAAAAGTGGGAAGTCTTCTATTCCTATTGCTACCAAGAGCAAGAAGAAGAAGAAGAAGAACCCAAAGAAGCTTAAGTGCTTCTTTTGTGGTAAGGTCGGGCATATAAAGAAGCATTGCAAGGACTTCCTTTCCAAGGGAGGTAGGTGTGATCTTCTATATTTAGAAACTTGTTTGGTTGAGGAATCCCGTGACATTTGGGTCATAGATTCCGGTGCAACTAATCATGTTTGTGTTTCTCTGCAGGGATTCAAAGAAACGAGAAGTCTACTTCGTGAAGACTTAACGCTTCGGATGGGCGATGGATCCTTGGTCTCAGCGGAAGCAGTGGGAGATGTCCATCTTTATTTTGATAATTATAGGAGTTTAATTTTGCGAGATTGTTTTTATGTTCCTAAATTTAAAAGGAATTTAATTTCTGTATCTTCTTTATTTAAAGACTCCTACGTGGTATCTTTTAATGAAAAAGTGGTGATTCGTAAAAACAAATCTTTTATCTGTTCTGGATGGATGCAAAATAATCTATATTTTATCAAACCTAAGATGGACCTATTGCTTAATGCTGAGATAAATGATAATGACTCAAAAAGACTTAAAACTTCTCACTCTAATAAGACTTATCTTTGGCATTTGCGCCTTGGCCATATTAACCTAAATAGGATTCAAAGGTTGGTAAGGGATGGACCTTTAAGTCACTTAAAGGTGGAATCTATACCTCAATGTGAGTCTTGTTTGGAGGGTAAAATGACCAAAAGGCCATACGGGTCTAAGGGCAATAGGGCCGAAGGGGTTCTAGAACTTGTGCATAGTGATGTTTGCGGACCGATGAACATCCGGGCACGAGGAGGGTATGAGTACTTCGTTACTTTTATTGACGATTACTCAAGATATGGGTATGTGTACCTAATGCACCACAAAAGCGAAACTTATGATAAGTTCAGGGAGTTTCGGGCTGAAGTGGAAAAGCAATTGGGTAGACCCATAAAGGCACTTCGATCTGATCGAGGTGGGGAATACCTTTCTGATGAGTTCTTGGGACACTTGTTAGAGAATGGGATTTTATCCCATTTGACTGCGCCGGGCACTCCTGCAGCAGAATGGCGTAGCAGAGAGAAGGAATAGGACTTTGTTGGACATGATTCGGTCCATGATGAGTTATTCATCATTGCCTTTATCCTTTTGGGGATATGCACTACAAACCGCATGTTATCTTTTGAACAATGTGCCTTCAAAATCGGTCCCTAAAACTTCTCACGAGTTGTGGACAAGACGGAAGACATCCTTAAACCATATTCGCATATGGGGATGTCCAGCTCATGTCCTGTTTAAGGATCCGAATAAGTTGGAAGCACGTTCAGAAGTTTGCGTGTTTGTAGGATATCCAAAAGGGACTAAAGGGGGTTATTTTTATAACCCAAAGGAAAATAAAGTCGTGGTTTCAACTAATGCAACTTTCCTTGAGGAGAGTTACATGAACGACTTTAAACCTCAAAGCAAAGTGGTGCTTGAGGAGTTAAGGGGTAATCCGTTTACTCCGGAGGTTCCGAACGAAACCATTCCGATTGGTGTAGAAAAACCAAACAAACCTGAACAACAACCTCAGGGGCTTCGGCGTAGTGGGAGGATCGGGCGTCAACCAGAGAGGTATATGTTCAATGGGGAGGTCTTTTTGGCTGAACCGGATGAACATGACAGGGATCATTATACTTACGCAGAAGCTATGGAGGATGTTGATTCAAGACTCTGGACAGAGGCCATGAACATTGAGATGAAGTCTATGGAGACTAATCGGGTCTGGGAGCTTGTGGATCATCCCGAAGGGGTAAAACCCATAGGGAGTAAGTGGATCTACAAGAGGAAAAGAGGAGTGGATGGAAAGGTCGAAACCTTTAAGGCTAGACTGGTAGCTAAGGGTTATACGCAAAAGGAAGGAATCGATTATGAGGAAACCTTTTCGCCTGTAGCCATGCTTAAGTCCATCCGGATTCTCTTGTCCATAGCTGCCGCTCTCGACTACGAGATTTGGCAGATGGATGTCAAGACGGCTTTTTCTGAATGGCTATCTTGATGAGTCCATTTATATGGAACAACCAGACGGGTTCAAGGTCGCGGGTCAAGAGGGTAAGGTTTGTAAGCTGTTAAAGTCAATTTATGGACTTAAGCAGGCTTCTCGTTCTTGGAACATAAGATTTGATCAAGTGATCAAGACTTATGGGTTCTCACAAAATGTGGATGAACCATGTGTTTACAAACACATTAAGAATGGGAAGGTGGTTTTTCTACTACTCTATGTAGATGACATTCTGCTAATTGGCAATGACGTTGGGGCGTTGTCATCGGTCAAATTATGGTTGACCAAGCAGTTTGACATGAAGGACTTGGGTGAGGCTAATTTTGTTCTCGGTATCCAGATCTTTCGGGATAGGAAGAACAAAATGATAGCTTTGTCACAGGCCGGCTACATAGATAAAATTCTCAGGAGGTTTGCAATGCAGGATTCCAAGAAAGGTGGGCAACCATCTAGGTCTGGAATTACTCTTTCTAAGAAAGACTCTCCAAAGTCTTATGAAGAAAGAGAATACATGAAGAAGGTGCCTTATGCTTCGGCAGTGGGTAGTCTCATGTATGCCATGCTTTGCACTCGACCGGATATTAGCTATGCGGTCGGGATTGTGAGTCGATTTCAGGCGGATCCAGGACCGAACCATTGGGTTGCGGTAAAGCATATTTTCAAGTACCTGAGAAGGACTCGTGGGTATATGCTTGTGTATTCGGGTGAGGATTTAACTCCTCTAGGATACACTGATTCGGATTTTCAATCCTGCCTGGATTCTAGGAAATCGACTTCAGGGTTTGTGTTTACTCTGGGTGGCGGTGCCATCAGTTGGAGAAGTGCGAAGCAAGATTGCACTTCGGATTCAACGATGGAGGCCGAGTATGTGGCGGCTAGTGATGCTTCGAAAGAAGCAGTGTGGCTCCGCAAGTTCCTTGGGGATCTTGAGGTAGTTCCTGGTGTGGATAAAGCGGTATCACTGTACTGTGAAAACAGTGCGGCGGTAGCTAATGCTAAGGAACCAAGATTTCACAAGAAGAGTAAGCATATTGATCGGAAGTATCATGTGATAAAGGACTTCGTTGAGAGCGGGCATGTCACTGTGTGCAAGATCGCGTTAGAGGACAATTTAGCTGATCCATTTACGAAGACACTTTCTGGGAGAGTCTTCGAAAGGCATGTGGAAGCTATGGGGATGCGAAATTTGCAGTATTTACTCACTTAGTGCAAGTGGGAGATTGTTAGACATGTATGCTCTAAGGAGTAAAAATGTAATACGTTTTTGGAGACATTTTTATCAATAAAGAATTTATTCATTTATATATACCAAATATTGTCCTCTTTACGTTCATATTTGTTGAATGTATGATAAGCAAACAGTAGTCTGAGACTGTCAGTCTAAACCTTAAGAGTTGGGCATATGATGGGATGATTATGCGGTAGACACGACTCTTAAGGTGATGGTCTAAAATATATGATCCGCAATCGAGGGAATAAAGTTGGGCGCTTTATTCATGTAAAGATTGTTATGTTGTCTATATCCCTTTTGGGAGATGGTTTTGTCTTGGCCATCGGAGTTGGACTCCGTGAATAGAAACATTGGCGCGTTGTCATAGGTGACGATGTGTTGGATCGGGACATAAAGTGAATTGATTTGGATTAATAATTCTGTCTTGGCAAATCGATTCACTTTAGACAATCATTTGTATTGTATCTTAATCCTGAGATGAATAATGGGCCCGTTGTCTCGATTTGTGTCTTTTGATGTACCAATGGGTGACTCCCACATCTCTATAGTGGCATGCATGCCGGTACGTTGGAGGCATGACTCTTGGTAGCGTAGACTTGTTATTCATAGATATCGGAATCCATAGCTCCTCTTTAGGAGTAATGATATCCTCTTATATGCGTTGTCCTGTAATTGAAAACTGGAGCGCTCAACCATTTGGATACATAGGTGTAACCGAATGGTATACTATCTTTGGATGGTAAGTTTTCTAATGGTGAGACAATGGAACGTAAGATAAAAATAATCGGGAAGGTAAGACAGAACTTGTCCTTAAGCCGATTATGGATGATCATATGGGGATGCGATACACTATGATATGTCATGGAGACTTTGCTACACGAGCTTCGTAATTCTATAAAGTTCGAGAGTGCAGCTCCAAGCTTTTAGTGGAGTAGCATTGGAGTTGATAATTGTGAAATGTATATCTGGGATATTGGGTTTCATAATTATCATGAGCTTGAACTTTATAGGTCCATTTTGGTCCCCTTTGCTAGCTCACAAAATCCTGTAACGACACGGCGTGCTTTTCCAATAATTGGTGACTTATGTCGGATTTATCAGATTGGTTTAAAATTTATAAGAATCAAATAATTCATGTCTGTTTATCGGTTGAATTAATTATGTAAGAAATTAGTTCAAGATAACTTGTTGAATTATGGCGTTCGGATAATTCTTGTCTGTTTATCGGTTGTTTTAATTTTGGACAATTAGAACAAGATAAACTTGTAGAATTATTATGAATTGATTTATTTTCTTAGAGATTATCTTGATAAAGTTTGTTTTGATCAGATATCTTTTCTATTGGGCTATTTGAATCAACACTGAGACTTTATCCTTTAGAATCTCGGGAGGAAAATAAAAGATTCGCGGAGATTTTTTCTCGGCAGTTCGGCATGCCGGATGACGTGTTCGGCCTGCCGAACTGGCCAGTTCGGCCTGCCTATCTCACAGTTCGGCATGCCGACCGCGACAGCTAAGATTACGCGTTTTTCACGCGTATCTTATCAGATATTGATCCGAACTTGATTCTGTTTCGATTTTTGAGACCTAATCTGATATGGACTGACCCCAAAGACCAATAGGTATAAAAAGGGAGTGAGTCTAATGATTTACTCAGATCAATTTGAGAGATTAAGAGTGATACTCTTCTAGTGAGCATCTGAAAACTCCCTGAGAGCTTTTGTTCACAAATCACGAACACTAGCTTTGGGTTCTCTCTATTGGTTGGAAGGAGAGTCACCGGTGGAAGAGCTGTACGTGTGAGCCCACACTCACTCCGATTGTGGATAGAGAATAGCAAAGAAGACCAGTTGGTTGAGGCTCTTCTGGAACGTTACTTCTCTACACAGGTCGCGGAGGTTCTTCGACATACTGAGGTTAGTAAGATCTGTTTAATTTATACATATAACATGTCAAACTTGTGTTTTGGAAATTACTCTGATGAAAAATTTTAAAAATTCCGCTGCGCACTTTGTTTCCAACATTAACCTCTATAAATAGGGAGTAAGAAATATAAGTTATTTAGATCAATTGAAAGATTAAGAGTGATACTTTGCTGGTGAAAATCTAAAAAACTTCCTAAGAGCTCTTGTGCATAAATCACAAACACTAGCTTTGGGTTCTCTCAATTGGTTGAAAGGAGAGTCACCTGGAGTAAGAGCTCTACGTGTGAGCCTACACTTATTCCGATCGTGGATAGAGAATAGCAAAGAAGACTAGTTGGTTGAGGCTCTTCTAGAACGCTACTTCTCTTCACAAATTGTGCAAGTTTTTCAGCATTCAAAGGCTAGTAAGATCTGGTTATTTATGCATATAGCATGTCAAACTTGTATTTTAGAAAATACTTTGATATAAAATTTTTAAAATTCCGTTGCGTACTATTTTTTCAACAATTGGTATTAGAGCCATGGTTTTTACATAAATTTACGAGTTTGTGATCATGCTATATGTATAAATTTTGTGATCTTAATCTATCCTATGCTTGAATTTAATTTTATAGAGAGTTGGCACTCTAGGTTCCTATATATTTTTATGTTGTCATGTATTATATGGTGAACGTTCATTAATTAATTATGGTTGATTAAATGGTTATTAATTATTTATTAATTAATTAATTTATACCTGTTATGGCTCCTTAGAGATTAAAATATGTATCTAAGTTTTTTCATGTAATTACATGGCGAACTATCATATCTGTCTAGGAATTATTATTTAATTTTAAATTTGTAAGAGTTTTTTGTAATTAAATAATTATTCGAAAAAGACAGATCTAGAAGGCGGCTCTATAAGATGGATGATGACGCTCCTAGGTATTTCCTAAGTCTCTAATTTTATGTTTTTGAATTGTTGAAAATAAAATTGATGAATTGCATTAAAAATTGTATTTTCTGGAACGAGTGATTTCTGCTCGGTCGGCATACCGAACCATCTAGTACGGTAGGCCGATGGTCGCAGATCGGCAAGCCGACAGCGAGGTAAAAATTAGGTGGCTCTGGCGGTAGGCCGAACTTCCAGTTCAGCAGGCTGATCTGTCATGAATCGGCAGGCCGATCTATGAAGATCAGTAGGCTGATGGGTCATGACCGACAAGCCGATCACTCAGATCGGCTTGCCGATAGAGAGCTGGAAATTTCTCTAGAAAGGGAGCAATTTTTCAATGCAGTGTTAATTTGATTTTTGGGACAATTCTGAGAAACGCTAAATTTGGATATGATAAAAAATATGAGATATTCGATTCATATAGGATTGAAGACTTGAAGATGGGCATTACGTGAGAAGGATACTGCTTGGAGATTCAAGGATGAAGAATCGATAATATGTTTCGATTGTTCTCTTGTGATCTTTATTTTCTATTCTCTAGGGTGGAGCCATAATATTACGATTATTATTATTTTGCTTGTAGCTTTGCATAATTGCTTTGCTTGTCTGCATTATAATGTGATTTGCCATGTATATTAATAACATGTCATATAGAATAGGGAGTGCCGCTCATATTAAAATTGTTCATGCATGTTTCTTAAAATAAAACCTTGATTTCAAAAGATTGAGTGGGAGAAGGTTTTCGAAGAGAGCACCCACGGCCTCCATCGTTGGTCCATAGGAAGAACATGGTGGTCCCAACCCCTAGGAAGGGATTTCTATCATGTATCAGATTAGATATTTGAAAGGATAAGGTATTTTAGCATGATTTATGGTTGCACGCCCCTAAGTGGTGATTATAAATCATGGATAAAATATTGAAATGATGGTTATGTTGGAAAAAGAGTGTGCAACGGAATTTTAAAAATTTTATATCAGAGTAATTTTTAAAACACAAGTTTGACATGCTATATGTATAAATTAACCAGATCTTACTAACTTTTGTGTGCCAAAGAAACTCTGTAATCTGTGAAGAGAAATAACTTCGAGAAGAGCCTTAACCAACTGGTCTTTTTTGCTATTCTCTATCCAGGACCGTAGTGAGTGTGGGCTCACACGTACAGCTCTTCCACTGGTCACTCTCCTTCCAACCAATCGAGAGAAATCAAAGCAAGTGTTCATGATTTGTGAACAAAAGCTCTCAGGGAGTTTTTCAGGTTCTTATCAATAGAGTATCACTCTTAATCTCTCAATTGATCTAAGTAACCTATGAGAATCACTCCCTATTTATAGAGGTTGGTCCTACAGTTAGTCCTTATCAGATTAAGTCTCAAAACTCAGATCAGAATCAAATTCAGATTAATAACTGATAAGATCCACGTGAAAACACGTGATCTTATCCTTCGCTAATCGACAGGCCGAACCACCTGATCGGTAGGCCAAACAGGTCCCATCGGTCGGCCGAACACGTCCATCGGCAGACCAAACTGTCGAATAAAAATTTCACGAATCTTTTATTTTTCACCCGAAATTGTATAGGATAAAGTCTCAGTTTTAATTCAAATAACCCAATAGAGAAGTTATCTGAGCAAAACAACTTTATCTAGATAATCTCTAAGAAAATAAATCAATTCCCAATAATTCTACAAGTTTATCCTAATCTAATTTATCCAAAATTAAATCAACCGATAAACAAACAAGAATTATCCGATCCCAATAATTTAACAAGTTTATCTTGAATTAATTTTATTACAAAATTAATTCAACCGATAAACAGACATGAATCATTTTATTCTTCCAAATTTTAACCAATCTGATAAATCCGACATAAGTCACCAATTATTGAAAAAACACGCCGTGTCGTTACAGGATGTTGTGAGCTAGCAAAGGGGACCAAATGGACCAACATAGTTCAAGCTCACGATAATTACGAAACCCAATATCCCAAATATACATTTCATAATTATCAACTCCAACGCTACTCCACTAAAGCTTGGAGCTGCACTCTTGAACTATATAGAATTACGAAGCTTATATAGCTAAATCTCCATGACATATCATAGTGTATCGTATCCCTATATGATAGTCCATAATCGGCTTAAGGACAAGTTTTGTCTTACCTTCTCGATTAATTTTATCTTACGTTCCATTATCTCACCATTAGAAAACTTACCATCCAAAGACAGTATACCATTCGGTTACACCTATGTATCCAAATGATTGAGTGCTCTAGTTTTCCAATTACAGGATAACGCATATAAAAGGATATCATTACTCCTAAAGAAGAGCTATGGATTCCATATCTATGAATAACAAGTCTACGCCACCAAGAGTCATGCCTCCAACGTACCAGCATGCATACCACTATTAAGATGTGGGTGTCACCCTTTGGTACATCAAAAGACATAAGTCAAGACAACGAATCCACTATTCATCTCAGGATAATACAACACAAATGATTGTCTAAAGTGAATCAATTTGTTGAGACAGAATTATTAATCCAAATCAATTCACTTTATATCCCGATCTAACACATCGTCACCTATGACAACGTGCCAATATTTCTATTCACGGAGTCCACCTCCGATGGTCAAGACAAACCATCTCCTAAAAGGGATATAGACAACATAACAATCTTTGCATGAGTAAAGTGCCCAACTTTATTCCCTCGATTGCAGATCGTATGATTTAGACCATCACCTTAAGAATCGTGTCTTCCGCATAATTCGTCCATCATATGCCCAATTCTTAAGGTTTAAACCGACAGTCTCAGACTATTGTTTGCTTAACATACATTCAACAAATATGAACGTAAAGAGGATAAGATTTGGTATATAAATAATGAATAAATTCTTTATTGAGAAAAATGTCTCCAAAAACATATTACATTTTTACTCCTTAGGGCATACATGTCTAGCAATCTCACACTTGCACTAAGTGAGTAAATATGACCAATCTCGCATCCCCATAGCTTCCACATGCCTCTCGAAGACCTTCTAGTAAGTTCTTCGTAAATGGATTAGCTAAATTGTCCTCTGACGCGATCTTGCACACCGTGACATGCCCGTCCTAAACAAAGTCCTTTATCACATGATACTTCACATCAATATGCTTACTCTTCTTGTGAAATCTTGGTTCCTTAGCATTAGTTACCGCCGCATTGTTATCACAGTACAGTGATACTGCTTTATCCATATCAGGAACAACCTCAAGATCCCCATGGAACTTGCATAACCATACTGCTTCTTTCGAAGCATCACTAGCTACCACATACTCGGCCTCCATCGTTGAATCCAAAGTGCAATCTTGTTTAGCACTTGTCCAACTAATGGCACTATCGCCTAGAGTAAACACAAAACCCGAAGTCGATTTCCTAGAATCCAGACAGGATTGAAAATCTGAGTCAGTATATCCTAGAGGAGTCAAGTCCTCACCTGAATATACAAGCATATACCCTCGAGTCCTTCTCAGGTACTTGAAAATATGCTTTATCGCAACTGAATGGTTCGGTCCTGGATCCACCTAAAATCAACTTACAATCCCGACCGCATAGCTAATATCTGGTTGTGTGCAAAGCATGGCATACATGAGACTACCCACTGCCAATGTAGAAGGCACCTTCTTCATGTATTCTCTTTCTTCGTAAGACTTTGGAGGGTCTTTCTTAGAAAGAGTAATCCCAGACCTAGATGGTTGTCCACCTTTCTTGCAATCCTGCATTACAAACCTCCTGAGAATTTTATCTATGTAGCCAGCCTAGGACAAAGCTATCATTTTGTTCTTCCTATCCCGAAAGATCTGGATACTGAGAACAAAATTAGCCTCACCCAAGTCCTTCATGTCAAACTACTTGTTCGATCATAATTTGACCGTTGACAATGCCCTAACGTCATTGCCAATTAGTAGAATGTCATCTACATAGAGCAGTAGAAAAACCACCTTATCATCCTTAATGTGTTTGTAAACACATGCTTCATCCACATTTTGTGAGAATCCATAAGTCTTGATCACCTAATCAAATCTTATGTTCTAAGAACGAGAAGCCTGTTTAAGTCTATAAATTGACTTCAGCAGCTTACAAACCTTACCCTCTTGACCCGTGACCTTAAACCCATCTAGTTGTTCCATATAAATGGGCTCATCAAGATAGCCATTCAAAAGAACCATCTTGACATCCATCTACCAAATCCCATAGTCGAGAGTGGCAGCTATGGACAAGAGAATCCGGATGGACTTAAGCATGGCTATAGGCGAAAAGGTTTCCTCATAATCGATTCCTTCCTTTTACGTATAACCCTTAACTAGCAGTCTAGCCTTAAAGGTTTCGACCTTTTCATCCATTCCTCTTTTCCTTTTGTAGATCCATTTACACCCTATGGGTTTTACCCCTTCGGGTCCTAGACCTGATTAGTCTCCATAGACTTCACATCTGTGTTCATGGCCTCTGTCTAGAGTTTTGAATTAACATCCTCTATAGCCCCTGCGTAAGTATAAGGATCCCTGTCATGTTCATCTAGTTTAACCAAAAAGACTTCCCCATTGAACATATACCTCTCAAGTTGACACCTGATCCTCCCACTACGCCGAAGCCCCTTAGGTTGTCGTTCAGGTTCGTTTGGTTTTCTTACACTGATCGGAACGTTTTCATTTGGAAACTCCAAAGTGATCGGATCACTCCTTAACTCCTTAAGCACCACTTTGCTTTGAGGTTTAAAGTCATCCATGTAACTCTCCTCAAGGAAAGTTGCATTAGTTGAAACCACGACTTTATTTTCCTTTGGGTTATAGAAATAACCCCCTTTAGTCCCTTTTGGATATTCTATAAACACGTAAACTTTTGAACGTGCTTCCAACTTATTCACATCCTTAAACAGGACATAAGCCGGACATCTCCATATGCAAATATGGTTTTAGGATGTCTTCCTACTCGTCCACAACTCATGAGGAGTTTTAGGGACCGATTTTGAAGGCACATTGCTCAAAAGATAACATGCAGTTTGTAGTGCATATCCCCAAAAGGATAAAGGCAATAATGAATCACTCATCATGGACCTGACCATGTCCAATAAAGTCCTATTTCTTCTCTCCACTATGCCATTCTACTATGGAGTGCCTGGCGTAGTCAAATCGGATAAAATCTCATTCTCTAATAAGTGTCCTAAGAACTCATCAGAAAGGTATTCTCCACCTCTATAAAATCAAAGTGCCTTTATGGGCCTACCCAATTGCTTTTCCACTTCACCCTGAAACTCTCTAAACTTGTCAAAAGTTTTGCTTTTGTGGTGTATCAGGTACACATACTTATATCTTGAGTAATCGTCAATAAAAGTGACAAAGTACTCATTCCCTCCTTGTGCCTGGATGTTCATTGGTCCACAAGCATCACTATGCACAAGTTCTAGAACCCCTTCGGCCCTATTGCCTTTAAACTAGAATGGTCTTTTGGTTATTTTACCCTCCAAACAAGATTCACATTGAGGTATAGATTTCACCTTAAAGTGACTTAAAGGTCTATCCCTTACCAACCTTTGAATCCTATTCAGGTTAATATGACCAGACATATGCCAAATATAAGTCTTATTAGAATTGAAGTTTTAAGTCTTTTAGAGTTATTATCATTCATTTCAATATTAAGCAGTAAGTCCATCTTAGATTTGATAAAATATAGATTATTTTGCATCCATCTAGAGTAGATAAAATATTTGTTTTTACGAATCACCGCTTCATCATTAAAAGAAACCAAATATGAGTCTTTAAATAAACAAGTTATAGAAATTAAATTCCTTTTAAATTTAGGAACATAAAAACAATTTCGTAAACTTAAATTCCTATAATTATCAAAATAAAGATGGACGTCTCCCACTACTTCTGCTAAGACCAAGGATCCATCGCCCATTCGAAGTGTGAGTCTTCATGTAGGAGACCTCCCATTTCTTTGAACCTCTGCAGAGAAACACAACTATGATTAGTTGCACCAGAATCGATGACCCAAATGTCATTGGATTCCTTAACCAAATAAGTTTCTAAATACAGAAGATCACACCTAACTCCTTTGGAATGGAAGTCCTTGTAATGCTTCTTGATGTACCCGACCTTCCCAAAGAAGAAGCACTTAAGCTTCTTCGGGTTCTTCTTCTTCTTCTTCTTCTTGCTCTTGTTGTTAGCAGGAACAAAAGACTTCCCATTTTTGGCCTGTTGCTTCTTTGCATTCCCAGAATTGGGATTGGAACCAAAAGCAGCTACCATATTGGCTTCTCCACCTATAAGTGACTCTCTGATCAGCAGTTCAAACTCTTGTAACTGTTTCATTAATTCTGTTAAGGTCATATCCTGTCTATTGCTTAAATTAAAAGTAGCTCTAAATGGAATAAATTCCTTTGATAGAGTCTCAAAGACCATAGTCATCTGAGTTTCAACATCGATGTTGGCTCCATCAGTTTGAGTCTCGGCGAGGTAACCCATGACCAACATCATGTGCTCCTTTACAGATGTTCCCGGCCTCTACTTACAGTTAAGAAGTTTTCAAAGCGCCCCTTGCCACTTTGTTATGGCCTGGCCTCCAAACTTGTCTTCAAGATTATCCAAGATCTGCTTTGTAGACTTATAATCTTCATGTTGAGCCTACAACACGCTATTCATGCTAGCCATAACATAGTAGTGGGCTTGATCATTTGCATCTTTCCAACGATCGTACGCTTGGAATTGCTCATTCGTGGAGTCTCCCATAGGCTCGGGAGGACAAGGGGTTGTCAGCATAAATTTTAGTTTCTCAAAGGAGAGGGACAATATCCAGGTTTTGTTTCATTATAATTATCTCCTGTTAATAGGTTTTTGTTAAGTATTGAAGATAAAGCATTTTTAGACATTTTTAATCTACAATAAAGAATCATATACCAAACATATGTTAGACATGTATACCCTAAGGAATAAAAATATAATAAGTTTTGGAGACATTTTTATCAATAAAGAATTTATTCATTGTTTATATACCAAATCTTTTCCTCTTTACGTTCATATTTGTTGAATGTATGCTAAGCAAATAATAGTCTGTGACTGTCGGTCTAAACCTTAAGAATTGGGCATATGATGGACAGATTATGCAGAAGACACGATTCTTAAGGTGATGGTCTAAATCATAAGATCCACAATCGAGGGAATAAAGTTGGGCACTTTATTCATGCAAAGATTGTTATGTTGTCTATATCCTTTTTGGGAGATGGTTTGTCTTGACCATCAGAGGTAGACTCTGTGAATAAAAACATTGGCACGTTGTCATAGGTGACGATGTGTTGGATCGGGACATAAAGTTAATTGATTTGGATTAATAATTCTATCTCAAAAAATTGATTCACTTTAGACAATCATTTGTGTTGTATCTTAATCCTGAGATGAATAGTGGGCCTATTTTCTTGACTTGTGTCTTTTCATGTACTAATGGGTGACACCCACATCTTAATAGTGGTATGCATGCCGGTACGTTGGAGGCATGATTCTTGGTATATCAAAAGACATAAGTCAAGACAACGGGCCCACTATTCATCTCAGGATTAAGATACAACACAAATGATTGTTTAAAGTGAATCAATTTTTTGAGATAGAATTATTATTCCAAATCAATTAACTTTATGTCCCTATCCAACACATCGTCACCTATGACAACGTGCCAATGTTTCTATTCACAGAGTCTACCTCTGATGGTCAAGACAACACAAATGATTGTCATAGGTGATGATGTGTTGGATTGGGACATAAAGTGAATTGATTTGGATTAATAATTTCTGTCTCGGCAAATCGATTCACTTTAGACAATCATTTGTATTGTATCTTAATCCTGAGATGAATAGTGGGCCTGTTGTCTCGACTTGTGTCTTTTGATATACCAAAGGGTGACACCCACATCTCAATAGTGGTATACATGCCGGTACGTTGGAGGCATAACTCTAGATAACGTATACTTGTTATTCATAGATATGGAATCCATAGCTCCTTTTCAGGAGTAATGATATCCTCTTATATGCGTTGTCCTGTAATTGAAAAACTGGAGCGCTCAACCATTTGGATACATGGGTGTAATCGAATGGTATACTATCTTTGGATAGTAAGTTTTCTTATGATGAGACAATGGAACGTAAGATAAAAATAATCGGGAAGGTAAGACAGAACTTGTCCTTAAGCCGATTTTGGATTTTCATATGGGGATACGATACACTAAGATATGTCATGGAGACTTAGAATACGAGCTTCGTAATTCTATAAAGTTCGAGAGTGCAGCTCCAAGCTTTTAGTGGAGTAGCGTTGGAGTTGATAATTGTGAAATGTATATCTGGGATATTGGGTTTCATAATTATCGTGAGCTTGAACTCTATAGGTCCATTTTGGTCCCCTTTGCTAGCTCACAAAATCCTATAACGACACGGCGTGCTTTTCCAAATAATTGGTGACTTATGTCGGATTTATCAGATTGGTTTAAAATTTGAAAGAATTAAATAATTCATGTCTGTTTATCGGTTGAACTAATTTTGTAAGAAATTAATTCAAGATAAACTTGTTGAATTATTGGGATCAGATAATTCTTGTCTGTTTATCGGTTGATTTAATTTTGGATAAATTAGATCAAGATAAACTTGTAGAATTATTGTGAATTGATTTATTTTCTTAGAGATTATCTTGATAAAGTTTGTTTTGATCAGATAACTTTTCTATTGGGTTATTTGAATCAAAACTAAGACTTTATCGTATAGAATCTCGGGTGGAAAATAAAAGATTTGCAGAGATATTTACGCGGGAGTTCGGCCTGCCGAATGACGTGTTTGGCCTGCCAATGACGCCTGTTCGGCCTACCGATCAGTGAGCGATAAGATTACGCATTTTCACGTTGATCTTATCAGATATTGATCCGAACTTGATTCTATTTCGAGTTTTTGAGACCTATTCTGATAAGGACTAACCCTAGGACCAATTGCTATAAAAAGGGAGTGAGTTTCATGATTTACTCAGATCAATTGAGAGATTAAGAGAGATACTCTTCTGGTGAGCATCTGAAAAACTCCCTGAGAGCTTTTGTTCACAAATCACGAACATTAGCTTTGGGTTCTCTCTATAGGTTGGAAGGAGAGTCACCGGTGGAAGAGCTGTACGTGTGAGCCCACAATCACTCCGGTTGTGGATAGAGAATAGCAAAGAAGACCAGTTGGTTGAGGCTCTTCTGGAACGTTACTTCTCTTCATAGGTTACGGAGGTTCTTTGGCACACAAAGGTTAGTAGGATCTGTTTAATTTATACATATAGCATGTCAAACTTGTGTTTTAGAAATTACTCTGATGTATAAAATTTTAAAATTCCGCTGCGTACCGTTTTTGTAACAATTGGTATCAGAGCCATGGTTTTTACATAAATTTATAAGTTTCTGATCATGTTATATGCATAAATTTTGTGATCTTAATCTCTCCTATGCTTGGATTGAATTTTATAGAGAGTTGGCACTCTAGGTTTCTATAAATTATATATGTTGTCATGGATTATGTGGTAAAGTTCATTAATTAATTATGGTTGATTAAATCGTTGTTTAATTATTTATTAATTAATTAATACCGGTTATGGTTCCTTAGAGGTTAGAATGTGTATCTAAGTTTTTTTTATGTAATCAGATGGCGGACTATCATCTCCGTCTAGGAATTGTTATTTATTTTAAATTTGTAAAAAAAAAATTAATAATTATCCGTAGAAGATGGATCTAGAAGAATGATGATGGCGCCCCCTGGTATTTCCTGAGTCTCTAATTTTATGTTTTTGAATTGTTGAAAATAAAATTGATGAATTGCATTAAAATTGTATTTTCTAGAATGAGGGATTTCTGCTCGGTCGGCATGCCAGATATCACAGTTCGGTAGGCCGATGGTCACGGATCGGCAAGCGGGACGTGTGGTCCTACAGGCCATCAGTGGGGCAGAAATTGACTGGCTCTGCCGGCAGGCCAAACTTTCAGTTCGACAAGCCGAACCTTCATGGGTCGGCAGGCCGATGAAACATGACGAGCATGCCGATCACCTAGATCGGCCTGCCGACCGAAAGTTGGAAAAAGTTTCCAGAAAAGGTGCAATTTTTTGGTGCAGCTTTAATTTTATTTTTTGGGACAATTCTGAGAAACATTAAATTTGGATATGACCAAAAATATGAAATATTTGATTCATATGGGATTGAAGACTTGAAGATGGGTATTACATGAAAAGGATACAGCTTAAGGATTCAAGGATGAAGAATCGATAAATGTCTCGATTATTCACTTGTAATCTTAGTTTTCTATTCTCTAGGGTGGAACCATAATATTACGGTTATTATTATTTTGCTTGATTGCTTTGCTTGTCTGCATTATAATATGATTTGCCATGTATATTAATAACATGTCATATAGAATAAGGAGTGCCACTCATATTAAAATTGTTCAAGAATATTCTTAAAATAAAAACTTGATTTCAAAAGATTGAGTGGGAGAAGGTTTTCGAAGAGAGGACCTAAGGCCTCCATCGTTGGTCCATAGGCAGAACATGGTGGTCCCGACCCCTAGGAAGGGATTTCTATCATGTACCAGATTGGATCTCAGAAAGGATAAGGTATTTTAGTATGATTTATGGTTGCACACCCCTAGGTGGTAATTATAAATCATGGATAAAATATTGAAACGATGGTTATACACTCAAGTTAATTTTATTATTAACCTCCCTTAGGAGCTATGTTAATAAAATTAGTGGCCAAAGAAACGATTATTAATATATGCTAGATCATACGGGTCCTAGATGGCATATATTAATCAGGAGGGGATCCGTGTTCCTGATTGAATTTGGCATGACTCCCCTAGGAGCTTGTTGAATTCTGAGTTGGGAATTATCGTTATAAGGTTGTGATATTTTCAAGGCTTTGACACATAAACACATTTGTATGATTTTACATGATTGTGTTATCTTACTAAATTATTATATGTTTGTTTATGTTTGGTATATGATTCTTTATTGTAGATTGAAAATGTCTAAAAATGCTTTATCATCGATACTTGACAAAAACCAATTAACCGATGAGAATTATAACGATTGAAAACGGAACCTGGATATCATCCTTTCCTTTGAGAAACTGAAATATGTACTGACAACCCCTTGTCCTTTCGAGCCTACGAGAGACTCAAGTAATGAACAATTCCAAGCGTACGATCACTGGAAAGATGCTAATGATCAGGCCTGCTGCTATGTTATGGCTAGCATGAACAACGTGCTACAGGCTCAACATCAGGATTATGAGACTGCGAAGCAGATCTTGGATAATCTTGAGGATATGTTTGGAGGCCAGGCTATAACAAAGCAGCAAGGGGCGCTTCGAAAACTCTTAAACTATAGACAGAGACTGGGGACATCTATAAAGGAGCACATGATGTTGATCATGGGTTACCTCGCTGAGGCTCAAACCAATAGAGCCGACATCGATGCTAAAACTCAGATGACTATGGTCTTTGAGGCTCTGTCTAAGGAATTTATTCCGTTTAGAGCTACTTTTAATTTAAGCAATAGACGGGATATGACCTTAACAGAACTGATGAAACAGTTACAGGAGTTCAAACTGCTGATCAGGGAGTCTCCTGCATGTGCTGAGGCCAACATGGTAGCTGCTTCTGGTTCCAATTCCAATTCTGGGAATGGAAAGAAGCAACGGGCCAAGAACAGGAAGTCCTCTATTCCTGCTGCTACCAAGAGCAAGAAGAAGAAGAAGAAGAACCCAAAGAAGCTTAAATGCTTCTTCTGTGGAAAGGTCGGGCATATCAAGAAGCATTGCAAGGACTTCCTTTCCAAAGGAGGTAGGTGTGATCTTCTATATTTAGAAACTTGTTTGGTTGAGGAATCCAGTAACATCTAGGTCATAGATTCTGGTGCAACTAATGATGTTTGTGTTTCTCTACAAGGGTTCAAAGAAACGAGAAGTCTGCTACATGAGGACTTCACGCTTCGGATGGGTGATGGATCCTTGGTCTCAGCGGAAGCAGTGGGAGACGTCCATCTTTACTTTGATAATTATAGGAATTTGTTTTTGCAAGATTGTTTTTATGTTCCTAAATTTAAAAGGAATTTAATTTCTATATCTTGTTTATTTAAAGACTCCTACGTGGTATCTTTTAATGAAAAGGTGGTGATTCGTAAAAACAAATCTTTTATCTGTTCTGGATGGATGCAAAATAATCTGTATTTTATCAAACCTAAGATGGACTTATTGCTTAATGTTGAGATGAATGATAATGACTCTAAAAGACTTAAAACTTCTCACTCTAATAAGACTTATCTTTGGCATTTGCGCCTTGGTCATATTAACCTGAATAGGATTCAAAGGTTGGTAAGGGATGGACCTTGAAGTCACTTAAAGGTGGAATCTATACCTCAATATGAATCTTGTTTGGAGGGTAAAATGACCAAAAGACCATTCAGGTCTAAGGGCAATAGGTCCAAAGGGGTTCTAGAACTTGTGCATAGTGATGTTTGCGGACCAATGAACATCCGAGCACGAAGAGGGTATGAGTACTTCGTCACTTTTATTGACGATTACTCAAGATATGGGTATGTGTACCTAATGCACCACAAAAGCAATTGGGTAGACCCATAAAGGCACTTCGATCAGATCGAGGTGGGGAATACCTTTCTAATGAGTTCTTGGAACACCTGTTAGAAAAGGGGATTTTATCCCATTTAACTGCGCCGGGCACTCCGCAGCAGAATGGCGTAGCGGAGAGAAGAAATAGGACTTTGTTGGACATGATTAGGTCCATGATGAGTTATTCATCATTGCCTTTATCCTTTTGGGGATATGCACTACAAACTGCATGTTATCTTTTGAACAATGTGCCCTCAAAATCGGTCCCTAAAACTCCTCATGAGTTGTGGACATGTAGGAAGACATCCTTAAACCATATTCACATATGGGGATGTCCAGCTCATGTCCTGTTTAAGGATCTGAATAAGTTGGAAGCACGTTCAAAAGTTTGCGTGTTTGTAGGATATCCAAAAGGGACTAAAGGTGGTTATTTTTATAACCCAAAGGAAAATAAAGTCATGGTTTCAACTAATGCAACTCTCCTTGAGGAGAGTTACATGGACGACTTTAAACCTTGAAGCAAAGTGGTGCTTGAGGAGTTAAGGGGTAATCCGTTCGCTCTGGAGGTTTCGAACGAAACCGTTCCAATCAGTGTAGAAAAACCAAACAAACCTGAACAACAACCTCAGGGGCTTCGGCGTAGTGGGAGGATCGGGCATCAACCTGAAAGGTATATCTTCAATAGGGAGGTCTTCTTGGCTGAACCGGATGAACTTGACAGGGATCCTTATACTTACACCGAAGCTATGGAGGATGTTGATTCAAGACTCTAGACAGAGGCCATGAACATAGAGATGAAGTCTATGGAGACTAATCAGGTCTAGGAGCTTGTGGATCTTCCCGAAGGGGTAAAACCTATAAGGTGTAAGTGGATCTACAAGAGGAAAAGAGGAGTGGATGGAAAGGTCGAAACCTTTAAGGCTAGGCTGGTAGCTAAGGGTTATACGCAAAAGGAAGGAATCGATTATGAGGAAACCTTTTCGCCTGTAGCTATGCTTAAGTCCATCCGGATTCTCTTGTCCATAGCTGCTACTCTTGACTATGAGATTCGACAGATGGATGTCAAGACGGCTTTTCTGAATGGCTATCTTGATGAGTCTATTTATATAGAACAACCAGACGGGTTCAAGGTCGCAGGTCAAGAGGGTAAGGTTTGTAAGCTGCTAAAGTCAATTTATGGACTTAAGCAGGCTTCTCGGTCTTGGAACATAAGATTTGATCAAGTGATCAAGAGTTATAGGTTCTCACAAAATTTGGATGAACCATGTGTTTACAAACACATTAAGGATGGGAAGGTGGTTTTCCTACTGCTCTATGTAGATGACATTCTGCTAATTGACAATGACGTTAGGGCGTTGTCATCGGTCAAATTATGGTTGACCAAGCAGCTTGACATGAAGGACTTGGGTGAGGTTAATTTGTTCTCAGTATCTAGATCTTTCGGAATAGAAAGAACAAAATGATAGCTTTTTCTTAGGCCGGCTACATAGATAAAATTCTCAGGAGGTTTGCAATGCAAGATTCCAAGAAAGGTGGGCAACCATCTAGGTTTGGAATTACTCTTTCTAAGAAAGACTCTCCAAAGTCTTATGAAGAAAGAGATTACATGAGGAAGGTACCTTATGCTTCGGCAGTGGGTAGTCTCATCTATGTCATGCTTTGCACACGACCGGATATTAGCTATGCGGTCGGAATTGTAAGTCGATTTCAGGCGGATCCAGGACCGAACCATTGGGTTGCGGTAAAGCACATTTTCAAGTACCTGAGAAGGACTCGAGGGTATATGCTTGTGTATTCGGGTGAAGACTTAACTCCTCTAGGATACACTGACTCAGATTTTCAATCCTGTCTGGATTCTAGGAAATCGACTTTGGGGTTTGTGTTTACTCTAGGCGGCAGTGCCATCAGTTGGAGAAATGCAAAGCAAGATTGCACTTCGGATTCAATGATGGAGGCCGAGTATGCGGCGGCTAGTGATGCTTCAAAAGAAGCAGTGTGGCTCCGCAAGTTCCTTAGGGATCTTGAGGTAGTTCCTGGTATGGATAAAGCGGTATCACTATACTGTGATAACAGTGCGGCGGTAGCTAATGCTAAGGAACCAAGATTTCACAAGAAGAGTAAGCATATTGATCGGAAGTATCATGTGATAAAGGACTTCATTTTGGGCGGGCATGTCACGATGTGCAAGATCGCATCAGAGGACAATTTAGCTGATCCATTTACAAAGACACTTACTGGGGGAGTCTTCAAGAGGCATCTGGAAGCTATGGGGATGCGAAATTTGCTGTATTTACTCACTTAGTGCAAGTGAGAGATTGTTAGACATATATGCCCTCAGGAGTAAAAATGTAATACGTTTTTGGAGACATTTTTATCAATAAAGAATTTATTCATTTATATATACCAAATCTTGTCCTCTTTACGTTCATATTTGTTGAATGTATGTTAAGCAAACAGTAGTCTGAGATTGTCAGTCTAAACCTTAAGAATTGGGTGTATGATAGACTGATTATGCGGAAGACACGATTCTTAAGGTGACAGTCTAAAACATATGATCTGCAATCGAGGGAATAAAGTTGGGCGCTTTATTCATGTAAACACTGTTATGTTGTCTATATCCCTTTTGGGAGATGGTTTGTCTTGACCATCAGAGTTGGACTCTATGAATAGAAACATTGGCACGTCATAGGTGACGATGTGTTGGATCGAGACATAAAGTGAATTGATTTGGATTAATAATTCTGTCTTGGCAAATCGATTCACTTTAGACAATCATTTGTATTGTATCTTAATCCTGAGATGAATAGTGGGCCCATTGTCTTGACTTGTGTCTTTTGATGTACCAAAGGGTGACACCTATATCTCAATAGTGGTATGCATGCCGGTACGTTGGAGGCACAACTCTTGGTAACGTAGACTTGTTATTCATAGATATGGAATCCATAGCTCCTCTTTAGGAGTAATGATATCCTCTTATATGCGTTGTCCTGTAATTGGAAAATTGGAGCGCTCAACCATTTGGATACATGGTTGAAATCGAATGGTATACTATCTTTGGATAGAAGTTTCTGATGGTGAGATAATGGAACGTAAGATAAAAATAATCGGGAAGGTAAGACAGAACTTGTCCTTAAGCCGATTATGGATTTTCATATGGGGATACGATACACTAAGATATGTCATGGAGGCTTAGCTATATGAGCTTCGTAATTCTATAAAGTTCGAGAGTGCAGCTCTAAGCTTTTAGTGGAGTAGCGTTGGAGTTGATAATTGTGAAATGTATATCTAGGATATTGGGCTTCATAATTATAGTGAGCTTGAACTTTATAGGTCCATTTTGGTCCCCTTTGCTGCCTCACAAAATCCTGTAACGACATGGCGTGCTTTTCTAAATAATTGGTGACTTATGTCGGATTTATCATATTGGTTTAAAATTTGGAAGAATTAAATAACTCATGTCTGTTTATCGGTTGAACTAATTTTGTAAGAAATTAATTCAAGATAAACTTGTTGAATTATTGGGATCAGATAATTCTTGTCTGATTATCGGTTGATTTAATTTTAGATAAATTAGATCAAGATAAACTTGTAGAATTATTGTGAATTGATTTATTTTCTTAGAGATTATCTTGATAAAGTTTGTTTTGATCAGATAACTTTTCTATTGGGTTATTTGAATCAAAACTGAGACTTTATCCTATAGAATCTCAGGTGGATAATAAAAGATTCGCGAAGCTATTTACACGGGAGTTCAGCCTGCCAAATGACGTGTTTGGCTTGTTGATGACGCCTGTTCGGTCTACCGATCAACGAGCGATAAGATTACGCATTTTCATGCAGATCTTATCAGATATTGATCCGAACTTGATTCTGTTTTGAGTTTTTGAGACCTATTCTGATAAGGACTGACCCCATGACCAATTGCTATAAAAAGGGAGTGAGTCTCATGATTTACTCAAATCAATTGAGAGATTAAGTGAGATACTCTTCTGGTGAGCTCCTAAAAAACTCCCTGAGAGCTTTTGTTCACAAATCACGAACATTAGCTTTGGGTTCTCTCTATTGGTTGGAAGGAAAGTCACCGGTGGAAGAGCTGTACATGTGATCCCACACTCACTCCGGTTGTGGATAGAAAATAGCAAAGAAGACCAGTTGGTTGAGGCTCTTCTGGAACGTTACTTCTCTTCACAGGTTGCAGAGGTTCTTCGGCACACAAAGGTTAGTAAGATCTGTTTAATTTATACATATAGCATGTCAAACTTGTGTTTTAAAAATTACTCTGATACATAAAATTTTAAAATTCTATTGCGTACCGTTTTTCCAACAAGGAATAAGTTGGAAGCACATTCGGAAGTTTGCATGTTTATAGGATATCCAAAACGGACTAAAGTGGCTATTTCTATAACCCAAAGGAAAATAAAGTCACGGTTTCAACTAATGCAACTTTCCTTGAGGAGAGTTACATTGATGACTTTAAACCTCAAAACAAAGTCGTGCTTGAGGAGTTAAGGAGTGATCCGATCACTCTGAAGGTTTCGAATGAAACCGTTTCAATCGGTGTAGAAAAACCAAACAAACCTGAATAACAACCTAAGGGACTTCGGCGTAGTGGGAGGATTAGGCGTCAACCTGAGAGGTATATGTTCAATGGGGAAGTCTTTTTGATTGAACCAGATGAACATGATAGGGATCCTTATACTTACGCAGAGGCTATGGAGGATGTTGACTCAAAACTCTGGACAGAGGCCATGAACACAAAGATGAAGTCTATGGAGACTAATCAGGTCTGGGAGCTTGTGGATCTTTCCAAAGGGGTAAAACCCATAGGGTGTAAGTGGATCTACAAGAGGAAAAGAGGAGTGGATGGAAAGGTCAAAACCTTTAAGGCGAGATTGGTAGCCAAGGGTTATACGCAAAAGGAGTTATCTGATCAAAACAACTTTATCTAATCAGTTTTAATTCAAATAACCCAATAAAGAAGTTATTTGATCAAAACAACTTTATCTAAATAATCTTTAGCAAAATAAATCAATTCACAATAATTCTACAAGTTTATCTTGATCTAATTTATCCAAAATTAAATCAACCGATAAACAAACAATAATTATCCGATCCCAATAATTCAACAAGTTTATCTTAATTCAACCGATAAACAGATATGAATTATTTGATTTTTATAAATTTCATCCAATTTGATAAATCCAACATAAGTCACCAATTATTGGAAAAGCATGTCGCGTCGTTATAGGATTTTGTGAGCCAGCAAAGGGGACGAAATGGACCTATGTAGTTCAAGCTCTTGATAATTACGAAACCTAATATCCCAGATACACATTTCATAATTATCAACTCCAACGCTACTCCATTAAAAGCTTGGAGCTGTACTCTTGAACTATATAGAATTACGAAGCCTATATAGCTAAGTTTCCATGACATATCATAGTGTATCGTATCCCTATATAATAATCCATAATCAGCTTAAGGACAAGTTCTGTCTTACCTTCCCAATTATTTTTGTCTTACATTCCATTATCTCACCATCGGAAAACTTACTATCCAAAGACAGTATACCATTCGGTTATACCTATGTATCCAAAAGGTTGAGCGCTCTAGTTTTTCCAATTACAAGGTAACGCATATAAGAGGATATCATTACTCCTAAAGAGGAGCTATGATTCCATATCTATGAAAAATAGGTCTACGCTATCAAGAGTCATGCCTCCAATGTACCGGCATGCATACCACTATTAAGATATGGGTGTCACCCTTTGGTATATCAAAAGACATAAGTCAAGAAAACGGGCCCACTATTCATCTCAAGATTAAGATACAACACAAATGATTGTCTAAAGTGAATCAATTTTTTGAGATAGAATTATTAATCCAAATCAATTAACTTTATGTTCCGATCCAACACATCATCACCTATGACAACGTGCCAATGTTTCTATTCACAGAGTCCACCTCCGATGGTTAAGACAAACCATCTCCCAAAAGGGATATAGACAACATAACAATCTTTGTATGAATAAAGCGCCCAACTTTATTCCTTCGATTGCGGATCTTATGATTTAGACCATCACCTTAAGAATCGTGTCTTCAGCATAATCCATCCATCATATGCCCAATTCTTAAGGTTTAGACTGACAGTCTTAGACTATTGTTTGCTTAACATACATTCAACAAATATGAACGTAAAGAGGACAAGATTTGGTATATAAACAATGAATAAATTCTTTATTGATAAAATGTCTCCAAAACTTATTACATTTTTATTCCTTAGCGCATACATTTCTAACATATGTTTGGTATATGATTCTTTATTGTAGATTAAAAATGTCTAAAAATGCTTTATCTTCAATACTTGACAAAAACCTATTAACCGGAGATAATTATAATGAAATGAAACAAAACTTGGATATCGTCCTCTCCTTTGAGAGACTGAAATTCATGCTGACAACCCCTTGTCCTCCTAAGCCTACGGGAGACTCCGCTAATGAGCAATTCCAAGCGTACAATCACTGGAAAGATGCAAATGATCAGGCCCACTGCTATGTTATGGCTAGCATGAATAACGTGCTGTAGGCTCAACATGAAGATTATAAGACTACAAAGCAGATCTTGGATAATCTTGAAGACAAGTTTAGAGGCCAGGCCATAACAAAATGGCAAAGGGCTTTTGAAAACTTCTTAACTGTAAGCAGAGGCCGGGAACATCTGTAAAGGAGCACATGATGTTGGTCATGGGTTACCTCGCCGAGGCTCAAACCGATGTAGCCGGCATCGGTGCTGAAACTCAGATGACTATGGTGGTGATTGAGGAGTTAATGAGTGATCCGATCACTTTGGAGTTTCTAAATGAAAACATTTCGATCAGTGTAGAAAAACCAAACGAACCTAAATAACAACCTAAGGGGCTTCGTCATAGTGGGAGGATCGGGTGTCAACTTGAGAGGTATATGTTTAATGGGAAAGTCTTTTTGGTTGAACCGGATGAATATGATAGAGATCCTTATACTTACGCAGGGGCTATAGAGGATGTTAATTCAAAACTCTAGACAGAGGCCATGAACATAGAGATGAAGTCTATGGAGACTAATTAGGTCTAGGAGCTTATGGATCTTCCCGAAAGGGTAAAACCTATAGGGTGTAAGTGGATCTACAAGAGGAAAAGAGAAGTGGATAGAAATGTCAAAACCTTTAAGGCTGGACTAGTAGCTAAGGGTTATACGCAAAAGGAAGGAATCGATTATGAGGAAACCTTTTCACCTGTAGCCATGCTTAAGTCCATCCGGATTCTCTTATCCATAGCTGCCGCTCTCGACTATGGGATTTGGCAGATGGATGTCAAGACGGCTTTTCTAAATGGCTATCTTGATGAATCCATTTATCTGAAACAAGCAGACGGGTTCAAGGTCAAGGGTTAAGAGGGTAAGGTTTGTAAGCTGCTAAAGTCAATTTATGGACTTAAGCAGGCTTCTCATTCTTGAAACATAAGATTTGATCAGGTGATCAAGACTTATGGGTTCTCACAAAATGTGGATGAGCCATGTGTTTACAAACACATTAAGGATGAGAAGGTGGTTTTTCTACTCCTCTATGTAGATGGCATTCTGCTAATTGGCAATGACGTTGGGGCATTATCATCGGTCAATTTATGGTTGACCAAGCAGTTTGACATGAAGGACTTGGGTGAGGCTAATTTTTTTCTCGGTATCTAGATCTTTTGGGATAACAAGAACAAAATGATAGCTTTATCCCAGGCCAGCTGCATAGATAAAATTCTCAAGAGGTTTGCAATGCAGGATTCCAAAAAAGGTGGGCAACCATCTAGGTCTAGAATTACTCTTTCAAAGAAAGACTCTCCAAAGTCTAAGGAAGAAAGAGAATACATGAAGAAGGTGCCTTATGCTTCGGCAGTGGGTAGTCTCATGTATGCCATGCTTTGCACACGACTGGATATTTGTTATGCAGTCAGGGTTGTAAGTCAATTTCAAACGGATCCAGGACCCAACTATTGGGTTACAGTTAAGTATATTTTCAAGCATTTGAGAAGGACTCGAGGGTATATGCTTGTGTATTCGAGTGAGGACTATAGGATAATTCTTATCTGTTTATCAGTTGATTTAATTTTGAATAAATTAAATCACAATAAACTTGTATAATTATTAGGAATTCATTTATTTTCCTAGAGATTATCTATATAAAGTTGTTTTAATTAGATAACTTCTCTATTGGGTTATTTGAATTAAAACTAAGACTTTATCCTATAGAATATCGGGTGGAAAATAAAATATTCGTTGAGATTTTTTTTGGCAGTTCGGCATGTCGATCCTCAAGTTTGGCCTACCGATGGGACAAGTTCGGCCTGCCAATGGGGTAGATCGGCCTACTGATGCATGATAAAAAGGTCACGCGTTTTTATGCAAATTTTATCATATATTGATTCGAATTTGATTCTATTCAAATTTTTGAGACCTTATCTGATATGGACTGACCCTAGACCCAACCTCTATAAATAGAGAGTAAGTCTCACAAGTTATTCAAATCAATTGAGAGATTAAGAGTATACTCTACTGGTGAGAATCTGAAAAACTTCCTAAGAGCTCTTGTTTACAAATCACGAACACTAGCTTTGGGTTCTCTCAATTGGTTGGAAGGAGAGTCACTTGGAGGAAGAGTTGTTCATGTGAGCCCACACTTACTCCGATCGTGGATAGAGAATAGCAAAGAAGAGCAGTTGGTTGAGGCTCTTCTAGAATGTTACTTCTCTTTACGGATTGCAAGAGTTCTTCGGCATTCAAAGGTTAGTAAGTTCTGGTTAATTTATGCATATAGCATGTCAAACTTGTGTTTTGGAAAATACTATGATATAAAATTTTTAAAATTCTGCTGCATACTATTTTTCCAACACCATCCACATCTAATGTGGTTGTAGTTTGGTTGTATCCCAACATATGGAATCACAAATGAGTGGCAACATGCCAAGCAATGCATTCGTTAGGCAACCCCAAAGTTGGATGAGAACTTCAACGGACACCAGACAAAACCTAATAGCCATTTTACGATTCTGAAGACTGACAAAGCACTCATTAAGTCAATTTTCATTGACTAATGAGTAAGGGACTTTCTTTTGAAATTTGTACCTTGTCTCACCCTGCATCTTCAACTAAAAAGAATGATTTAGAGGCACAAATCATCTGGAACAGCCAAGCAGCATGTGAGCGATCGAAGAATTAGGTTGATAACAAATCTGTGGGCTCGTTGTATCAAAATAGTAAAAGGTAGATTTAAGGGCATTAGGAGATCAAACTCACAATATCAGGAAATTAAGGAATAAATTACATCTGTATTGTAGATAAACTTTTTTGAAACCAAAATGGACACAAGCACAAGCAAAAGTCAACTTTGAACAAATTTGGAAACTTGGAGTCTATTTTGTTTGTGGGTTTGAAATGTGATAGTTTAAAATTTGTTAGTTTGAGATGAAAAGTTTGAAAAGTATGATTTGAAATTATAATCCAAATTGATGTTTGGATGTTAACTAATTTTAATTTGAAAAGGGAATAAAATCTAAAATAGTGTTTGGATCTAAAGGCTCTTGTGAGAATGGAGTAAAACTTGGGTCCAAAAAACTGATCATGTGAGTTTGGATGTCTTGAAATCAAGAAGGGTAAAATCCAAATCCACCCCTTTTCAGGTTAACATGTCATTTCAATGTTTGAGAATGGGCTGATTTTTTCCCCCTCCAAATGCCTGTTTAACTAGAAAATTAGGTTCAAACTTATTAAACTTTGAAACAAACAATCCATTCCTTAGTTGTGCAGCAAGATTGGCTTGAGAATTGATAAACTAAAATGGTATAAATAATTTCTTAATTGCCACTAGAATTCCAAGGAGAGATACTATCTCCCTTTCCATATTTAGACATAATTCTTTGCAATTCCTCCCTTTATTTCCCTTTCTCAAGCATCATTGTCATTGTACCCTTTCTTTATTATAGTAAAACCCTCAAAACCCTAACATGGATGTAGCTTTTACATTAAATTTGAATTGCTATAAATCTCCCTCTCTTTCTCCTTCACTTCCTCATACTTTACATGCTCGTTCTTACATCTAATTGATTAGTTGTTGTAGTCAACGCTCGGAAACGAACATTGGTCCTCGTTACAAATTCAATTGTAGATTTTACTACAAATTATACTTGGGAAAGTAATATATTTACCTCCTTCCCCTGCTATTTGTATTGAGGGTCTCAATAACTAGATCTTAACAAAGATACATGTTGGAATTAAAATGCGAAAAAACAACAGAAGAGACTAATAGTTGACAAACAAAAAATTTTTGAAAACTTTATTTATCAAGAATAGCTATATAATTTTAATTAATAATAGAAATCTTTGAGAATTTTTATCAATCTTTTGAAGACCTATCAGGGTATCCTAGCTTTCCTCTTTGACACCACGATCTTCCAAGCCAAGCCTCCATATCAATGGAAACACGAGTGGACATCAAATTGCAAGAATGAATTAATCTTATACTTTTTTGAATCTGCTATGTGCTCAACACATGAGATAGTAGACTGTTTTTTTTTTAGAAGAACTCTTAGTTTTTCTCTCTGTAAAAGTTACATGAAAAATATTGATCTATTTCTAGAGATAAGTGTTATCTCTATCTTTTTATATATGAATAATTAGTTATTTTTTAATTAATTTTAAATTTAAAATAACCACCATATCAGATATATGAAAAAGGGATATACACTACACTCTTTATCTCTTTCTTTTTTATTATTAAAAATTGAATCACGTTTCAACGTGATTCTATAACTTTTATATATATATATATATGCACACACATAAGCTTTATGCTTACATTTTTTTAAAGTTTAAAACGTAAACAACACGTTTACATTTATAATATATGTATATATAAAATAAAATCTTATATATATATATATATATCTAAATTCAAAAAATAAATCATATTTATTTCAAATTAGATTTTTAAATTAATCAATTTATTATTTAATTTTTTGTCAAATTGATTATATTTAACTAATCTCATTAGTTAAATATAATCAATCAATTAATTAACTAATACTCAGTTAAATGTGACAACATTTATTACATTATATTATGTGTCACAGAGAACATTTTTCTGTATCACATTAATATTTTAAGTGTGAAATAATTAATTCAAAATTCAATAATTTGAAATTAAATATGTATAATTTATTCTATACATTAAATCCAATATAGTGTTATAGAGGTGGCATTTGGGACTTATGGACCTATAACGCAAGCTCCAATAAATTTGATAATTAATTAAACTCTTTAATTAATATGCCAAATTTATTAATTTCAGTGTTACTCCACTAAAAACCTGAAACTGAACTCTTGAGATTATAGTGAAATTACTTAAAGAAAATTAGCAAGTAGTCCATTGATATAATCATTACATATAAGTCAGTCATTTTTATTCTTGAGTTTCAATAATTCTCTAATGAACAATTAATTCATAATCTTATTATGAACAAACGCTTTACTATTCAAACCTTGAATTATTACTCAAGAGAACTATTTTTTCTAACTTCTATAAGGAAGGAATGGATTCCATATTTGTATAATATTATTCCTAGTCATTTATTACATTATGTTTCTAAGATGTTAAGTTATGATCTATGTTTAGACAAATCTTACCATACAAGTCTAAAAAACATAATATCATAAACAAGAGTCTAATAAATACTTAGGATTAAGACTGTCAAATATATGATCATTATAGTGATAAATTTGAATACTCTATTTGCAACGGATGATTATTAGAGATTCAAAATTTATCTAGTCCATTCTTATATAATCACATTATATAAAGTACATCCAATCCAATCCAATGTCTTTACATTAATAACCCGGATAAGACTATTTCATTATAAATGAGATTGGACCGTACTTGTAATATTTAATTAAAGATCCCAAACTTTAATTAATTACTATGGACTATTTAAATTATTATCTATGAATTTTATCCCTAAGCATAAAACACGTATATGCTAAATTTATAGTTACATAAATAATCATCGAATTTTTTTTATGTTTATAAATGTATTTATAATACATATAAGCAACCATAATAATTATAAATGTCACTTTATTTATTTATTAATGGAACACTCCAAAATTAATTTAGTGTTGTTAGGATGTAAAATGGTGAATTAGTGTACCATAATGAATATTTTAAACTTATTTGACCATTTAGTGAAATTTTGAGTTTATAGTTATTTCTCTTATTTTGGTGATTTCTAATGATTTCTTATTGTTTTAAAATGTTGTTTTGAGTTTTAAAACAAAACAATTTGTCAAATGTCAAATGTATCTCGTTTTACAAAACTATAGACGACACACAGTTTTTGCACAGTAAAATCGCCTACTATTTTTCTCTATGTATTCTCTTTCCTCTCCCTCTCTTTGATTTCACCCTCTCTCTCTTTCTCTCAATCCCCGTGAGTCTCTCTCTCGCTCTCTCTTGGTCTCTCTCCTTCTCTCTCATTTTTCCCTCAAATTTTAACTCCAATCAAGCTCAAGCTTCGGGTTTTGGTGGATTGGAAGCTCGGGAGCTCGATTGAACAACCAGAAACGTGAATTGAAGCTTGGATTTGAGGTTAGTTTTGAAATTTCTAAACTTTTTCAAATTTTCAATTTTTCATGCATTTTTGAAATCTAAGTTTGTTTGAGGTTAGGAAACCTTTGATTTGAGTTAAAGGAACTTAGAACAACTAGGATCTATGCTTTGTTTGAAGAAAAACGGATTCAATTCAAGATTTTTTATTTTTCCTCATTTTTCTCTATTTTCATATTTCTTGGAATTTTGTGTTTAAATCTTGTTTAAATGAGTTCAAAACTGTTTTAAACTTGTTTTTCTATTATTTATGATTGTTTTCCATGTCTGAGAATTGAGAAAAACAGGTTAAAATGGAGATTTGAGTTTTGGGAAACCCAAAACCTATGCCTAAAATTTCTGGAAATTTTCTAGTTTGGTAGGCCGAACTTCGTGTTCAGCAGGCCGAATTCAAAGGATCGGCAGGCTAGATTCATCCCTTTGGCAGGCCAGACCTGAGAAATGTTCGGTCGACTGAACCTGTTCTCCGACAAGCCGAATTGTGCAGTTCGGCCTGCCGAACCAAGGAGATTGATAGGCCGACCAAACAAGGGCAAATTTTTGCGATTTTCATCTGTTTTCATTGTTTTGAACCCCGATTGAAAACCCAACTTTATAAAATGAGTTTAAAGGTACAAATGGCACACCAGGACTTCATGAAATGGTTTAGTAACATAGAATATCTTAAACTAGATACCGATCGACCTAGTTTGTATTTAGGATCGTTTGTGGTTCTATGGAGCTAACGTATAGCAAACCGGGATTTCGCTGTGAGGTACCAGCATGAGTATTGAGGTAGGACTTCTACCCCTTCCTTGGTAACCTAGTTTCAAATGATTTGGCCTTGAAAAGGATTTTTATCAAAATATTTTCAATGGTTGATTGAAAATAAAATTTATTGGTTATATATTTTTAATAAACCGTGGACTGTGATGAACTTCATAATAAACTTCATAATGAATGTTAATGAAAACATCTAGTAAATGGATTTTGAATAATGATAGAATTGAATGTAAGGGCATGATTCCATATCAGAGATTGGGTCGTGTAGCGATCGACCTTGAGGGCAGGTCCCGAAACCCAACTGGGCTACTACGGTGGTGATATTCATATCGTTTGCCTAAGAAAATAAAATGATAATATTTCTGGTCGATCAATAAACTGTTTTTGGTAAGAGTAGTTTTGTGTAAACTTATTTATCTTAGTTTCCTTTTAAATAATTTTTCTAGAAAATGATATTTTGCATTTAAAATTTAATGTTTTTTAAAATATAGTCCTATTGAGCCTTTCGTTCACATTTTATTTGTTTTAAACTTTTCCCCCTCTAGGTGGATTTCCGTTTAGTGTCAAAGAGGACTCATCGGATAGAACTCAGGAGCAGTAGAAGGACTAATAGGTTATCTGTATTAATTGAACAAGGCATGTAATATTTTAATTTTCTTTGTGATTGGACTGTGGTTGTATTATTATATTGTCAGTACAATATGTGTGCACAAATTGTGGGTCAGTGGGACCCATACTCACTATGTTTATTATTTTATTTCCTGCTTAATGATTTCCTCAATGATTTCATTTGTTTAATAATTATGAATTCTTTTTTTTACGAAATGGTTTTGAAACACTCACATTTTTGTATTTAATTTAACCCATAAACTCTTGTTCTTAACTAAATTCTCATTTATGTAATATAATTAACTAGCCACGTCACCTTTTGTACTTTAGGGCGAGACAGAATGGTATCAGAGCTCAAGGTTATGAACCTTGGGAATTGTGCACACATAAGTATGACAATGAAATGCTACTGATAGTCCAAATTTTGTTTTCAGAAGTGAGAGAATGGCACCTAAACATCATTCGACAACTGACACCGAGTTTGGAAACGATGAGGGTATGATGAGGTCTATGTTTGTTGTATTCCGGTAGATGGCAGCTAGGGCTAGACCGGAGGATTCTGATGCTAGTCGTCGGCATGCATATTTTAAGGAATTCCAGCGTGCGTCTATACCGACTTTTGATGGAAATAGGGACCCGCAGCTGGCAAAATATTGGTTAGACTCGATTGTGAAGCATTTGGATACCCTTAGTGTGCCGGATGAGTATCGTGTGGAATTTGTTGCATATAAGTTCGAATGTGGTGCTAATACTTGGTGGAAGCAAGCTAAGCGTTTAGAACACAATGGTAACATCAGTTGGGACAGGTTCGAGGAGCTGTTCTATGACCGGTATTTTCCTAAAGGGTATAGAGACCAGAAGGCAGCTGAGTTCTATAGGTTGCAGCAGGGTGACTTATCTGTTCGTGAGTACGAGGCAAGGTTTAATGAGTTGGCCAGGTTTGCTCCATCAACTGTGGCATCAGAACGCGAAAATGTATAAAGTTTCAGGAAGGGCTCAATGTTCCTATTCGGTGACAGGTGGTTGCTCTGCGACTCAAGAGTTTTGGAGAGCTTGTGTCATCAGCGATATCGGTGGAAAATGATTATGTGTTGTATTGTGAGGATCGAGCAAAAACATCAGGAGGACCATAGAGGAGCTATAGGAAGAGCACCAGTAGTCGTCTGACTTCAGGTAAGAACAACCAGGGTGGCGCGAATAGTGGTAGCAGCAGTTCATCAGGCAGTAGGTGCAGCAACCCCTACAGCTTTCATTGTCATTATTGCCAACAGCCCAGACATATCAAGAGGAATTGCCTGATCAGGAGTGCTCGTCTTGGATCTTAGACCGAAGAAGGTGCCAGTCGTCAGCCTCAGCGTCAAACCCTACCTCCACCTCAGCAATTTTCACAGTTGCAGTTTCCTTAGTTCTCTCCTTAGCAATTGTCATACCCAGCACAAGGACAGCAGCTGTAGCATTTACAACATAACGTCCCTTAGTATCGAGTGCCGAGTGTAGCTAGTGTGCAGTCTTCTCCGTCACAGCAATATTGGCTGAATAATCCAGGACCTAGCAATGTTGGCAGAGGAAAAGGAAAGGCTCCAGTGCAGGTTCATGCGATGGCAACAGGAGGTTCAGATGGCCAGGCCAGTAATGTGGTTGTCGATGGTATGATCTTGGTTTCCCAATCCTTAGCTCACATTTTATTTGATACAGGTGCCACTCATTCTCTCATTTCGAGTTCTTTTATTCATGTCTTGGGACTAGAAATAGAATAGTTTAATGAACCCCTAGTTATAGCTTCTCCCTTGGGGTGGGTGTGTGTGAATTGTATATGTAAAGCCTGTAAAATAAAGATTGGGGATGAGATTTTGAAGCGTGATTTGATTGTACTCCCCATGAGTTTCTATGATGTAATCTTAGGGATGGACTGGTTGTCCAGGTATAATGCAGTTGTAGACTGCCAGCTTAGGAAAGTAACCTTAGTGTCTGATAGGGGGACGATGATCAGCTACCAGGGTGGTGGTGATAGGTCTATGAGTGAGCGTCTCATGAAGTCATGTCTTGGAGGGCGAAGGAATCTGGTTTGCCATGCTTTTCTTGCAAGTCTGGAAAGTGAGCCCTATGCTTCGAAAAGAAATGTAGCGGTACCGGTGGTTGATGAGTACGAGAATGTCTTCCCCGATGAGTTGCCAGGATTGCCACCGCATCAGAAGATCAAGTTTGGTATTGAGTTGCTTCCAAGTATAGCACCTATTTCAGTAGCACCTTATCGGATAGCACCGACAGAAATGAAAGAATTGAGAAAGCAACTTTAGGAGCTAGCTGATAAGGGGTATATTCAAAATAGTACTTCACCGTGGGGAGCACTGGTTTTGTTTGCTAAGAAACATGATGGGACTCTCAAGTTGTGTATAGATTATTGGTAGCTGAATCGTGTCACAGTGAAGAATAAGTATCCTTTGCCTAGAATCGATGAGTTGTTTGATCAGTTGAGAGGTTCACAGTATTTCTTAAAGATTGATTTACGATCGGGGTATCATCAGCTCAGGATAAAGGAAGAGGACATTCCTAAGACAGCTTTCAGGACCCGGTATGGACACTTTGAGTTTCTGGTGATGTCGTTTGGGTCGACAAATGCTCCGGTAGCTTTCATGGATTTGATGAACAGGATATTCAGGCCTTATCTGGATTAGTTTGTGATCGTGTTCATAGATGATATTCTAGTGTATTCTAAGACTTGGGAGGAGCATGAACAGCATGTTAGGATCGTGCTTCAGACTCTGCGGGAGCACCAGTTGTATGCCAAGAAAGAAAAGTGCGAGTTTTGGTTGACATAGGTCAAGTTTTTAGGTCATGTTATCTCTGAGCATGGTATTTTTGTGGATCCGTCCAAGATTGAAGCCATAGTGGAATGGGATCGACCGAGGAATGTAGCAGAAATTCGCAGCTTTTGGGGTCTTGCAGGATATTATAGGAAATTTGTAAAGGATTTCTCGAAGATCGCAGAGTCGTTGACAAGGTTGATCAGGAAAAATGTCAAGTTTGAGTGGGATGAAGAATGTGAGCTCGCTTTTCAAGAATTGAAGAATCGGTTGACTTCAGCCCTAGTATTGGTTATTCCTAGCAGTGACGAGTTGTATGAGGTCTACACAGATGCTTCAGGACCGGACTTGGATGTGTGTTGATGCAGCATGGACGCGTGGTGGCGTATGGATCGAGACAACTACGACCTCACGAGCGGAGTTATCCTACTCACGACTTGGAGCTCGCGATGGTGATTCACGCACTGAAAATCTGGAGATGTAATTTGTATGGGGCAACATTTCAGGTCTTCTCCAACCATAAGAGTTTGAGGTATCTGTTCACTCAGTGGATCTTAATTTGAGGCAGCGAAGATGGATGGAGTATATGGAGGATTATGATTTTGCGTTGCAGTACCATCCTAGGAAAGCTAATGTGGTTGCAGATGCGCTTAGCAGAAAATCTTTATGGATTCTCGCCTGTTTGGCTTTTGAGGATTGGAATAGGAATGCGATAGTGAACGAGTACAGGCTGCAGTATTACGACGATTATGATCGACTTTTGGTGTACCGTATGGAAGCGTCCCCAGCTCTTGTTCAGATGGTGAAACAGAATCAGTGGCAGGACCAGTATCTTTGTGGGATTTGGACGCAGATTTAGAACGGGGAGCAATTTGAAGAATGGAAAGTGCATATAGATTGATCGTTGTATTTTCGGGAGCGTATCGTAGTTCCAGCAATTGTAGAAGTGACGAAGGCAGTTATGGACGAAGCTCATAGGTTTTAGTTTGCTATTCATCGGGGGAGCACAAAGATGTATCGCGATTTGAAGAGACAATATTGGTGGAGAGGTATGAAGAAAGATGTTCGAGAGTACGTGGCCAAGTGTACGACATGTCTTAAGGTGAAAGCCTAGCATTAGAAGCCAGTAGGTCAGCTTCAGCCGCTTCCTATCCTAGGGTGGAAATGGGAGCATGTGACGATGGACTTTCTCATAGGTTTGTCGAGGACAGAGCAATGGCATGATGTAGTTTGGGTCGTGGTCGACAGGTTGACTAAATTGGCACATTTTATTTCGTTTAGGTCGACGTGTTCAAGGAAAATTCTTGGGGAGTCGTATCTGCAGAATATAGTGAGGTTGCATGGAGTTCCTTTGTCCATCACTTCTGATCGAGACACCAGGTTTAATGCTAAGTACTGGAGGAGCTTTCAGGAAGCTTTAGGGACAGATTTGAACTTCAGTATGGCGTTTCATCCTCAGACTGATGGGCAGTCTGAATAGGTTATTCAGATTCTCGAGGACATGTTGCGTGCTTGTGCGTTAGACTTCGGCGGGAATTGAAAGAAGTATTTGCATCTGGCAGAATTTGCGTACAACAATAGCTATCAATCGAGTATTGGTATGACACTATTTGAGGTGTTGTATGGATTACCGTGTCGGTCACCGGTGTGCTGGGCAAAGCCGAAAGACAGGGTTATTCTTGGGCCATATGAGATTCGTGATAGCAACGAGAAAGTTGCCATAATTCGACATCGATTGAAAGTAGCTCAGAGTCGACAGAAGAGTTATGCGAATAGGAGACGTTGACCTTTGGAATTTACGGTAGGAGATTTTGTTCTCTTGAAAGTATCACCTCGTAAAGGTATTATGCGGTTCGGAGTGAGTGGAAAGCTTGCACTGAGATATGTTGGACCATTCGAGATCGCTCAGCGTGTTGGCGTGGTTGCTTATCGGGTCGACCTTCCACCTTAACTTTCTTATGTTCATGATGTATTCCATGTATCGATGCTTAGGAAGTGTCCACCTGAGTAGGGTAAGATAGTTTCATTTCATGATGTACAAGTTCAGGAAGATACAACGTACGAGAAAGTGCTGGTTCAGATTATCGATCAGAAAGTGATTAGCTTGCATCGTCGTAATATACCGTTAGTTAAGGTCGTGTGGCAGCATCACGGGGTTGATGAAGCCACTTGGGAACTAGAGTCGAGCATGCGAGAGTTGTATTTGGATTTGTTTTGTTTTTGAATTGATTTGTAAATTTCGTGGGTGAAATTTCTTTTAGGGGTGGAGAGTTGTAACGCCTCGAATTAATTTAATGTTGTTAGGATGTAAAATGGTGAATTAGTGTGCCATAATGAATATTTTAAACTTAATTTGACCATTTGGTGAAATTTTGAGTTTAAAGTTATTTCTCTTATTTTGGTGATTTCTAAAGAATTCTTATTGTTTTAAAATGTTGTTTTGAGTTTTAAAACAAAACAATTTGTCAAATGTCAAATGTATCCCGCTTTACAAAACCGTGGATGGCACACAGTAAAACCGCCCACTATTTCCCTCTATTTATTCTCTTTCCTCTCCCTCTCTTGGATTCACTCTCTCTCTCTTTCTCTCTCTCCCCGTGAGTCTCTCTCTCGCTCTCTCTCCTTCTCTCTCATTTTTCCCTCAAATTTTAACTCCAATCAAGCTCAAGCTTCGGGTTTTGGTGGATTGGAAGCTCGAGAGCTCGATTGAACAACCAGAAACGTGAAATGAAGCTTGGATTTGAGGTTAGTTTTAAAATTTCTAAACTTTTTCAAATTTTCAATTTTTCATGCATTTTTAAAATCTAAGTTTGTTTGAGATTAGGAAACCTTTGATTTGAGTTAAATGAACTTAGAACAACTAGGATCTATGCTTTGTTTGAAGAAAAACAGATTCGAGTCAAGATTTTTTATTTTTCCTCATTTTTCTCTATTTTTCAGATTTCTTGGAATTTTGTGTTTAAATCTTGTTTAAATTGGTTCAAAAGTGTTTTAAACTTGTTTTTCTATTATTTATGATGGTTTTCCATGTCTAAGAATTGAGAAAAACAGGTTAAAATGGAGATTTGAGTTTTGAGAAACCTAAAACCCGTGCCTGAAATTTTTGAAAATTTTCCAGTTCGGCGGATTCAAAGGATCTGTAGGCCGGACCTAAAAAATGTTCGGCCTACCGGACATGTTCTCTGGTAGGCCGAATTGTACAGTTCGGTTGGCCGAACCAGGGAGACCGATAGGCCGACTGAACAAGGGCAATTTTTTGTGATTTTCATCCGTTTTCACTGTTTTGAACCCCGATTGAAAACCCAACTTTATGAAATGATTTTAAAGGTACAAATGACACACTAGGACATCATGAAACAATTTAGTAACATAGAATATCTTAAACTAGATACTGATCGACCTAGTTTGTATTTAGGATCGTTCGTAGTTTCGCGGAGCTAACGTATAGCGGACTGGGATTTCGGTGTGGGGCACCAGCACGAGTATTGAGGTAGGACTTCTACTCCTTTCTTGGTAACCTAGTTTCAAATGATTTGGCCTTGAAAAGGATTTTTATCAAAATGTTTTTAATGGTTGATTGAAAATGAAATTTATCGGTTATATATTTTTAATAAACCGTGGACTGTGATGAACTTCATAATGAATGTTAATGAAAACATTGGTAAATGGATTTTGAATAATGATAGAATTGAATATAAGGGTATGATATTTTGGTAAGAGTAGTGATATTTATATGGTTTGCTTAGGAAAAGAAAATGATGATATTTCTGGTCGACCAATAAACTGTTTTTGGTAAGAGTAGTTTTGTGCAAACTTATTTATCTTAGTTTCCTTTTAAATAATTTTTCTAGAAAATGATATTTTGCATTTAAAATTTAATGTTTTATAAAATATAGTCCTACTGAACCTTTTGTTCACATTTTATTTGTTTTAAACGTTTCCCCCTCTAGGTGGATTTTCGTTTAGGGTCAGAGAGGACTCATTGGACAGAACTCAAGAGCAGTAAAAGGACTAATAGATTATTTGTATTAATTTTACAAGGCATGTAATATTTTAATTTTCTTTGTGATTGGACTGTGGTTGTATTATTATATTGTCAGTATAATGTGTGTGCACAAGTTGTAGGTCAGTGGGACCCATACTCGCTATATTTATTATTTTATTTCCTGCTTAATGATTTCATCTGTTTAATAATTATGAATTCTTTTTTTTACGAAATGGTTTTGAAACACTCACATTTTTGTATTTAATTTAACCCTCAAACTTTTGTTCTTAACTAAATTCTCATTTATTTAATATAATTAACCAGCCACGTTACCCCCGTACTTCGAGGCGTGACAACTAACAATATATACAATGTCACAGCTTTTAGGACACCAAACCCAACAATACATTGATAAAGTTATTGACATTTATGCCCTTGCTCCCCACGCTGTTAACATGAGGAGAAATAACAAAACCAACTTAAAATTTCACCCTTCCAGCACTTCGTAACTTGATTTTTATTGGAAAACTTAAGTTTGATTCCGAGCAAGCTTCCAGAGCTTCTTGACCGCATAAGAAATACATAATTTAGCACTTCAATTTGGGCAACTCATGACTCCTGCCTTCACCTATCCATTTAAGGTTTTTATTAAATCTTGTGAGTTAGTGAAATGCATTTTTCTCTTCAAAAGGAATATAACAATGTTTTTTCTTTTTTAAATACTATATGATTCTTGACGTGTACAAACATCTAACATTCAATACGTGTTTCTTGCTATGGACTTTTCTAGTCATTTACAATCATTTGAAAATATGAAAAACATAAAATATAAATACCAATTATACATAAATTCAATTTTGTAATTACTAAAATTTCTCAACAAACATGACAAGCTATTTTTTTGTTTGTTTTAGAGAACTATACATGAAATGCATTCAAATTGTCACGATAGCCTCTTTCAAAGTGGTGTACTTAATTTTTTTTTGTTTGCTTCAAAGAATTATTGGTAGAAACTATTTAGTTTAAGAACGTATTTTCTCCCCTAAAATTTTAATTATTACAGTATTTTACATTCGAACGGTTGGTTCAGATTTGGTTTTCAAAGGAGTTAATATGTTGCCACACAAGCACTATAACTTTGCGTTAAATTTCCCTAGTATTTCCTTGGCCTTTTTTTTTTTGTGTGTGTTAAATTTCTTTTCGTATTTGGTCTTTAGTATGTCCGTATGCGCGTATATAAGGCAAGTAGGCATGTTATACGAGTGTGTGTACCCTATAAATAGCGTCGCTTAGAAGCTTCTGTGCTATCCTTTGTCTCTCAGATCTCCCTCTCTGTTTCTCTCTCTCAAGTCATATTCTCTGTCCATGTGACGCAGTTATCGAAATTCGCTTTCCTGCACAAAAAGCCGTTGGATTCTCTCCATTTAACACCTCCCCCGCTTTTCATGATCTGCCCCTGAGACCCTCGCTGTAACAAGGAGGAATGTCCCATTTCCCAGAAAAATATATTTTCCCGGAAAGTTTCCTTTTCCCTTGGATTCTTCAAGCAGCTTGGCTTAACTCACCAATCTGATAGTTTGTCAGGTTCTCTGGAGTTGAGTTTTTGTATGTAATTCTCGCTTTCTTTATTTAACAGCAATGATCATAATTCAGATCTCCTGGTTATAGGTTTTCTCGATATATTTCGGTACTAAATTCTCAATCCCTTTATTGTTGTAAGACATTGTGTTGTTTGTTGTTTTTATTTGGTGTTTCAAACCCTAAAGGTTTGTGTGAGATTCTAGGGTTTTGTATGTTGTTCTGAATATTTGATAGTCTCTTATTGGGAGTTTAACGGATTTTATATTTTACCTATTTTGTTCTGAGGAAAGTTTATTTATATTTAAGTGGTTTGGAAATCCGAATTTGTGTCCTCTTAGAATTGGGTTTTGCTTTGTTCAGGAAATTATTATCCTTTCTAGGCTTTATTATTAGGGTCTAGGATTACATCTAGATGGATAAGGACAAGTCCCCTGGCCATGGTGGCAGTTTACCGCCACCTTCAGGGCGATACTTGGGGTTTTCACCTGGTGGCAGTACTTTCAATGTGAAACCTGAGCCATCCACCTCGTCGTTTCCGCCTTTGGCCGCTGGTGGTAGCCCAGATGCGGGTCATTTTGCGAGATTGTCTACTGATTCCGGTCAGTTTAGCCATGATATTAGCAGAATGCCTGATAACCCGCCGAGGAAATTGGGTCACAGAAGAGCACATTCTGAAATCCTAACCCTTCCTGATGATATCAGTTTTGATAGTGATCTCGGTGTAGTGGGTGGTGTGGATGGTCCTTCGTATTCTGATGAGACCGAGGAAGATCTGTTTTCTATGTACCTTGATATGGATAAGTTCAATTCTTCCTCTGCTACATCATCCTTCCAAGTGGGTGAGCCATCTTCTTCTGCAGCAACTTCATCTGCAGAGATTGTGGGCACTGGTTCTAATGAGAGGCCTAGAGTTCGGCACCAACATAGTCAGTCCATGGACGGATCGACGACCATCAAACCAGAGATGCTTGTTTCAGGTCCAGAAGAGATCTCTCCAGCAGATTCCAAGAAAGCCATGTCTGCCGCTAAGCTTGCAGAGCTTGCTCTAATTGATCCCAAGCGTGCGAAAAGGTATAGTTTTTTTCTTCTGCAATTATATCCTTGTTTGACTAGCTTTTCAAGGAAGTTGTGCAAATCAATGGGTTTAATATTTTTCTTTATTTTTTATACTAATAACTCTGCTTTCAGCTACTAATGTACTTTATACCTATTATATACCAAGTGATATTGGGTTTTTTTTTTTGTGGTACTTATTTATCCTCGTCTAATTATCTAGCGGTCGAAAATATTGGCTTTCTGCTAAATCATCCTTGCTGGCAGAATCCCGAGTGATTATGAGGCTTTGCAGGGAGAATTTTATGCGTGCAATTCTATTCACACATATACATGTATTGGATGTGCATCTGTTTAACGTGTATTAAGCGTGATATGCAGGTGTATTTGTCCTTGAAAACTTTCTTTAATTTTATTGTTCAGATATTTGTTTGTATTTGAAACAGAGATATTGATTTTCTTATTTACTTTAATTGGAAAAAAAAATTTATTTTTTGGGAAAAGAAATCCAGTCTGCATCTGACTGATTGAAATGGAAAATCTGAACTAATCCAGACTTCAATACATTGCAATCTATTGTGGTAATTGAGCAGTATAAATAAAAGTGAGAACGGTTTCAGGGTGACCGTGATGTAGGTTTGAAAGTAAAGGAGTTTAGGCAGCAAGGTCTTGAGAAGGATGATATTCTATGACAAGGGAATAGTAGGAAAAAATAATATAATGAGAGAGAGAGAAAGAGAGAGAGATGAGATGGTATAAGAAATGGGGAGAGATAAAAGAGTCAATTTGTCTCGTAGATGAGTAACTAAAAAGCAAAATAAACTAAAGAATTCAAGAGGGCCGAGGAAGTAAAGGAGAGGAGTGTTAAAATCAAGGAGGGGGCTTAAAGCTGATATTTCCGCCATGGAGGGCCAGTAGAGAGCGGAACTTTAGGGCAAAGGGTGTGTATAAAAGGAAAAAAATTGAAGAAAAAAGATGTGTTTAAGTATACATGGTAATCTTCCATATGTGTTATGATATATTCACGGTATATTCAATTTAGATAGATTTTTCTATTTGCCTAATAAAAGGCCCTATCGGAATTTGTTTTTGTCTTCTTAAACCAAACTAAAGGAGCATTAATGGGCTGGTTCAGTTGATTTTCTCATTTTCTAATTTCTTGCGCTCCTAATTTGCTTCTCAAGTAATTTATGCCTGTTAGCATTCATACGTTTGTCTCATTATTTTCAAGCTCAGTTCTGATTTGCATTGTTGTATTGTTGATTCATGTTAGTTTTCCTTCATTTTAGCGGTAATATATCCCAGATAAGTATTGTGGGGAGAGATGGTCAGCCATATTTGATATTTTGGTGGGTTCTGTGCTGATAATTTCCCAATTGCAGTGCTTGTGAAAGGATTTGTTGGTTTGTGGTTATAGCTTCTGTCATAAGATAAGTTTATGGGATAAGTGGCGCCTATTTTCCCTTTAAAATCAAGTATGGAGTAGATCAGAGGCTTAAATATTTGTTAGGCTTGTTGTCCTTAGAATAGAGGGGTGAAAAAGAGAAAACTTAGTAGCCTTATTTTGTGCCCATGAAGTTATTATCTTGTGTGTTGTTAAAACTTGGAAAACTGAAGAAATCTTTGCCGTTGTTCTATGTTTTGCTAAATGTACATACAAGTTTAGGTCTGCCGATGGTATTTAAAATATTCATATGGTTGTCAAGACATTCTTTTGTATGTGTTTTTGTGTGCGTCTCTCTCTCTCTCTCTCTCTCTCTCTGTGTCTCTCTTTGTCTCTCTCTCTCTCTCTCTATATATATATATATTTGTAAAGACACTCTTTTGTTTGTGTTTTTGTGTGTCCGTGCGTCTATAAATGTAGATATGCATATTTATATCTATATATTTGCGAAGAGTTTTCGGTTCTTGTGCTTTTTTGTGTTCTGTTCGTATCATTAGATCCAAAGGAATGTCTTTAGAAGTCAACGTTTTCTGATGTTTTCCTCAACTTTTATAGAGATAAGTAACCTGAGCTGAGAGAATAATTATAATCTGTGGCACGATGGCTTGGTCTTCTTGTCTTTTGCTTTTGTTAGAATTGTTTGATGAGATAGTCTCACAAGGCGAGTTAATAATGCTATGTTGATGGATTTCTCCTCCCATTTTATTTTCTTTCTTCTCTGTCCCTTTCTCCTTCCCCACACACCTTAAGGATTCCCCTTGTTCCTTAATTTTTTCTTAGGGATTCTGCTTGTTTCTTAATTTTTCTTCCCTGGCTTAAAAAAAATTTTGTTTTGTGTCTCTGTGTGTGTGTTTTGATAAGAAACTGAATAACTTTTATCCATAAGGATTACAAGTACAAAAAATTTTGGACTTAAAAAGTAAAATGCGTTGCTGTAATCTTGCTTTTGTCCCACTTAAACATCATGTTGCTACGTGTGTCTTATGCAATAGGATTTGGGCAAATAGGCAGTCAGCTGCTAGGTCAAAGGAAAGGAAGATGCGGTACATTGCCGAGCTTGAAAGAAAAGTTCAGACCCTGCAAACTGAAGCAACCTCACTGTCTGCCCAGTTGACTCTCTTGCAGGTAAAGTATAAATACTTGGCAGAAAATTTTCTTTATGGTTGAAACTAGAATATGATTCCGTAGCTTGGGTGTCTATTGGTAGAGACTAGCCTACAGTTATCTTAGTCTGATAATCTACAAGTCGTTGATCAGTGACTGTTCTCTCCTTGTGTGTATTCTCTGAGCAGCGAGATACAAATGGTCTGACAGCAGAGAATAGTGAATTGAAGTTGCGCTTGCAAACAATGGAGCAACAGGTCCACTTGCAAGATGGTGAGAATCCCGCCTCCCTTCTCTTTTTATTTTTTTCCTCTTTCCTGGGCTAATCACTATTGCCTGTTTCTGATTGCTTCCTTTTTGCCATGATTGTTTTTCCCTGTAAAATCTCGAGAACAAAAAAGATATGATCTTTATCTTCTGGTATATTGTTATGGTGTAGGACATTTTCCTAACATGAATCGTTTGTAAAGCAAGACCTGGATGATAAATCATTTGTAAGGCGAGACCTGGATGATGGAATAAATAAATGCTTCCATTAATTGTTTGCTTATGATAAAGTTAAAAGCGGTAAACAGTTAATTAAGGGTCCAAAAAGGCGTAGCCCATAGGTCATTTTTACTGTCTTTCCTTAGAACGTGCATTCAATTGTTTATTTTTTTTCATGTGTCATAAAACCTGATTACAAAGTTCTAGCTTAGATTGCAATTTTAGCTCATAGTTGCTGACTCTTTGGATTGTGCCAAAAACATAGGAGTCATGCAAGCCTGAAACCTTTCAATTTCTAAATGTGTGCACTTGAATTAAAGATGACTAGGATAGTTATGGTGTTTGAAAGATATTTTCGTGGCTGTTTCACCTCTTTCTTTTAAAATTGAACCATCCATGAGGTGTTGTTTTCTATCTTCCCTATTCTGAATGCCAAATCCATATTATTAGATTCTGTGTAAGTTTGAACTTTCTAGGAAGTATGAATTAATTGTGTCTAATTTATTGGTTTTGCACAGGTACGCATGAGTGCCTGCGAGGTCACTTAAACTAATTCATATCCTATTTTAATCTTGTACGAGTGGAATATGAATAAAAAATGCTTGCTTGATCTTTCAAGAGTAAATGCAAAACAAAAATCCTATCTTGAACTTGCAAGACTGTACTATGAAATAAAAATCATTCTTAAATATTCTAGGATTCCTTCCCCTTGTATATTCTAGTTAGCGTATCACTTTGTGGTTGATGACAAAGCCGACAAGTTCCAAATTGTTTCCCTCTCACTTTAACCTCTTTTTTTATTAATAGCTCAACTATGGAAGATTCTTTTTCTCCATGGAGGCACTTTTTTTTTTTTGGATAAGAAACTGGAGAATTTTATTAAATAAAGAAAGGAAAGAAAAGAACAACAGGGGACAAGGAGTGCGCCAAAACAAAACACTTATGGAAACAAAACCATTGCAAAATTGAATCCCAATCCCTCAATAAATCAGAGAAAGAATAAGAATTAAAGTCTTTAACTTGAGAAGACCAGAGAGCAACCCAAAACCTATCTCTCTCCCAAACTTCATTAGAATCTCCCTCTATATCAAAAATCCTATTGTTCCTCTCTAGCCACAAACGCAAGTTGTTGAAATTTTCCAGAGCTTCCTGCTGATTTTACTCCTGCCATATAAAAATTCACCATTGAAAAGATCCACAACTCTATTAGAAATCACCCACGAAATCCCAGTAACTTCTAGCATTCAGTTCCAAATATTCAGTAGGCCCCTCTATGCAACTATAATTTACTTTTAGTTGCCTTGATAAGAGGACAAGCAGCAGGTTGCCACTGTTTTGCCTCTTACCTAATCTGGCATTGTACTGACTCTCATGCTTGGATTGTGGGAATGTTTCTGATCCCATCTCTGCATGTGTAGCTGGTTAACTGAACCTAATTATTGACGAACTAGGATGCCCAAGAAAGTGAATCCAGAATGCTAATTTAGCAATCGGGCCTGTAATTTGTTAACCTTATGATCCGGGCTTTCTAAAGATTGTGTGGTTCAGTAGGCACCACAGTTTCAAACACAAATTCAAACTGGAAAAAAAAAAAAAAAAAAAGAGACAAAGAGCATGGGAAAATTTTAGTTCTTGACTAGATGAGGGCACCAATTCCTCAGACTATTCCTCACTCTTCAAAATTTTCCTAGGTGTTAGAATCCGATCAGCTGCAGCATGACAGAATAGAGTGGTTCATTTCTCTTTTTCTTTGTCCTGTGCCTTCATTGTTTAAAGAGGAGACACTAGAAATAGTGGTTTTGTTGATGGCTTCACTGATGCCTTTGTTGATGTCGTTTTGTTGGACTTGGAGCTGATGATCTACCTTCCTTGGTTCTGTGTATCTAGTCTTGGATAAACAATGTTCTTCTCTAACTTGAAATCCCATGTAGGATGTTCAAGGTTATATTTTTATGTTTTGTTTTACTTCCATCTGGTTGGTTGGCCGATCTGCTTGATGATCACACAAGGGATGAGGCTGTTCAAGACTCATTATATATAGGTGGAAATTGTGAAGCAATAATTACTACTTGATAGAGTGTTTGGGAACCAAGTTGGAATTTAAATGAGCTTTATACTGTAATAGTTGGAATATTGGCGTTACAACTTGGTTTCCAAACACGCTAGTAAGTTATATGGAGGAACACAGAAATTATAACCCCAACTTGGTAATGTATAACATTGCTTTTTATTTTTCTGGCAGCATTGAATGATGCACTCAAAGAGGAAATTCAACATCTGAAGATAATGACCGGGCAGGTGCACCCGAATGGTGGACCTATGATGAACTTTTCCTCTTTCGGAGCTGGGCAGCACTATTACCCGAACAGTCATGCCATGCATACTCTTTTAACAGCTCAGCAGTTTCAACAGCTCCAGATCCATTCTCAGAAGCAGCATCAGTTTCAGCAGCAGCAGCAACAGATGCAACAGGAACAGCAGCAGCAGCAGGCACAGCAACAAGAAGGTGGGGAACCGAAGATCAGAGGAACCGTGTCTTCTCCAAGTCAGAAAGAAACTGCACCAGATGTCGTTTCATCCGCGACGACAGACTCTTGAAGATAAATATGCAGCTGAGAAAATTAATCATGCCAGTTATTGTTCAAATTAGTAGTTCTGTCACCATTTAGGAACACATACCTTTTTCCTTTCCCCTTTTTGCCGTTTAGAGAGGTACATCAATATAAACTACATTTTTTGTAGGTTGCTCAACGCATGCTCCTAGTTCAAGATTGAATTATTTTTATTACACATGTTTCCGTTGGCATAGTTGTAGCACCTTGTGGTCTTTAGTTCTGTTACATTTAGATATTGAAGATTTGTTTTCAGCTGCGCATTTTCAGAGCCTCCTTATGGAGATTAGGTTATCATGTTTATCTCATGATTACTTAGAATATTCAGTTGAAGTTTGTCTTATTATTTCGATTTCTCTATAGTTTAGTTACTGTAAACTGTTTCTCTATAAATAGTTCACATACAGTTTAGAATTGAAGTTCTTTGGATTTTGTTATTGTTATTATATATTTTGTTTTAATTTTTTTTTCCCTTAGGGCTCTTGCACAGATCCTCCGTTCCTATTCCATGGCTTCATTTCTCTTCTTGGTTCTCTTTTCTATCTAGACTACCTCCTCTCTCTTGGTTCTACGTCAGCTGGCATAAGACTGTCACGCTCCGGAGTACGGGAGGTGACGTGACGGATTATTTAAATTAATTAAAGGAGAGTTTACTTAAAAATCAAGAGTTTAGGGGTTTGAATTAAATATAAAATGTGAAAGTTTCAAGAAAGCCATTGCATGAAAAATAAATATTAAATAATAAACATAGCGAGTATGGGTCCCACTGACCTACAACTTGTGCACACACATGGTACTGACTAATAATACAACCACAGTCTCAGTACAAATAAAGTTAAAATCTTACATGCTTGATTAAATAATACAAATAAATCTACTAGTATTTCTACTGCTTCTGAGTCTTGTCCGTTGAGTCTTCTCTGAACCTAAATGAAAATCCACCTAGGGGGAATTTAAGAAAAAAAGAGAAATGTGAGCGAAAGGCTCAGTAAGACTATGTTTTAATAAATCATTTAATTTTAAAAAAAATCTCATTATTGAAGGCATTGTTTAAAAGAAACATTGAATAAATAAATAAAATTTAAATAAATCCACTGGTAAGCATCAACAAAGACTTTCAAGCATATAATGTCAAATGGCATTTTTGAAATAATTTAAAAGTACCAAGGGTATTTTGGTCAATATACTAAATAGATATAAAAAAATTCTAAAAAATTTGAAAATAGGTTGAAATAAATACTGTGGAATAGATTTTAGATGAAATAAAATTTTTTGATTTGCACATTAATAATTAATTTAATTATAATGATATCTGTTAGAAAAATAATGGGTGTTATAAGGACGTATGTTTATTGACGTGTGTTTATTGACTATAAGAGCTTTTGAGAAGTTACCTTTTTGTGCTAACATGCCAATGCCAGAAACAGTTTTTTGTCTGAGTTATGGTGTTATGATTAAATTTCTATAGAACCTCAAGCTGCTCTTTGGTGAAAGGACTTGCCTCTGAGGATGACGAGTTTTCATTTGTAGTAGCAATGTTGGCATAGCCTTCTCTATCATTTGCTAGTCATGAAGGCTTCCAATCAGTCAGTTTATGTCACGCCCCGGAGTACGGGAGGTGACGTAGCGGGTTATTTAAATTAATTAAGAGGGAATTTAATTAAAATCAAGAGTTTAGGGGTTAAGTTAAATAATAAAATATAAAAGTTTCAAGAAAGCTATTGCATGAAAAATAAATAATAAATGTAGCAAGTATGGGTCCCACTGACCCACAACTTGTGCATACACATGGTACTGACAATATAATAATACAACTACAGTCCAAACACAAAGAAAGTTTAAAATATTACATGCCTTGTTTAAATAATACAAATGATATACTAATCCTTCTACTGCTCCTAGGTTCGGTCCGCTGAATCCTCTCCGAACCTAAATGGGATTCCACCTAGAGGGAGAAATTTAAAAACAAAGAAAATGTGAGCGAAAGGCTCAGTAGGACACTATTTTATCAAATTATTTAATTTAAAGGAAAATCTCATTATTGAAGGAATTATTTAAAGGAAACATTGAATAAATAAATAAATTTAAATAAAACCGTTCTTACCCAAAACAGTTTATTAGGTCGACCAGAAAATATCGTTTTCTTTTTCTAGGCAAACCATAAGAATATCACCACCGTAGTGGCCTAGTTGGGTTTTGAGACCTGCCCCCAAGGTCGATCGCTACACGACCCGATCTCTGATATGGCATCATGCCTATGTGTTTATTTTCGTCATCATTCAAAACCCATTTACCGAGTATTGTCAATTACATTCATTATGAAGTTCTTTTCAGTTCACGGTATATTAAAATATAACCGATAAATTCATTTTCAATCAACCGTTGAAAACATTTTTATGGAAACCATTTTCAAAGCCAAATCATTTGAAACTAGGCTACCAAAGAATAGGGTAGAAGTCCTACCTCGATACTCGTGTCGATGCCCTACACCGTAATCCCGGTTCGCTATACGTTAGTTTCACGGAACCACGAACGATCCTAGATACACACTAAGTCGATCAATATCTAGTTCGAGACATTCTATGTTACTAAACCATTTCATGATGTCTTAGTGTGCCATTTGTATTTATAAAATTGTTCTACAAGGTTGGAATTTAAATCGGGGTTCAAAATAGTGAAAACAGGTGAAAAATCACAAAATTTCTCATGCCCGGCTAGCTTGCCGGACTCCCTGCTTCGGCCGACCGAACTGTGCAGTTTGGCCTGCTGGAAATCAGGTCCGGTCAGCTGGACATTCCTAGGTTCGCCCTGCCAGACAGATGAACTCCAGCCTGCCGATCCTTTGAATCTGGCCTGCCGAATTGGGAAAACCCAGAAATTCCAACCACGGGTTTTCAATCTCCCAAAATCCAAATCTTGATTTTAACCTGTTTTTCTCAAATCTCAGGCATGGAAAACAATCATAAATGATAGAAAAACATGCTAGAACACTTTTGAACTCATTTAAACAAGATTTAAACTCAAAAATCTCAAAAATCTGAAAATGGGAAAATGAGGAGAAAAATGAAAAATCTTGAATCTAATCCGTTTTTTTTTAATCTAAGCTTAGATTCTAGTTGTTCTAAGTTCATTTAACTCGAATCAAAGGTTTTCTAAGCTCCAACAAACTTAAATTTCAAAAATGCACAAAATTGAAAATTTTGGAAAAAGTTCAGAAATTTCAAAACTAACCTCGAATCGAAGCCTCAATCTACGTTCTCGGTTGCCAAATCACATTCCCGAGCTTCCTCCTTGCTAACCCGAAGCTTGGATCTGAATTTTGATTCAAAAATTTGAGAGAGAATTGAGAGAGAACGAGAGAAACCGAGAGAGGAAGAGATGGGGCTCACGGGCAAGAGAGAGAGGAGAGAGAGAGTGAGAGCTGAGAGTGAAGAGAGAGGGAGAGGTGAGAGAATAAATAGAGAGAAACGGTGGGCGATTTTACTGTGCGAAAACCAAATGCCACCCACGGTTTTGTCAAACGGAATATTTTTAACATTTTACAAATTGTTGTGCTTTAAAACTCAAAACATCATTTTAAAACAATAAGAAATCATTTGAATTTATTAAATTAACAAAATAACTTAAAATTCAAAATTTAACCAAATAATCAAATTAATGTTGAAACATTAATTATGGCACACTAATTCATCATTTTACATTACAATAACATTAAATAAATCTCGGGGCGTTACAGTTTACCATGTATTTTCCAGCAACTTTCTCTAAGGTGTCTAGGTTTACGGCAGTGGTCACACCAAGGTCTCCCTTTTTTTTGTCGATTGTCACTATTGTTATTGGATTGGTGTCCTCGAGCAGCAAGAGCAGATCCTTCTAGAGTTAAGATAGAGTTTTGGGATCCCATCATCACCTTTTTTTTGCTTTCCTCATGACGAACTTCAGAAAACGCCTCTTGGATACTTGGAAGAGGCTTGGTTACCATCATTCTCCCTCTAACCTCGTCAAGATTTTTGTTGAGGCCGAGTAGAAATTTGAACTTTCATTTTTGCTCCATAATTTTCCTGTATGACACTATGTCTTCAGAACACTTCTAGTTATAGACTTCGAACATATCGAGTTGTTGCCAAAGGCGGGTAAGGCTAATTAAATTACTAGGTGACCGTGAGGTCTCCTTGGCGTAAATCGTGTAGGTTTTGCTTCAATCTCGAATAGCTTTGCGGTGTTTTTAGTGCTGGAATACATCTCCCTTGTAGCGTCCTAGATTTCATTCGTAGGTGAAAATTTCCTCTTATGTCGTTGTTCATCGAATTAATCAGCCACAACATCACCAAGTGATTCTCAGCCTTCCACTCTTGAATTTGGGGTCATCCTTTGGAATTGTGACCACACCTGTGAGATAATCATCCTTGCCTTTTCCATAGACATACATCATCACGGAGTAAAACCATTGAAGGTAATTATGCCTGTTGAGTTTTTTAGACATGTATGCCCTAAGGAGTAAAAATGTAATATGTTTTTGGAGACATTTTTATCAATAAAGAATTTATTTATTATTAATATACCAAATTTTGTCCTCTCTACGTTCATATTTGTTGAATGTATGTTAAGCAAACAATAGTCTGAGACTGTCGGTCTAAACCTTAAGAATTGGGCATATGATGGAGAGATTATGCGGAAGACACGATTCTTAAGGTGATGGTCTAAATCATACGACCTGCAATCGAGGGAATAAAGTTAGGCGCTTTATTCATGCAAAGATTGTTATGTTGTCTATATCCCTTTAGGGAGATGGTTTGTCTTGACCATCGGAGGTGGACTCTGTGAATAGAAACATTGGCACATTGTCATAGGTGACAATCTGTTAGATCAGGACATAAAGTGAATTGATTTGGATTAATAATTCTGTCTCGACAAATCGATTCACTTTAGACAATCATTTGTGTTGTATCTTAATCCTGAGATGAATAGTGAGTCTGTTGTCTTGACTTGTGTCTTTTGATGTACCAAAGGGTGACACCCACATCTTAATAGTGGTATGCATGCCAGTATGTTGGAGGCATGACTCTTGATGGCGTAAACTTATTATTCATAAATATGGAATCTATAGCTCCTCTTTAGGAGTAATGATATCCTCTTATATGTGTTATCCTGTAATTGAAAAACTAGAGTGCTCAACCATTTGGATACACAGGTATAACCGAATGGTATACTATCATTGGATAGTAAGTTTTCTAATAGTAAGATAATGGAATGTAAGATAAAAATAATCGAAAAGGTAAGACAAAACTAGTCCTTAAGCCGATTATGGATTATCATATGGGGATACGATACACTATGATATGTCATGGAGACTTAGCTATACGAGCTTCGTAATTCTATATAGTTCGAGAGTACAGCTCCAAGCTTTTAGTGGAGTAGCGTTGGAGTTGATAATTATGAAATATATATCTAGGATATTGGGTTTCATAATTATCGGGACCTTGAACTATATAGATCTATTTGGTCCCATTTGCTAGCTCACAACATCCTGTAATGACACGATGTGCTTTTCTAATAATTGGTAACTTATGTCGGATTTATTAGATTGGTTGAAATTTAAAAGAATCAAATAATTCATGTCTGTTTATCGGTTGAATTAATTTTGTGATAAAAAAAATTAATTCAAGATAAACTTGTTGAATTATAAGGATCGGATAATTCTTATCTGTTTATCGGTTGATTTAATTTTAGATAAATTAGGTCAAGATAAACTTGTAGAATTATTTGGAATTCATTTATTTTCTTAGAGATTATCTAGATAAAGTTGTTTTGATCAGATAACTTATCTATTGGGTTATTTGAATTAAAACTGAGACTTTATCCTATAGAATGTCGAGTGAAAAATAAAAGATTTGTGAGATTTTTATTCGGCAGTTTGGCCTACTGATGGACATGTTCGGCCTGCCGATGGGACCTGTTCGCCCTGCCGATGGGACCTGTTTGCCCTGTCGATCAGCGAAGGATAAGATCACGTGTTTCCACGCAGATCTTATCAGATATTGATCTGAACTTGATTCTATTTCAAGTTTTTGAAACCTAATCTGATAAGAACTGATCCCAAGACCAATCTCTATATAAAGGGAGTAAGTCTTAAGAGTTACTCAGATCAGTTGAGAGATTAAGAGTGATACTCTATTAGTGAGAATATGAAAAACTCCTTGAAAGCTTTTGTTCACAAATCACGAACACTTGCTTTGGGTTCTCTTGATTGGTTGGAAGGAGAGTTACCTAGTGGAAGAGCTGTACGTGTGAGACCACACTCACTTCGGTCGTGGAAAGAGAATAGCAAAGAAGACTAGTTGGTTGAGGCTCTTCTGGAACGTTACTTCTCTTCACGTTTTGCGAGGGTTCTTCAGCAATCAAAGGTTAGTAAAATCTAGTTAATTTATACATATAGCATGTCAAACTTGTGTTTTAAAAATTACTCTGATATAAAATTTTTAAAATTTTGCTGCGCACTCTTTTTTCAACAATTGGTATAAGAGCTATGGTTTTTACATAAATTTACGAGTTTGTGATCATGTTATATGTTTAAATTTTGTGATCTTAATCTCTTCTATGCTTGAATTTAGTTTTATAGAGAGTTGGCACTTTAGGTTTCTATATATTATATATGTTGTCATGGATTATGTGGTGAATGTTCATTAATTAATTATTGTTGATTAAATGTTATTTAATTAATTATTAATTAATTAATTTATACCTGTTATGGTTCCTTAGAGGTTAGAATGTGTATCTATTTTTTTTTCATGTAATTAGATAGTAGACTATCATCTCCGTCTAGGAATTATTATTTAGTTTTAAATTTGTAAGAATTTTGTAATTAAATAATTATTCAGAGAAGACGGATCTAGAGGATTGATGATGATGCTCCCATGTATTTCCTGAGTATCTAATTTTATGTTTTTGAATTGTTGAAAATAAAATTGATGAATTGCATTTAAAAATTGTATTTTTTGGAATGAAGATTTCTGCTCGGCCGACATGCCGAACCTCACAGTTTGGCAGGCCAAGGGTCGCAGATCGGCAGGCCAGACTTGTGGTTCGGCAGGCCGTCCGTGGAGTAGAAATCAGGTGGCTCGACGGCAGGCCAAACTTCCAGGTCGGCAAGCCGAACTTTCATGAGTTGGCAAGCCGATCTTCCTGATCGGCAGGTCGATGGAGCATGACCGGCAGGCCAATCACCCAGATCAGCTTGCCGACCGAGAGCTAAAAAAATTTCCAGAAAAGGTATGAACGTAAAGAGGACAAGATTTGGTATATTAATAACAAATAAATTCTTTATTAATAAAAATGTCTCCAAAAACATATTACATTTTTACTCCTTAGGGCATACATGTCTAACAATCTCCTACTTGCACTAAGTGAGTAAATATGACAAATCTCGCATCCCCATAGCTTCCACATGCCTCTCAAAGACTCTCCCAGTAAGTATCTTCGTAAATGGATCAACTAAAATTGTCCTCTGACGTGATCTTGCACACCGTGACATGCCCGTCCTCAACGAATTCCTTTATCATATGATACTTTCGATCAATATGCTTACTCTTCTTGTGAAATCTTGGTTCCTTAGCATTAGCTACCGCCACACTGTTATCACAATACAGTGATACCACCTTATCCATACCAGAAACTACCTCAAGATCCCCAAGGAACTTGTGGAGCCACACTGCTTCTTTCAAAGCATCACTAGCTGCCACATACACGGCCTCTATCGTTGAATCCGAAGTCGATTTCCTAGAATCTGGACATGATTGAAAATCTGAGTCAGTGTATCCTAGAGGAGTCAAGTCTTCACCCGAATGCACAAGCATATACCCTCGAGTCCTTCTCAGGTACTTAAAAATATGCTTTACCGCAACCCAATGGTTCAGTTCTGGATCCGCCTAAAATTGACTTACAATCCCGACCGCATAGCTAATATCCGGTCACGTGCAAAGCATGGCATACATGAGACTACCCACTGTCGAAGCATAAGGCACATTCTTCATGTATTCTCTTTCTTCATAAGACTTTGGAGAGTCTTTCTTAGAAAGAGTAATTCCAGACCTAGATGGTTGCCCACCTTTCTTGGAATCATGTATTGCAAATCTCCTGAGAATTTTATCTATGTAGTCGGCCTATGACAAAACTATCATTTTGTTCTTCCTATCCCAAAAGATCTGGATACTGAGAACAAAATTAGCCTCACCTAAGTCCTTCATGTCAAACTGCTTGGTCAACCATAATTTGACCAATGACAATGCCCCAACGTCATTGTCAATTAGCAGAATGTCATCTATATAGAGCAGTAGAAAAACCACCTTCCTATCCTTAATGTGTTTGTAAACACATGGTTCATCCACATTTTGTGAGAAGCCATAAGTCTTGATCACCTGATCAAATCTTATGTTCCAAGAACGAGAAGCCTGTTTGAGTCCATAAATTGACTTCAGCAGCTTACAAACCTTACCCTCTTGACCCGTGACCTTGAACCCGTCTGGTTGTTCCATATAAATGGACTCATCAAGATAGCCATTCAAAAAAGCAGTCTTGACATCCATCTGTCAAATCTCGTAGTTGAGAACGGCAGCTATGGACAAGAGAATCCGGATGGACTTAAGCATGGCTACAGGCGAAAAGGTTTCCTCATAATCGATTCCTTCCTTTTGCGTATAACCCTTAGCTACCAGTCTAGCCTTAAAGGTTTCGACCTTTCCATCCACTCCTTTTTTCCTCTTGTAGATCCACTTATACCCTATGGGTTTTACCTCTTCGGGAAGAACCACAAGCTCCTAGACCTGATTAGTGTCCATACACTTCATTTTTGTGTTCATGGCCTCTGTCTAGAGTTTTGAATCAACATCCTCCATAGCTTCTATGTAAGTATAAGGATCCCTGCCATGTTGATTCGATTCAGCCAAGAAGACCTTCCCATTGAACATATACATCTTAGGTTGACGCCCGATCCTCCCACTACGCCGAAGTCCCTGAGTTTGGTTTTTCTACACTGATTGGAACGGTTTCATTTGGAACCTCCGGAGTCATCAGATCACTCCTTAACTCCTCAAGCACCACTTTGCTTCTAGGTTTAAAGTCGTTCATGTAACTCTCCTCAAGGAAAGTTGCATTAGTTGAAACCACGACTTTATTTTCCTTTGGGTTATAGAAATAACCCCCTTTAGTCTCTTTTGGATATCCTACAACCATGCAAACTTTCGAACGTGCTTTCAACTTATTCGGATCCTTAAACAGAATATGAACCGGACATCCCCATATGCGAATATGGCTTAAGGATGTCTTTCTACTCGTCTACAACTCGTGAGAAGTTTTATGGACCGATTTTGAAGGCACATTGTTCAAAAGATCACATACGGTTTGTAGTGCATATCCCCAAAAGGATAAAGGCAATGATGAATAACTCATCATGGACCTAATCATGTCCAACAAAGTCGTATTTCTTCTCTCCACTACGCCATGCTGCTGAGGAGTGCCCGGCGTAGTCAAATGGGATAAAATCCCATTCTCTAACAAGTGTTCCTAGAACTCATCAGAAAAGTATTCCCCACCTCGATCCGATCGAAGTGCCTTTATGGGTCTACCCAATTGCTTTTCCACTTCAGCCTGAAACTTCCTGAACTTGTCAAAAGTTTTGCTTTTGTGATGCATCAGGTACACATACCCATATCTTGAGTAATCGTCAATAAAAGTGACGAAGTACTCATACCCTCCTCGTGCCCGGATGTTCATCGGTCTGTAAACATCACTATACACAAGTTCTAGAACCCCTTCGGTCCTAATACCCTTAGACCCGAATGGTCTTTTGGTCATTTTACCCTCTAAACAAGATTCACATTGAGGTATAGATTTCACCTTTAAGTGACTTAAAGGTCCATCCCTTACCAAGCTTTGAATCCTATTTAGGTTAATATGACCAAGACACAAATGCCAAAAATAAGTCTTATTAGAGTGAGAAGTTTTAAGTCTTTTAGAGTTATTATCATTCATCTCAGCATTAAGCAATAAGTCCATCTTAGGTTTGATAAAATATAGATTATTTTGCATCCATCCAGAACAGATAAAAGATTTGTTTTTACGAATCATCACTTTGTCATTAAAAGAAACCAAGTAGGAGTCTTTAAATAAACAAGCTACAGAAATTAAATTCCTTTTAAATTTAGGAACATAAAAACAATCTTGCAAAAACAAATTCCTATAATTATCAAAATAGAGATGGACGTCTCCCACTTCTTCCGCTGAGACCAAGGATCCATTGCCTATTCGAAGCGTGAAGTCCTCATGCAGCAGACTTCTCGTTTCTTTGAACCCCTGTAGAGAAACACAAAAATGATTAGTTGCACCAGAATCTATGACCCAAATGTCACTAGATTCTTTAAGCAAACAAGTTTCTAAATATAGAAGATCACACTTACCTCCTTTGGAAAGGAAGTCCTTGCAATGCTTCTTGATATGTCCGACCTTTCCACAAAAGAAGCACTTAAGCTTCTTCAGGTTCTTCTTCTTCTTCTTCTTGCTTTTGGTGGTAGCAGGAATAGAGGACTTCCCGTTCTTGGCCCGGTGCTTCTTTCCATTTCTAGAGTTAGGATTGGAACAAGAAGCAGCTACTATGTTGGCCTCACCACCGGCAAGAGACTCCCTGTTCAGCAGTTCAAACTCCTGTAACTGTTTCATTAGTTTTGTTAAGGTCATATCCCGTCTATTGCTTAAATTAAAAGTAGCTCTAAATGGAATAAATTCCTTAGACAGAGTCTCAAAGGCCATAGTCATCTGAGTTTCAGCATCGATGTCGGCTCCATTGGTTTGAGCCTCAGCGAGGTAACCCATGACCAACATCATGTGCTCCTTTACAGATGTCCCTGGTCTCTGTTTATAGTTTAAGAGTTTTCGAAGTGCCCTTGTCGTTTTGTTATAGCCCGGCCTCCAAACATGTCCTCAAGATTATCCAAGATCTGCTTCGTAATCTCATAATCCTGATGTTGAGCCTGCAGTATGTTATTCATGCTAGCCATAACATAGCAGCGGGCCTGATCATTAGCATCTTTCCAGCGATCATACGCTTAAAATTGCTCATTATTTGAGTCTCCCGTAGGCTCAGGAGGACAAGGGGTTGTCAGTACATATTTCAGTTTCTCAAAGGACAGGACGATATCCAGGTTTCATTTCCAATCATTATAGTTCTCACCGGTTAATAAGTTTTTGTCAAGTATCAATAATAAAACATTTTTAGACATTTTTAATCTATGATAAAGAATCATATACCAAACATAAGCAAACATATGATAATAATTTAGCAAGATAACACAATCATGTAAAAATCATACAAATATGTTTATGTGTCAAAACTTTAAAATATCACAACCTTACAACGATAATTCCCAACTCATAATTCAACAAGCTCCTAGGGGAGTCATGCCAAATTCAATCAGGAACACGGATCCCCTCCTGATTAATATATGCCATCCAGGACCCGTATGATCCAGCATATATTAATAATCGTTTCTTTGGTCATTAATTTTATTAACAGAGCTCCTAGGAGAGGTTAATAATAAATTAACGTGAGTGTATAACCATCGTTTCAATTCTTTATCTATGATTTATAATCACCACCTTGGGGTGTACAACCATAAATTATGCTAAAATATCTTATTCTCTTAGAGATCTAATCTGGTACATGATAGAAATCCCTTCCTAGGGGTCGGGACCACCATGTTCTGCTTATGGACCAACGATGGAGGTCTTAGATTCTCTCTTCGAAAACCTTCTCCCACTCAATCTTTTGAAATCAATGTTTTATTTTAAGAATATGCATGAACAATTTTTAATATGAGCGGCACTTCTTATTCTATATGACATGTTATCAATACACATGGCAAATCATATTATAATGCAGACAAGCAAAGCAATCAAGCAAAGCTACAAGCAAAATAATATATAATCGTAATATTATGGCTCCATCCTAGAGAATAGAAAACTAATGTATGTTAAGCAAACAATAGTCTGAGACTGTCGGTCTAAACCTTAAGAATTGGGCATATGATGGAGAGATTATGCGGAAGACACGATTCTTAAGGTGATGGTCTAAATCATAAGATCCGCAATCGAGGGAATAAAGTTAGGCGCTTTATTCATGCAAAGATTGTTATGTTGTCTATATCCCTTTAGGGAGATGGTTTGTCTTGACCATCGGAGGTGGACTCTATGAATAGAAACATTGACACGTTGTCATATGTGACAATGTGTTAGATCAAGACATAAAGTGAATTGATTTAGATTAATAATTCTATCTCGACAAATCGATTCACTTTAGACAATCATTTGTGTTGTATCTTCATCCTGAGATGAATAGTGGATCCGTTGTCTTAACTTGTGTCTTTTGATGTACCAAAGGGTGACACCCACATCTTAATAGTGGTATGCATGCTAGTATGTTGGAGGCATGACTCTTGATGGCGTAAACTTATTATTCATAAATATGGAATCTATAGTTCCTCTTTAGGAGTAATGATATCCTCTTATATGTGTTATCCTGTAATTGAAAAACTGGAGTGCTCAACCATTTGGATACACAGGTATAACCGAATGGTATACTGTCATTGGATAGTAAGTTTTCTGATGGTAAGATAATGAAACGTAAGATAAAAATAATCGAAAAGGTAAGACAAAACTAGTCCTTAAGCCGATTATGGATTATCATATGGGGATACGATACACTATGATATGTCATGGAGACTTGGCTATATGAGCTTCGTAATTCTATATAGTTCGAGAGTGCAGCTCCAAGCTTTTAGTGGAGTAGCGTTAGAGTTGATAATTATGAAATATATATATGGGATATTAGGTTTCATAATTATCAGCAGCTTGAACTATATAGATCCATTTGGTCCCCGTTGCTAGCTCACAACATCCTGTAACGACACGACATGTTTTTCTAATAATTGGTAATTGATGTAGGATTTATTAGATTGGTTGAAATTTAGAAGAATTAAATAATTAATGTCTGTTTATCGGTTGAATTAATTTTGTGATAAAAAAATTAATTCAAGATAAACTTGTTGAATTATGAGGATCGGATAATTCTTGTCTATTTATCGGTTGATTTAATTTTAGATAAATTAGGTCAAGATAAACTTGTAGAATTATTAGGAATTGATTTATTTTCTTTGAGATTATCTAGATAAAGTTGTTTTGATTAGATAACTTGTCTATTGGGTTATTTTAATTAAAACTGAGACTTTATCCTATAAAATCTCGGGTGAAAAATAAAAGATTCGCAAGATTTTTATTCGGCAGTTCGGCCTGCCGATGGGACCTGTTTGGCCTGTCGATCAGGTGGTTCAGCTTGCCGATCAGCTAAGGATAAGATCACGCGTTTCCACGTAGATCTTATCATATATTGATCCGGACTTGATTCTATTTCGAGTTTTTGAGACCTAATCTGATAAGGACTAACCCCAAGACCAATCACTATATAAAGGGAGTAAGTCTTAAGAGTTACTTAGATTAGTTGAGAGATTAAGAGTGATAATTTATTGGTGAGAATCTGAAAAACTCCCTGAGAGCTTTTGTTCACAAATCACGAACACTTGCTTTGGGTTCTCTTGATTGGTTGGAAGGAGAGTCACCTAGTGAAAGAGCTGTACATGTGAGACCACACTCACTCCGGTCATGGAAAGAGAATAGCAAAGAAGACCAGTTGGTTGAGGCTCTTCTGGAACGTTACTTCTCTTCACGTTTTGCGAGGGTTCTTCAACAATCAAAGGTTAGTAAGATCTGGTTAATTTATACATATAGCATGTCAAACTTGTGTTTTGAAAATTACTCTGATATAAAATTTTTAAAATTCTGCTGCGCACTCTTTTTCCAATAGAGTTTGTGGCTAGTGATGAGGAATAAAGTGGGTTTTGTTCCTCCATGATTGTTTCCAGTTGGTGCCGGCTTTGGATTGGAGGTCACTTCAGATATAGAGCTTTGTCTCTTAGTAGCCATGTCGTACTTTCTCATAGAGGAATTAGGTTTTTAGAGGGGGCTCTAGAACGATGAAGAATTCTAAGAGAGGGAGAAAGAGAGAGTGAATAGCTCTAAATTCTTATACAATATTGAAAGAAACGACATATTACATATAGGGCTAGGCTGCTGAGTGCAAGCCATAAGACTTGGACTAAATCAAGATAGTCAGAGGAGAATCCTCCACTAAATAAGGAAAGAAAAAATAAAGGCAGATTTGGTAACTTAATACCTGATTCTCCTTATTATATAATACTATAAATACACTAACAAAATCCCCAACTTTAAGAAAGAATTCCACACTATTTTCTAAAAAATACAAATACAAGCCATGTTGAACAAGTAGAATAACAAAAATCCATGCACAAAATACATTACAAGAGAAAGCATTAGTGATGCTTTTTGAATCATGTTCTACGCGAGAATGTGCTGTTTACGGCTACATAAAATTGGCCTCTCTTATCTAACTACAAGTTGCATGCCTTTTTACCATGTATATACCTTCATCATGCAAGCAAACATGTTTTCAGTGCTTGTATATCTTGTTAGAAAAGCAAATGACAAATTAGAGAGATTGTAAAATGAATAATAGCAAAATGTGAAGGATTAAAATGTTTTATATTCAAGTTTGCTTAAAAGATAACTGCTTAATCACACAGCCAAAGTGAACGTGCATACTCCACATTAGCAAGGGTAAAAGAGTAATCACTCAACTTAAAAGAAGTGAAAGTTCAATTACAATAATAATCTAGATTTGGAAAACCAAATAATAAAAATTTAGTCCCAAAAAAAACTGTTGATTTACTCACTGGTCGATGGTTCTGAGCTTTGTATAGTTCTTCCCTCATCCATGAATTCTTTAGATTATTCCAATATGTTTCCATGCTTAACCCTTTACGAAGAGCATGAAATGCAGCTTCTGCTGCCAGCATTGGTACAAGTAATATGTCATACTGTCAGCTAAGTGCATGAGATAAAAATATCTCCACGAATTTATTGTTTCTTAGAACACAGATGGAAACATCCTTGAAGGTTTTTTTTAAATGAAAAATTATTCAGAAGGCATTTGTCTGAAGCATATTCTGTTGCATCCATCTAGAATTCAGAATGGAGAGATTAGCATGTACATGTTGTGAACAACAAAAGCCAGACAAAGATCATTGACAGCATAAAAGATAACACTGTCCATGTACAAAATTTTCTTTATATACAAAAGATGAATGCCTAAACTGTATGGCCAAATTATGGCTAACTAGAACATGCGAATGGTTGTTAGAATATCGAGGAGATAAAATTTATGTCAAATAGTTAACTGACGTTTTATGTCAACTTCTAAGCGTATATTTACTTAGTCGGAGTAACGGTGGACTAGTTTTAATTATGTGAGTTATGGCACATTGTAGATGGGACATCTTTTTTATTAAAACATTCAACAATCCAGCATTTCCAAAAAAGTCAACAGGACAACATTTTGTATACGATCTCCAGCTAAATTTATGGCTTAAGATTCACATTTCACGGGTCTAATCTTTGGTCACACAAAGATTCAGACCAGTCCACGCTTTACACGTATATTTAAGTACTTGTGGATTCAACAAACACAATGTAGGACATCTATGGACAGTGAAAATAATCAAAAATTGGATATGTTCTTTTCAAAAGAAAATTTTTGATATGTTTCTAGTTTCTTACTTTCTCTAGACAATTAGAAGAGATGTAAGATAGACATTCTCACTAGCAAAAATAAACCTTTCCTTTTCCTGGTCCCTAAAGAAAGAAAACCCCATTAACCTCCTTATAAATGAAATAAGAAAGTAATTCCTTCTTAAACACACTCTCAAATGCATTTGTTTTGGAATTTTATGAAACTTAGACAAATACGTCAGTTCAAAAATTTTGTAAAACTTGAGACAGTTTGAAAAATAATGGGCTTGCTTTCATTGGAAAAAAAAAAAAAATTGGAACAACACAGATTTTTAAGGGAGGAGAAAACAACATAAACGAGAAAGGAAGGATAACAAGGCTTGCAAAAAAACAAAAAAGGCCAAGCCCATAGCACGTTCTCCCACTCCAAAGAAACTAGAGAAAATAAAAATCTTGAAATCTCTAGCACTAAAAATCCACAAGGATGGTGGATTTCCAAGACTTTAACTCAATCAACAACTACTAAAGAAAAATAATGGGCATCCTGCTTTAGTCTTGTGTTGTTAACGATTTTCGGATATTAATGATCTCTGCCGTTCAAGATAGAGCTTTAAAGATCCATCTATAAGAAAATACCCATGAACCATGATGTAATCCACTTACTTCTTTTTTTTTAAGCTGACCCAAACCATGATACCCAAAATTTCAATATTCAATCGGCTGTGCTCATCGAGCGAATAAGATGAAGATTAAATAAGTTGATAAGGTTAGGGAGTGGTACCTGATTTCATTGCAGCATGAGTTCCTTTCATTGTAGGCACGTTTAAGAAGCGGGCTGAACATCCAATAATTGCTCCTCCCGGAAAAACTGGAGACTGAAATTTAACTCGCATCACATTTGTAATTGAACAACATATTCCAGCAATAAAATGTCATTTAGCATCTGCATTTTATAATGAGAAAATAAAGAAAGAAAGAAAAGTAACATTCTTCCTTTGTCTTCCACCTACGTAGTCGTTGGGTTTGACGTCCTAAAAGGACATTTTATATATAGATAATAAATAAATGAAGTGACATTTATAATTATTTTGGTTGCTTATATGTATTAAGAATATATTTATAAACATCAAGAAAATTTTATAATTATTTATGTGACTATAAATTTAGCATATAAGCGTTATATGCTTAGGGATAAATTTATAGATAATAATCTAAATAGTCCGTAATAATTAATTAAAGTTTGAGATCTTTAATTAAATATTACAAGTACGGTCCAATCTCATTTAGAATGAAATAGTCATTATCCGGACTATTAATGTAGAGACATTGGATTGGAGGTACTTTATATAATAAGATTATATAGGACTAGACGAGATAAATTATGAGTCTCTAATAATCATCATTTACAAATAGAGTATTCAAATTTATCACTATGATGATCGTATATTTGACAGTCTTAATCCTAAGTATTTATTAGACTCCTATCTATGACATTATGTTTTTTGACTTGCATGATAAGATTTATCGAAGCACAAATCATAATTTAGCATCTTCGAAACATAATGTAATAAATGGCTGGGAATAATATTATACAGATATGGAATGCATTCCTTCCTTATGAAAATTAGAGAAATAGTTCTCTTGAGTGATAATTCGAGGCTTGAATAGTAGAGCGTTCGTTCATAATAAGATTATGAATTAACTGTTCATTAGAGAATTATTGAAACTCAAGGATAAAGATATAATAGGAGAAGTAATCGAAAATTGAACCTAGCTCTTATTATAAACTATTTATGCAGGACTGACTTATATGTAATAATTATATCAATAGGCTACTCGTTAATTTTCTTTGAGTAATTCCACTATAATCTCAAGAATTCAATTTCAGGTTTTCAGTGGAGTAATACTGAAACTAATAAATTTGGCACATTAATTAAAGTGTTTGATTAATTGTCAAATTTATTAGATCTTGGGTTATAGGTCCATAGGTCCTCAATGTCACCTCTAAAAACTATATTAGATTTAATGCATAGAATGAATTATACATATTTAATTTAGAATTATTGTATTCTAAATTAATTATTTCACAATTGAGATATTAATGTGATATAGAAAAATGTTTTCTGTGACACATAATATAATGTGATAAATGTTGTCACATTTAATTGAGCATTAGTTAATTAAAAAATTGGTAATATTTGAATAATTTGATTATTTAAATATTATTTTCTAAAATAAATGAGATTTATTTTAAAATTTTAATATATATATATAAGATTTTATTAATATATATATATATACACGCGTAAACAAATTCGTTGTCGAATTCGTTAACGTTTTGTTTTTTTTTATACTTATATATATATATATATAGGTAAACTAAAAAAAAAAAACTTTATGTTTATGAAAAGGTATGTGCGTGTGTATATATATAATTTATAGAATCACAAACATAATTTGGTTAATAAAAAAAAAAGAAAGGAAAAAAGTAAGAATAATGTAAAATATATCTTTTCTTCATATATCTGATATGGTGGTTATTTAAATTTAAAATTAATTGAAAAATTACTAATGGCTCATATATAAAAAGGGAGAGATAACAGTTATCTTAAGAGATTTTTTCATTCACGTAACTTTTGCAGAATACTCAGAGAGAAAAACTCTCAGTTTTTATCTGAAAAAAAAGTTTACTATCTCATGTGTTGAGTACATAGTAGATTCAGAAAAGTGTGAGGAAAATTCATTCTTACTGTTTAACGCATACTCGTCTTTTCATTGATGTGGAGGCATGGATTGAAAGATCGTTGTGTCAAAGAGGAAAGCTAGGATACCTTGATAGCCTTCAAAAGGGTTAGTAAAATTCCTAAAGTTTTTTATTATTAAAATTATATAGCCATTCCCGATGAAAAAAGTTTTTTTAGAAAAGTTTTATTTGTCAACGATTCGTTCTTTTCGTTGCGTTTCGTATTTTAATTCCAACAAATGGTATCAGAGCGGGTTATAGCATATATAATTTTAATTAACATGATTTTATTTTGATAATATCATGTTTTTGACGCATGTTTGTGGGCACTTTGTATCTTTGCAATTTTTGTTCATGTGATGAATGATTATTTTATGAATGATTATTTAATGAATGGATTTTTAGTCGTTAATTATATGATCCTTTTGGATTGATAATTTTATTCTCGGTTTACTTAGATCAAATCTGTATAAATCTATAAAAGATATAGGCTTTTTGTAATATATTATTATTATTTCTTTTTCAAGTATATATATCTACATATATATATATATATATTTTCTTTCTTTCCTCCTTCACCCGCTGCTACACGTTAACACATGAGAGCTGCCTACCATTAATGTTAATGAGCATTTAATGCACTTTGTGCATAATGAAGTCCAGGTTCTGCATTTTTCAACAAAAAAAAGGGGCGCAATTATGGCACATTCATGTGCATTGTAAGAGCTTTAATGGCAGTAGACCTTTTTGCAATATGATATGTGCAGAAGTCATTCAAAAATAAAAAAAAAACGAAGGAACCTTACATATGACTTGACGTGATGGAGAGGCAAAACATTCATAGTCCATGTGCAATGTTTGCACATAGATAAACATTAATAAAAAAAATAAAAGCGAGTTGATTTGCCTATTAGTGAAGTGCGCGTGAAATACACGGCATAGAACGACAAATGTTGCACGTGAAGAAGATGAAGAAAAAGAAGTCTATTGGTCATTTGGCCCAGTTGAGAACTTAGGCTTAGCAAATTTCTAAAGGTAAACCAGCATTGTTCTACTCAATATACCATCTGATGAAAACTACAATTTTGAAGCTAGGAATTATGTATAAATTACAAGAAGATCCCTGTAATTTTTTTTTCTCTTAATTTTTATGGGTTATAATTTTAATTATCCAAAAAGACCCAGTCAAAAATCTATTATTTATTTTCATGCTTTATTTTCATGTGATGATTGTTATAACATGTTCATGCATTATAACATGCTATCTAGGAAAGTGCCCACTTATAGTTATTGTAACATGACATGCATACACTTGCATATTATTTTTTTATAAAAGTGCTTATAAAATGATTTAATATATATTAGAATTAATTTAATGAGATTAAATTAATTAGGTTGGTTTTATAGAATCTTAATTTATTAATCAACCGAATAATGTGATATTAGTTTTAATAGTTAAAACTTGGTAAAATTTACATTATTTCTAAGTTATCTAATTTTAAATTGTTTAATGTTGGGTAGCTTAGACTATTCATAATAAATCTAGATTTTTAGAAAATCTAGTAATATTTAAGTATAAATAGGGTGGGATTCTATTAACACAAAATATAACCTAGTAATTAAAAATTGTTTTTATTTACTAGAATTATGAAACATATGAGGTTTTATAAGATAAAACACATCTTTTAAAAATAATGAGTGGGAGAAGGTAATATGATGTCACGCCCTGGAGTACGGGAGGTGACGTGGCGGAATATTTAGATTAATTAAAAGAGAATTTAATTGAAATTAAGGGTTTAAAAATCCAATTAAGCAATAAATAAAGAAGATTTTCCACCACATTTGATAAACGAATTTGTAAATATTTAGCAAATAATAATAATTGAATAAAAACCGCGAATATGGGTTCCACAACCCACAACTTGTGCACACACATGGTTCTGATAATATCACAAATACAATTACAGTCCAAGTACAAATAAAGTTAAGTCTTACATGCCTTGATTAATAAATACAGAATGTAAATAAATTCTCCTATTGCTCCTGAGTTCGGTCCGAAGAATCTTCTCCAAACCTAAATGGGAAACCACCTAGAGGGGGAAAATTTAAAACAGATAAAACGTGAGCGAAAGGCTCAGTAGGACTAAGTTTTATAAAATAATTTAATACAAAGAAACATAACATTATCAGGAGTTATACAGAAAAGGAACTTGAATAAATAAATAAATAAATTGAGTAGAACCGTTCTGACACAGAACAGTCTACTCGTCAAATCCAAACACCAATTTACTTTTACCTAGGCAAACCATGATATCACCACCGTAGTGGCCCAGCTGGGTTTCGGGACCTGCCCCCAAGGTCGATCACGACCCGATCTCTGATATGGCATCATGCCCATGTGTTTATTATCATTATCATTCAAAACCCAATTACCGAGTGTTGTCAATTATATTCATTATGAAATTCATTTCATGTCACGGTATATAAAAATATAACCGATAAAACCATTTTCAAACATCCGTTGAAAACATTTTGATAGAAATCCTTTTCAAAGCCAAATCATTTCAAAACCAGGCTACCAAAGAAATAGGATAGAAGTCCTACCTCAGTACTCGTGCCGGTACCCCACACCTGTAATCCCGATCCGCTATACGTTAGCTCCACGGAACCACGAACAATCCTAGATACAAACTAAGTCGATCAATATCTAGTTCGAGACATTCTATGTTACTAAATCATTTCATGATGTCCTAGTGTGCCATTTGTATCATTAAAATCATCCTATAAGGTTGGAATTTAAATCAGGGTTCAAAACAGTGAAAACGGGTAAAAATCACAAAATTTTCCATGCCTCGGTCGGCCTGCCGGACGCCCTGCTTCGGCCTGCCGGAAGCAAAGTTTGGCCTGCCGAACATTTCCCCAGATTCGGCCTGCCGGTCGGAAGAACACCGGCCTGCCGATCATCACTCCGGCCTGCCGAACATGAACTTCGGCCTGCCGAACTGGGAAGATCCAGAAATCCCAGCCACGGGTTTCTCGATCCCCAAAATCCAAATCTTGTTTCTAACCTGTTTTTCTCAAATCCCAGGCATGAAAAACAACTATAATTGATAGAAAAACATTCTAGAACATGTTTGGGATCATTTAAACAACATTTAAACTCAAAATCTTCAAAAATCCGAAAATGAGAAAAAGAGGAGAAAAATGAAAATCTTGAATCCAATCCGTTTTTCTTCAATCTATGTTTAGATTCTAGTTGTTCTAAGCTCATTTAACACAAATCTACGGTTTTCTAAGCTAAAACAAACTTAGATTTCAAAAACACAAAATCAAAAATTTTGTAAAAAGTTTAGAAATTTCGAATCTAACCTCGAATCGAAGCTTCAATCCGCGTTCTCGGTCGCCGAATCACGTCCCCGAGCTTCCTCCTTGCTGTTCCGAAGCTTGGATTCGAATGGAAATCAAAATTTTTTTTTTTTGAAAGAGATTGAGAGAGAGAGAGAGAGAGAGGGAGCTGCCGAGAGACCAAGAGAGAGGAGAGAGAGAGAGCTCGTGAGAGTGAAGAGAGAGAGAGAGAAGAGAGAAATAAATAGAGAAAGTCGGTGGGCGGTTTTACTGTGCGAAAACCATGTGCCGCCCACGGTTTTGTAAAACAGAGTATTTTTAACATTTTACAAATTGTTGTGTTTTAAAACTCAAAACATCATTTTAAATCAATAAGAAATCTTTTGAACACATCAATTTAACAAAACAACCAAAAACTAAAAACCCAACCAAATAATCTAATTAAAGTTAAAACTTTAATTATGGCACACTAATTCATCATTTACATTACATTAATATTAAATAAATTTCGGGACGTTACAGCTCTCCACCCCTTAAAGAAATTTCGTCCTCGAAATTTACAACTCATCTCAAAAACAAAACAAATGCGGATATAACTCCCGCATACTCGACTCTAATTCCCAAGTGGCTTCATCAACACCGTGATGCTGCCACACGATCTTTACCAACGGTATCTCACGACGACGCAAGCTAATCACTTTTCGGTCGATAATCTGAATTGGCACTTCTTCGTACGTCGTATCCTCCTGAACCTGCACATCGCGAAACGATACTATCTTACCCTGCTCAGGTGGACACTTCCTAAGCATCGACACATGAAACACATCGTGCACATGAGAAAGTTCGGGCGGAAGATCAAGCCGATAAGCGACCACACCAACACGCTGAGTGATCTCGTACGGCCCAATATACCTCGGCGCGAGTTTCCCACTCACTCCGAACCACATAGTTCCCTTACGAGGTGACACCCTCAAGAGAACAAAATCTCCAACCGCGAATTCTAAAGGTCTACGTCTCCTATCCGCGTAGCTCTTCTGCCGACTCTGAGCTGCTCTCAACCGATCCTGAATCACCGTGACTTTCTCGTTGCTGTCACGAATCTCATCTGGCCCAAGAATAACTCTATCTTCCGGCTCGGCCCAACACACAGGTGACCGACACGGTCGCCCATACAATGCCTCAAATGGTGCCATACCGATACTCGCCTGATAACTGTTGTTGTACGTGAACTCCGCCAAATGCAAACATTGCTTCCAATTCCCACCGAAGTCCAACGCACAAGCACGCAACATATCCTCGAGAACCTGAATAACCCGCTCAGACTGCCCATCAGTCTGAGGATGAAACGCCATACTGAAGTTCAAATCCGTACCCAAAGCCTCCTGAAAACTCCTCCAGTACTTAGCATTAAACCTGGTATCTCGATCAGAGGTGATGGACAAAGGAACTCCATGCAACCTCACAATGTTCTGCATATACAACTCCCCGAGAATCTTCCTGGAACACGTCGACCTAAACGGAATGAAATGCGCTGATTTCGTCAACCTGTCGACCACAACCCAAACTGCATCATGCCGCTGCTCCATCCTCGGCAAACCTGTGAGGAAATCCATCGTCACATGCTCCCATTTCCACCCTGGAATAGGAAGCGGCTGAAGCTGACCTGCAGGCTTCTGATGCTCAGCTTTCACCTGAAGACACGTCGAACACTTGGCCACGTACTCGCGAACATCTTTCTTCATGCCTCTCCACCAATAGTGCCTCTTCAAATCACGATACATCTTGGTGCTCCCCGGATGAATAGCAAACTGAGACCTATGAGCTTCATCTAGAACGGCTTTCGTCACCTCGGCGATAACTGGAACTGCAAGACGCTCCCGGAAGTACAACGATCCATCTGCATGCACGCTCCATTCCTCGAACTGCTCTCCGTTCTGAATCCGCGACCAAATCCCCTGCAAATGTCGATCCTGCCACTGACCTTGCTTCACCATCCGAACAAGAGCTGGAGTCGCTTCCACATGATACAACAAAACTCGATCTCCGACGTCATGATACTGTAGCCGATACTCACTCACTGTCGCATCCCTGCTCCAGTCCTCAAAAATCAAACAAGCGAGAATCCCTGAAGACTTCCTGCTAAGCGAGTCCGCTACCACATTAGCTTTTTCGGGATGATACTGCAACGCGAAATCATAATCCTCCATGTACTCCACCCATCTGCGCTGCCTCAAGTTGAGATCCCTCTGAGTGAACAAATGCCTCAAACTCTTGTGATCGGAGAAGACCTAAAACGATGCTCCATACAAGTAACATCTCCAAATCTTCAGCGCGTAGATCACCGCTGCAAGCTCTAAATCGTGAGTAGGATAATTCCGCTCGTGAGGTCGTAGCTGTCTCGATCCGTACGCAACCACACGTCCATGCTGCATCAACACGCATCCAAGTCCGCGCCCTGAAGCATCAGCATAAACCTCATACGGCTCGTCACCACTAGGAATAACTAATACTGGAGCTGAAGTCAACCGGTTCTTCAATTCCTGAAAAGCAGACTCACAGTCTTCATCCCACTCAAACCTGACATTTTTCTTGGTCAACCTCGTCAACGGAGCTGCAATCTTCGAAAAGTCCTTTACAAATTTCCTGTAATATCCAGCAAGACCTAAGAAGCTGCGAATCTCCGCTACATTCCTTGGTCGTTCCCACTCCAATATAGCTTCAATCTTGGACGGATCCACTGAAATACCATGCTCCGAGATGACATGACCCAGAAATTTGACCTCAGTCAACCAGAACTCACACTTTTCTCTCTTAGCATACAACTGGTGCTCCCGCAGAGTCTGAAGCACGATCCGAAGATGCTGCTCATGCTCCTCCCAAGTCTTAGAATACACAAGAATATCATTGATGAACACGATCATAAACTGATCCAGATACGGCCTAAATATCCTGTTCATCAAATCCATAAAAGCTGCTGGAGCATTCGTCAACCCGAAAGACATAACCAGAAACTCGAAGTGCCCATACCGAGTCCTAAAAGCTGTCTTGGGAATATCCTCTTCCTTGATTCTGAGCTGATGATAACCTGACCGCAAATCAATCTTCGAGAAGTATCGCGAACCTCCCAACTGATCAAATAGCTCATCAATCCTAGGCAAAGGATACTTGTTCTTTACCGTAACACGATTCAGCTGCCGATAATCTACACATAACCTGAGAGTCCCATCGTGCTTCTTAGCAAACAAAACAGGTGCTCCCCACGGAGATGTGCTATTCCGAATATATCCTTTATCAGCAAGCTCCTGAAGTTGCTTCCTCAATTCCTTCATTTCTGCCGGCGCCATCCGATAAGGTGCCATAGAAATCGATGATGTCCCTGGAAACAACTCGATACCAAACTCAATCTCCCGATGCAGTGGTAATCCTGATAACTCGTCGGGGAAGACATCCTCGAACTCACCAACCACCGGAATCGCTACACCACTACTCGAAACATAGGGCTCGCAACCTAGATTGGCAAGAAAAGCAAAACAATCTAGATTCCTTCGCCCTCCTAGACATGACTTCATGAGACGCTCACTCATTAGCCAATCACCACCACCCTGGTAAGTGATTACCGTCCCCCTATCAGACACTAGGGTCACTTTTCTAAGTTGGCAGTCCACAACTGCACTATACCTGGACAACCAGTCCATCCCTAAAATCACATCATAGGAACTCATGGGGAGTATAATCAAATCACTTTTCAAAATCTCATCCCCAATCTTTATTTTACAAGATTTACACATACAATTTACACACACCCGCCCCAAGGGAGAAGTTATAACTAGGGGTTCATTAAACTCTTCTACTTCTAATCCCAAGGCATGTACAAAGGAACTCGAAATGAGAGAATGAGAGGCACCGGTATCAAATAAAACGCGAGCTAAAGATGTAGAAACCAAAACCATACCATCGACAACCGCGTTACCAGTCTGAGAATCTGACCCTCCAGATGCCATTGCATGAACCTGCACTGGCGCTTTCCCTTTTCCTCTACCGATATTGCTGGGTCCTGCATTACTCGGCCGATGCTGCTGAGATGGAGACGACTGCACACTACCTGTACTCGGAGCTCTATACTGAGGAACACTGCGCTGAAAATACTACGGATGTTGTCCCCGTGCCGGATATGAGAATTGCTGAGGAGAAAACTGCAGATACTGCAACTGTGGGTACTGCGGAGGCGGAGGTAGGGGCTGAGGCTGAGACGAACGACTGGCATCCTCCCCGGTCTGCGATCCAAGACGAGCACTCCTGATCAGGCAATTCCTCTTGATGTGTCCGGGCTGCTGACAGAAATGACAATGAAAGCTGTAGGGATTGCTGCGCCCGCTGCCAGACGAACTGCTGCTGCCACTGGTCGCACCGCCTTGCTTGCCTTTCCCCGGAGCTGGACGACTACTGGTGCTCTTCCTGCCACTCCTCTGCGGTCCTCCTGAAGCCTTGGCTCGGTCCTCACAATACTGCACGTAATCATTCTCCACGGAGATCGCCGACGACACAAGCTCTCCGAAACCCCTAAGCCGTAGAGCAACCAACTGCCGTCGAATAGGAGCCTTGAGTCCTTCTTGAAACTTGATGCATTTCTCGCGCTCCGATGCCACAGCTGATGGAGCAAACCTAGCCAACTCGCTAAACTTTGCCTCGTACTCCCGAACTGACAGATCACCCTGCTGCAATCTATAAAACTCAGCTGCCCTCTGATCTCTATATCCCTACGGAAAATACCGATCATAGAACAGATCCTCGAACTTGTCCCAACCGATATCGCCACCGCGCTCCAGACGCTTAGTTTGTTTCCACCAGGTGTTAGCGCCACCCTCGAGCTTATACGCCGCAAACTCCACACGATACTCCTCAGGCACACCAAGGGTATCCAGATGCTTCAAGATCGAATCCAACCAATACTCTGCTAACTGCGGATCCCCATTGCCATCAAAAGTCAGAATAGACGCCCGCCGAAATTCCTTAAAGAAAGCATGCCGACTACCAACACTGGAGTCTTCCGGTCTAGTCCCGGCTGCCATCTGCCGGAAAGCCGCAATCATAGACCTCATCAGGCCCTCATCATTTCCAAACTCGGCGTCAGCTGTCGAACGACGTCTAGGTGCCATTCTCTCACTTCTGAAAACAAAATTGGACTGTCAGAGGTATTTCATTGTCAAACCTATGTGTGCACAATTCCCAAGGTTCATAACCTTGAGCTCTGATACCATTCTATCACGCCCCGGAGTACGGGAGGTGACGTGGCGGAATATTTAGATTAATTAAAAGAGAATTTAATTGAAATTAAGGGTTTAAAAATCCAATTAAGCAAGAAATAAAGAAGATTTTCCACCAGATTTGATAAACGAATTTGTAAATATTTAGCAAATAATAATAATTGAATAAAAACCGCGAATATGGGTTCCACAACCCACAACTTGTGCACACACATGGTTCTGACAATATCACAAATACAATTACAGTCCAAGTACAAATAAAGTTAAGTCTTACATGCCTTGATTAATAAATACAGAATGTAAATAAATTCTCCTATTGCTCCTGAGTTCGGTCCGAAGAATCTTCTCCAAACCTAAATGGGAAACCACCTAGAGGGGGGAAATTTAAAACAGATAAAACGTGAGCGAAAGGCTCAGTAGGACTAAGTTTTATAAAATAATTTAATACAAAGAAACATAACATTATCAGGAGTTATACAGAAAAGGAACTTGAATAAATAAATAAATAAATTGAGTAGAACCGTTCTGACACAGAACAGTCTACTCGTCAAATCCAAACACCAATTTACTTTTACCTAGGCAAACCATGATATCACCACCGTAGTGGCCCAGCTGGGTTTCGGGACCTGCCCCCAAGGTCGATCACGACCCGATCTCTGATATGGCATCATGCCCATGTGTTTATTATCATTATCATTCAAAACCCAATTACCGAGTGTTGTCAATTATATTCATTATGAAATTCATTTCATGTCACGGTATATAAAAATATAACCGATAAAACCATTTTCAAACATCCGTTGAAAACATTTTGATAGAAATCCTTTTCAAAGCCAAATCATTTCAAAACCAGGCTACCAAAGAAATAGGATAGAAGTCCTACCTCAGTACTCGTGCCGGTACCCCACACCGTAATCCCGATCCGCTATACGTTAGCTCCACGGAACCACGAACAATCCTAGATACAAACTAAGTCGATCAATATCTAGTTCGAGACATTCTATGTTACTAAATCATTTCATGATGTCCTAGTGTGCCATTTGTATCATTAAAATCATCCTATAAGGTTGGAATTTAAATCAGGGTTCAAAACAGTGAAAACGGGTAAAAATCACAAAATTTTCCATGCCTCGGTCGGCCTGCCGGACGCCCTGCTTCGGCCTGCCGAACATTTCCCCAGATTCGGCCTGCCGGTCGGAAGAACACCGGCCTGCCGATCATCACTCCGGCCTGCCGAACATGAACTTCGGCCTACCGAACTGGGAAGATCCAGAAATCCCAGCCACGGGTTTCTCGATCCCCAAAATCCAAATCTTGTTTCTAACCTGTTTTTCTCAAATCCCAGGCATGAAAAACAACTATAATTGATAGAAAAACATTCTAGAACATGTTTGGGATCATTTAAACAACATTTAAACTCAAAATCTTCAAAAATCCGAAAATGAGAAAAAGAGGAGAAAAATGAAAATCTTGAATCCAATCCGTTTTTCTTCAATCTATGTTTAGATTCTAGTTGTTCTAAGCTCATTTAACACAAATCTACGGTTTTCTAAGCTAAAACAAACTTAGATTTCAAAAACACAAAATCAAAAATTTTGTAAAAAGTTTAGAAATTTCAAATCTAACCTCGAATCGAAGCTTCAATCCGCGTTCTCGGTCGCCGAATCACGTCCCTGAGCTTCCTCCTTGCTGTTCCGAAGCTTGGATTCGAATGGAAATCAAAATTTTTTTTTTTTTGAAAGAGATTGAGAGAGAGAGAGAGAGAGAGGGAGCTGCCGAGAGACCAAGAGAGAGGAGAGAGAGAGAGCTCGTGAGAGAGAAGAGAGAAATAAATAGAGAAAGTCGGTGGGCGGTTTTACTGTGCGAAAACCATGTGCCGCCCACGGTTTTGTAAAACAGAGTATTTTTAACATTTTACAAATTGTTGTGTTTTAAAACTCAAAACATCATTTTAAATCAATAAGAAATCTTTTGAACACATCAATTTAACAAAACAACCAAAAACTAAAAACCCAACCAAATAATCTAATTAAAGTTAAAACTTTAATTATGGCACACTAATTCATCATTTACATTACATTAATATTAAATAAATTTTGGGACGTTACATATGACAATATAGCCTGTAGTCTCCAATATTAGCACAACATCGTAAGATTTAAGTGGCGCCTCACAACGCTTTGATTTCATATGAATAATCATGGAATTAGTAAAATATTTTTTTTGTATGTTTTTCATATGCTTCATGCATCACGTTTACTATTCTAAAACATATATTTATGATGTTTATGCAACCATTTAATTTATATTATTTTATTTATTTATTACAGCAACAATGTTTAATCCAATTATCGCTATTCTCTCAAATGAAAAATCAACTAGATATAATTTTGTCAAGTGGAAGAGTAACATGAACATTGTACTAATTTGCAAAAATTACAAGTTTATCCTAACGGAGGAATGTCCTCCATCGCCTGCTGCCGACGCTCCTCATAATGACGAGAAGCATATGATCGTTGGATCCAAGCAAACAACAAGGCTCACTGTTTTCTTTTGGCTGGCATGTCTTACGTGCTTAGGATGAAGCACGAAACAGGGAGACCGCTTATGAGATAATGCAGTCTCTACAAGACATGTTTGGCAAACCTTCTGAAAAGGCATGCCACAAAGTCAATAAGGTGGTAATGAATGCCAAAATGAAGGCAAGGATTTCGATCATAGAACATGTTCTCAACATAGTTAACTATCTCCATAAGGCTGAGGTAAACGAGGCTGTGATAGATGAAGCCACATAGGTGGGGATGATTTTGGAAACCCTCTTCCCTGCGTCCCTTTAGTTCAAAAGTAACTATTTCATGAATAAGCTGAAGTATAATATGACTGAGTTGCTTAATGAGTTGCAAACCTTTGAGTCTATTTCGAAAGAAAAGACTAAAGAAGGTGATGCAAATGTTGCAGAAGCTCAACCCTCCTCTTCTACTTCAAAGAATAAGAAGAGGAAGAGGACTGAAGGAAGTGGTAAGTCTAAAAATGGAGGGCAATCTAAGAAGAACAAAAGCAAAGACAACAAAAAGAGCTCAAAGCAAAAGAAGCCTAAAGGAAAATGTTTCCACTGCTGCGTAGTTGGGTACTAGAAGAGAAACTGCAAGAAGTATATTCAGGAGCTCAAAGAAAAGAAGAACAACGGTAAATTAGATTTACTTGTTTTAGAAGCTTGTTTAGTTGAAGATGATACTTCACCTTGGATAATTGATTCAGGGGCAACTAACTATGTTTGTTCTTCTTTGCAGATGCTTAGTTCTTCAAAGGAGCTTGCCGACAGGGAACAAAAAATGAGAGCGGGAACGAGAGAGGTTATTTCAGCAAGAGTAGTGGGAGTAGTTAAACTTTTTTAGAAATAAGTATTTAATTTTGGACAATGTTTATTACATTCCTTGTTTTCGTAGAAATTTGATTTCTGTTCCAGGTTGTTTGAACAAATGTTTAATATTTCTTTTAATAATAATTATGTTAATATTTATAGAAATGGTTTGAATATTTGTTCTGTGCATCTGAAAAATGGGCTTTACACTTTTAAGGCCCAATGAAAAATCATTGCTCAACATCGAAATTTTCAAAGTTGAACAACCAAAACCCAAGAAGCAAAAGATTTCTTCTGATAATGAAACATATCTATGGCACTTTAGATTAGGTCATGTTAACCTTGACAGAATTAATAGACTAGTAAAGGATGGTCCTTTAAAATAACTAAAAGTTAGTTCTCTACTAGTTTGTGAATCTTGTCTTGAAGGTAAAATGACTAAAAGGCCTTTCTTTGCAAAATGTGAAAGGGCCAAGGAACCACTTGAGCTAATACATTCAGACGTTTACGGTCCATTGAATGTACAAGCACATGGTGGTTACGAATATTTCATCACATTTATTGACGATTATTCAAGATATAGATACATATACCTAATGCAAAGAAAATCTGAAACTTTTGAAAAGTTCAAAGAATTCCAAGCAGAAGCTGAAAAGCAATTAGGAAAGACGGTGAAGACTCTTCGATCTGATCGAGGAGGGAAATACCTTGATCCTGAATTCAAGGACTATATAATAGAACATGGTATTCTATCATAACTCACCGCACCTAGAACACCACAATAAAATGGTGTTGTAGATAGAAGAAATCAGACATTGCTAGATATGGTGAGATCTATGCTCAGCTACTCATCATTACCCACTTTGTTTTGGGGATATGCACTATATACTGCAGTATATCTTCTAAACATAGTTCCATCTAAGTCTATTCTAAAAACACCTTTAGAGTTATGGAATGGTTGCAAACCTAGTATGCGACATATCCGTATATGGGGGTGTCTAGTACATGTGTTGAAAGAAAAGACCGGGAAGCTAGAACCACGTTCTGAAGTATTCTTGTTTGTGGGATACCCAATGGGTATGAGGGGAGGTTTGTTTTATGGTCCACAAGAAAATAAGGTATTTGTATCGACAAATGCCACTTCTCTAGAGAATGATTATATGACAAACTATAAACCTCGTAGCAAAGTTGTACTTGAAGAGTTACTTTCTGATCAGATTAGATCGCAACTGACAACCGTTGTTGAAGGACAAAATGAGGAGACCACATCTCCCGATCAGAATGTCATACTACCTCGACGTAGTGGGAGGGTTGTGAGACTACCTGCTCGCTATAGGGAAATTGGAGAAGCACATGTTGCTATCTCTGATAATCCATTGACATATCATGATGCAATGGAAGATTCTGAGAAGGAGAAATGGCTAGAGGCTATGAACCTTAACATGGAGTCCATGTACTCCAATTCAGTCTAGGAACTTGTAGATTTACCTAAAGGGATAAAACCCATAGGGTGCAAATGGATTTACAAGAAGAAAGGTTTGCAAGTTCCAAAGGTCCATCTATGGACTCAAACAAGCTTTAAGATCTTGGAACTTGAGATTTGATGAAGCAATCAAATCTTATGGTTTCGATCAAAACATTGATGAACCTTGTGTTTACAAGTACATCAAAGATAAGAAGGTGGTCTTCTTAGTTCTTTATGTAGATGATATCCTACTCATTGGGAATGATGTGGGGATATTATCTAACGTAAAGAAATGGCTTGCGAACCAATTCCAAATGAAAGATTTGGGAGAGGCAAGTTATGTTATTGGAATCCAACTCATAAAAGATCGTAAGAACAAACTGTTGGCACTGTCTCAGGCATCATATATCGATAAGGTTCTTATTAGATTTTCGATGCAAAACTCCAAGAAAGTTAGTTTACCTACACGTCATGGAGTTTATCTTTCAAAAAAGCAGTGTCCTAAGATACCTCAAGAGGAAAATACATGAGACGGGTATCCTATGCATCTACAGTGGGAAGTCTAATGTATGCCATGTTATGTATAAGACCTGACATTTGTTATGCAGTGGGTATAGTCAGTCGATATCAATCCAACCCAGGATTAGATCATTGGGTAGCAGTTAAACATATTCTCAAGTATCTTAGGAGAACGAGAAACTATTTGCTGGTATATTCCGATGAGAATTTGATTCCCATTGGATACACTGATTCTAATTTCAATCAGACAAAGACACACATAAATCTACGTTTAGATCAGTGTTTACTTTTGGTGATGGAGCCATAGTTTAGAGAATCACTAAACAATCATGTATTGCTGATTCGACTATGGAAGCTGAATATGTGGTTGCTTGTGAAGCAGCTAAAGATGCTGTTTGGCTCCGTAAGTTCTTAAACGACCTGAAAGTAGTTCCAGACATGGATAAACCACTCACAATGTACTGTAATAACAGTGGTGCAGTAGCAAATTTTAGAGAACCTAGAAGCCACAAAAGAGGAAAGCATATAGAGCAAAAGTATCATTTGATCAGAGAAATAGTACATCAAGGCGATGTGAAAGTTGTGAAGATAGCGTCGAAAAACAACCTTGCCGACCCTTTCACCAAGATGTTACTCGCAAAGAGCCTCGAGGCACACTTGGAAGGCTTAGGTCTTAGAGACATGTCTCACCTGCTTAGGACAAGTGGGAGATTGTTGGGTTTGGTGCCCTAAAAGCTGTAACATTGTACATATTGATAATAAATAAATAAAGTGATATTTATAATTATTTTGGTTGCTTATATGTATTATGAATACATTTATAACCATCAAGAAAATTCCATGATTATTTATGTGATTATAAATTTAGCGTATAAGCGTTATATGTTAAGGGATAAAATTTATAGATAATAATCTAAATAGTCTGTAATAATTAATTAAAGTTTTAGATTTTTAATTAAATATTATAAGTACAGTCCAAACTTGTAACGTCCTGAAATTTATTTAATATTAATGTAATGTAAATGATGAATTAGTGTGCCATAATTAAAGTTTTAACTTTAATTAGATTATTTGGTTGGATTTTTAGTTTTTGGTTGTTTTGTTAAATTGATACATTTAAATGATTTCTTATGGATTTAAAATGATGTTTTGAGTTTTAAAACACAACAATTTGTAAAATGTTAAAAATACTCTGTTTTGCAAAACCGTGGGCGGCACATGGTTTTCGTATAGTAAAATCGCCCACCGATTTTCTCTATTTATTTCCTTCTTCTCTCTCTCTCTTCACTCAGCTTCCTCACTCTCTCTCTCTTCCCTCCCGTGGTTCCCTCTCGGCAGCTCTCTCTCTCAAATTTCTCTTTCAAAAATTTTTGAACTCCATTCGAATCCAAGCTTCGAAACAGCAAGGAGGAAGCTCGGGGACGTGATTCGGCAACCGAGAACGCGGATTGAAGCTTCGATTCGAGGTTAGATTCAAAATTTCTAAACTTTTTACAAAATTTTCGATTTTGTGTGTTTTTGAAATCTAAGTTTGTTTTAGCTTAGAAAACCGTGGATTTGTGTTAAATGAACTTAGAACAACTAGAATCTAAGCCTAGATTGAAGAAAAACAGATTGGATTCAAGATTTTCATTTTTCTCCTCTTTTTCTCATTTTCGGATTTTTGAGGATTTCGAGTTTAAATGTTGTTTAAATGATCCCAAACATGTTCTAGAATGTTTTTCTATCAGCTATAGTTGTTTTTCATGCTTGGGATTTGAGAAAAACAGGTTAGAAACAAGATTTGGATTTTGGGGATCGAGAAACCCGTGGCTGGGATTTCTGGATCTTCCCAGTTCGGTAGGCCGAAGTTCATGTTCGGCAGGCCGGAGTGATGATCGGCAGGCCGGTGTTCTTCCGACCGGCAGGCCGAATCTGGGGCAATGTTCTGCAGGCCGAACCTTGTTTCCGGCAGGCCGAACTGTGCAGTTCGGCAGGCCGAAGCAGGGCGTCCGGCAGGCCGACCGAGGCATGGAAAATTTTGTGATTTTTACCCGTTTTCCCTGTTTTGAACCCTGATTTAAATCCCAACCTTATAGGATGATTTTAATGATACAAATGGCACACTAGGACATCATGAAATGATTTAGTAACATAGAATGTTTCGAACTAGATATTGATCGACTTAGTTTGTATCTAGGATTGTTCGTGGTTCCGTGGAGCTAACGTATAGCGGATCGGGATTACGGTGTGGGGTACCGGCACGAGTACTGAGGTATGACTTCTATCCTATTTCTTTGGTAGCCTGGTTTTGAAATGATTTGGCTTTGAAAATGATTTCTATCAAAATGTTTTCAACGGTTGTTTGGAAATGGTTTTATCGGTTATATTTTAATATACCGTGATTATGAAATGAATTTCATAATAAATGTAATTGACAACACTCGGTAATTGGGTTTTGAATGATAATGATAATAAACACAAAGGCATGATGCCATATCAGAGATCGGGTCGTGTAGCGATCGACCTTGGGGGCAGGTCCCGAAACCCAGCTGGGCCACTACGGTGGTGATTTCATGGTTTGCCTAGGTAAAAGTAAACTGGTGTTTTGATTTGACGAGTAGACTGTTCTGTGTCAGAACGGTTCTACTCAATTTATTTATTTATTTATTCAAGTTCCCTTTCTGTATAACTCCTGATAATGTTATGTTTCTTTGCATTAAATTATTTTATAAAACTTAGTCCTACTGAGCCTTTCGCTCACGTTTTATCTGTTTTTAAATTCCCCCCCCCTCTAGGTGGTTTCCCATTTAGGTTTGGAGAAGATTCTTCAGACCGAACTCAGGAGCAATAGGAGAATTTATTTATATTCTGTATTATTAATCAAGGCATGTAAGACTTTAACTTCATTTATACTTGGACTGTAATTGTATTTATGATATTGTCAGAACCATGTGTGTGTACAAGTTGTGGGTTGTGGAACCCATATTCGCGGTTTTTATTTAATTGCTATTATTTGCCTAATATTTTATAAACTCGTTTATCGAATGTGGTGGAAAATCTCTTTATTTCTTACTTAATTGGATTTTTAAACTCTTAATTTCTATTAAATTCTCTTTTAATTAATCTAAATATTCCGCCACGTCACCTCCCGCACTCCGGGGCGTGACAAAACTCATTCAGAATGAAACAGTTATTATTCGGACTATTAATATCAAGACATTGGATTGGAGGTACTTTATATAATGAGATTATATAGGACTGGACGAGATAAATTATGAGTCTTTAATAATCATCCATTACAAATAGACTATTCAAATTTATCACTATGATAATCGTATATTTGACAGTCTTAATCCTGAGTATTTATTGGACTCCTATTTATGACATTATGCTTTTCGACTTGCATGGTAAGATTTGTCTAAGCACAAATCATAATTTAGCATCTTCAAAACATAATGTAATACATGGCTGGGAATAATATTATACAGATATGGAATCCATTCCTTCCTTATGAAAGTTAGAAAAATAGTTCTCTTGAGTAATAATTCGAGGTTTTAGTAGAGCGTTCGTTCATAATAAGATTATAAATTAACTATTCATTAGAGAATTATTGGAACTCATGGATAAAGATATAATAAGAGAAGTAAATAGAAATTGAACCTAGCTCTTATTCTGAACTATTTATAGAGGACTGACTTATATGTAGTGATTATATCAATAGACTGCTCACTAATGTTTTTTGAGTAATTCCACTATAATCTCAAGAGTTAAGTTTCAGGTTTTTAGTGGAGTTTCAGGTTTTTAGTGGAGTAACGCTGAAACTAATAAATTTTGCATATTAATTAAAGTGTTTGATTAATTGTCAAATTTATTGGAGCTTGGGTTATAGGTCCATAGGTCCTCAATGTTACATCTAAAACACTATATTAGATTTAATGCATAGAATAAATTATACATATTTAATTTAGAATTATTGAATTCTAAATTAATTATTTCACACTTGAGATATTAATGTGATACAAAAAACTGTTTTTTGTGACACATAATATAATGTGATAAATCTTGTCACATTTAACTGAGCATTAGTTAATTAACTAATTGGTAATATTTGAATAATTTGATTATTTAAATATTATTTTCTCAAATAATTGAGATTTATTTTAAAATTTTAATATATATATAAGATTTTATTAATATATATATGTATACACACACGAGTAAATGAATTCGCTGTCGAGTTCGTTAACGTTTTGTTTTTTTTTTTATACTTATATATATATAAGTAAACTAAAAAAAAAAAAACTTTACGTTTATGAAAAGGTATGTGTGTGTATATATATATGATTTAAAGGATCACAAATGTGATTCAGTTAATAAAAAATAAAAGAAAAAGAAAAAAGGTAAGAATCATGTAAAATATATCATTTTCCCATATATCTGATATGGTGGTTATTTCAAATTTGAAATTAAATGAAAAATTACTAATGGCTCAGATATAAAAAGGGAGAGATAACAGTTATCTCAAGAGATTTTTTCATTTACGTAACTTTTGCAGAATACTCAGAGAGAAAAACTGAGAGTTCTTCTTTGAAAAAAAAAAAGTCTGCTATCTCATGTGTTGAGTACATAGCAGATTTAGAAAAGTGTGAGGAAAATCCATTCTTGCAGTTTGACGGCCACTCTTCTTTCCCTTGGTGTGGAGGCCTGGATTGAAAGATCGTCGTGTCAAAGAGGAAAGCTAGGATACCCTGATAGTCTTCAAAAGGGTTAGTAAAACTCCTAAAGCTTTTTATTATTAAAATTATATAGCTATTCTCGATCCATTTTTTTCGTTGCGTTTTGTATTTTAATTCCAACAGTAGCTGCATTACAACGAAAATAACTATGATTAACAACTACTAGCATTCAATAGTGAAACCATTGTTCTCAAGACTTTCAAGCTCTTACCATCTAGAAAAATTAAGATGGCACGATGTTGGAAAAATCCCGTTTATGAGGGATTTTAGTTGGTATTCTTTTTGTAAATAGAATCTGATATCTAGTTTTTAGTTTCCTATTTTTTAGGTAGTCCTTTAGTTTAGGAGATTCTTTATCTTTTTTCCCTTATTTGTAAGATATTAAGTATCATTCCTAAGTGTATAATTTCAGTGAACTTTAGTGATCAATAAACGGTAGAATTTTTCCATACACTCTAAACTTTTTTGGTATCAGAGTTGTCCGTACAAGTGCATACCCCATCCGTACAAGTCCACACTATTGTCGTGTAGTCTCTGTAGCACCCGTCCCTCTACGCCATCCGCACAAGTCGCTACAGTCATCATGTAGTCCCCGTACTGCCGTTTGTACAAGTCGTCCCGTCCATACAGTCCGTACATCCATCTATACAACCCCGTAGCCTCTCCTCATGTTAGGTGTGGAGAAGGAGGTATCATCATCAACTACCACTTCTAAACCGATTTTGCAATGCACAATGTAGCAGTCCTTCGGGGACAACTCATCATTGCAAATTACTAGTCATAAACTGATGGAAAAAATTTCCTCTAGTGGTCAAAGTTCGTCCTTCTGGTGATTCGAGGAAGAGGTAAAATGGGTCATATCACTGGTGAGATTACACGACCTGCTGTGGGAAGTTCTGAATATGCCAATTAGGAACTCAACAATTCAATAGTCATGGCCTCGTTAATTAATTCCATGGAGTCACACATTAGCCGAACCTATCTATTTGTTTAAACTGCCAAGCTATTTGGGGTGCAGTCAATAGGAATTATTCTGATCTTGAAAATGTATCATAGGTGTTTTGAATTAAGAGCAAACTAAACGAATTGCACCAAGGAAATTTAGAGGTGACAGAATACTACAATGAGTTTGGCAAAAGCTGGACTTGCACTATGAGACTGATTGGGGTGATCTTGAAAGAAACTTGGGATCCGTTTGGTAAATGGATTTGAATTAGTGATTTAATTTGAGTTAGTGTGATTTGAATTAGGATTTGAGTTAGTGATTTGAATTGTTATTCGAATTGACGTTTGGATATACATTTAAGTTTTACTTTGAGTATGGAATAAAATTAGAATTTGTGTTTGGAGAGGTAGTGAACATAGTTTTTAATTTATTAATAAATTTAATAAGATCTTAATGTTAATAATCTTCAAAAATATGTAATATGGATTTTGATTTGTTCCTCTATTCGTTAGGAATATAGTGAAAAAAGAATCATCTGAATTAGATATTAAATGAAGAAATGATTTTTTTTCCTCAAATATAAGAGAGAGAATTTTAGTTTTACTGTAGCAAAGATATCCGAGTATTAAAAGTTTAAAGGGGGATGAGAACTCTGAAAACTTGGATTCTTGATACTCAAATGATTAGGATTTTGGGGGAAACAAACACATATCCGAGGGATTCTTGATACTCGAATCCAAATTTGAGTCCATTGAGTTCAAAGAATGCATAAAACAAACATAACCTTAAAGTTTAGAAGACACCTTGAGAAGAAACGATCATATGAATTCCTTGCTAGTCTAAACCAAGATCTAGACGAAATCAAAGGAAGGATTTTGGGATAACGCCCCTTGTCTTCCATTGATGAAGCTTTTGCTAAAGTTCGACGTGAAGCTAGCAGGAAACATGTTATGTTAGGAGCAAAAAGGAAGTAATCAATTGCTATTAATAAAGAGAAACCCATGGAAACTACCACTCTGGCTGCTAAAAACACTAGAGGTGAACCGAGAAACAACCAGAGAAGAGGACTTTTGTGGTGTAATCACTGCAATAAACTAGGCCATACCAAAGAAACTTGCTGGGACATTCATGGAAAAAAAAAACTAGCAAATTGGAAACCTCGTGGATCAAATAAAGGCAGAGTGTTTCATGCTGCAGCAGAGGAGAAAAATGAAGACACTCGTGTTAGCAATGACATGACTGGAGTTCATCTCAACAAGGCTCAACATGAACAACTACAAAAACATTTGAATCAGCACATCCTGAATAACCCAAATACTGCAATGAGAAATTATGCACAAGGTACTACCCTTCATGCCCAAAATAAAGATCCTTCGATACTTGATTCTAGTGCCTCTGACCATATGATAGGTAATCCATCTCTATTCTGCTCATATACTCCTTGCCATGGAAGTTTTAACGTGCAAATAGACGATGGAACCTTCTCCAATGTTGCTGGAAAAGGGTTAGTGCGGCTATCAAAGAATATTGTCCTGCACTCAGTTTTACATGTCCCAAACTTAACGTTTAATTTAATTTCTATGAACAAGATGACCCATGATCTTAATTACACTGCTAAGTTTTCTCCTTTTTTTTTTTGTGAAGTCCAGGAGTTGGAATCAGGGAAGATGATTGGTAGTGCTAGAGTGGATGGTGGACTCTACTACTTTGAGGATGAGATATGCTTGGAGAAGCAGGCAGCAGCCGCTAAATCTCTTTTTGTTTCCAATAACAATGATGTAATAATGTTGTGGTATCATAGTTTAGGCCACCCAAATTTCCATTATCTCAAACTATTATTCCCAAACTTATTTATCAATAAAAATCCAAGTTGTTTTTCTTGTCAAATCTGTCAATTAGCAAAACACACACACATAACCTTTCCAATTCAACCATAAAAAGAATCTCAACCATTTTCTCTAATCCATAGTGACATTTGGGGTCTTTCTCACATTAAGAATATTTCAGGAACACAATAGTTTATCACATTCATTGATGATCACACTAGAATTTGTTGGGTGTATCTCCTTAAAGAAAAATGAAAAGCAGCCAAAACATTTCAAATATTCCATACAATGGTAAAAAATTAGTTTAATACTCCCATACAAACCTTAAGAACTGACAATGGAAAAGAATACTTCAATTTAATTCTTGGAGAATACCTTCAAACTAATGGCATCATCTACCAAAGTTCATGTCTGGATACACCACAACAAAATGGTATAGCTGAGAGAAAAAAAAACTGTCATCTCCTTGAAGATGCAACAGCTCTAATGTTTACCATACAAGTACCAAAATATCTTTGGGGTGAAGCCATTCTCACTGCCTCATATCTCATAAATAGAATGCCATAAAAAATTCTCAAGTTCACCTCTCCGATGTCAAACCTCCTACAACTCTATCAAAACTTTCGGTCCATCTCATCCATTCCCCTTAAAACGTTTGGGTGTTCAACTTTTGTTCACATTCAACCACAAAATCGCTCTAAACTAGATCCGAAAGCCAATAAGTGCGTGTTCATTGGATAGTCTCCTACTCAACATGGATACAAGTGTTATTCACCATCACTCCGTCGTGTCTTTGTCTTAATGTCACATTTCTTGAGTCACAACCTTTTTTTTTAGCACTCTTATCTTTAGGGAGAGACTTTAGATGAAGATAAGCCTTAGGATGAACCTAAAACTCCAGTTCCCAAACCTTCAATTCAAACCCCTCTACCTAATATTGAACTCGAACCTATAATGTCAATTCCACTCATTGAACAAAACAAATTGGAAACAGAGAAAGATCCATGAAAACTAATTGTGTGGTCATGTAGAAAGCATCCTCAGAATAGTGATAAACTTGAAACTCTACAAGGCCAAGAGTTTGAACCGAGATCAGTTCCTAATCTAGATGTTGAGCACATTAATGGTGATAGTAATGTTTGGATTGATGAGGTTCGAAGTGGAACCAAGAATTTGACTAAAATTGTGGATCCTTCCCTACCTATTGCCCTTAGAAAAGGATCCAGGACATGCACTCAGCATTCTATATCTCAATATGTCGCTTGTGAGAAGCTCTCTCCTGCATTTTGGGCCTTTACCACACTGCTGTCAAAAACAGAAATACCAAGAAACATATAAGAAGCTCTAGCTAATCCTTAGTAGAGAATAGCTGTTCAAGAAGAAATGGATGCCCTCAAAAGAAATGGTACATGGGAAGTTGTAGAACTACCAAAAGAAAAGAAGACAATAGGTTGCAAGTGGGTTTTCACTATGAAGTTTAATGTAGATGGGAGTGTTAATCGATACAAAGTAAGGTTTGCAGCCAAAGGCTTTACTCAGACATAGGGGTCTAGTAGCCAAACTAAATGCCGTGCAAGTTCTCGCATCGAATCTTGATTGGCCACTACAACAATTGGATGTTAAAAATGCTTTTCTCAATGGCAATCTACACGAAGAAGTTTATATGGATTGTCCACTAGAAAAAGTCTACATAAACCGAGCTTTGAGGACTTAGTTAGCAAGTTGGGAATGATCAATATCTATGTCCCAGCTTGAGGGGGAGTGTTGGAAAAATCCCAAATTATAAGCGATTTCAGTTGGTATCTTTTTTGTAAATAGAATCTGATATCTAGGATTTAGTTTCCTATTATTTAGCTAGTCCTTTGGTTTAGAAGATTCTCTATCTTCTTTCCCTCATTTGTGGGATATTTAGTAGCATTCCTAAGTGTATAAATTCTATGAACTTTAGTGATCAATATACAGTAGAATTTTTCCATAGACAATCTCAACTTTTACATTGTTCCTTCTTTTTCAAATGATTTATATCAAGTTTAACCATCCTAAACTTCATTTCAATAACTTTAAGCATATGAAAAGTATAGCTTCCATCTTAAATCTCAAGGTCGACCATGTTATGCGGCCAAGTGGAGAAAACTTTGGGATCATAACATCATAAATGTTCCAATAAATTGATTTTTGAGATTTCCTATATATATATATATAACATACCTAAAATCCACCTTCATTTAAAGTGCAAGCTCCATATTGTAGGACAGTGCCACCATCCAATAAAGGTTTAATTGCTGGGTGATGTTTAAGTTTCTATCACCAGGAAAACCAATGAGCATAAATTGAGTTGACAGTCAATTCCAAATATTGAAGAAGAAGATGACAACTTAAAAGTACAGAGACAAAGGTCCGAGGACAAACGTCTAAAATACATATACATATATATATATATGGACTTGTTTTCAATGGGTACGTTTCCAACGAGGGTATCTTTTAACAACAATTGATGATGTGACAAGATAAGAATTTAATCTTATTAATTATCATTTTGGACAATTACTCTGTTCATTACAACTGTCTGATTTATATGTGTTGGAATATTCAGGCATTAAAGAATGATTTAGTCAACCATTTGTATTTAGAAGACTGATCTGTTTCCTAGTTTTTTGCTAATTAATATCTTGATTTTTGTAATTGATAGCTCATAGTCTGTATGCCTAATGTTAGGACTGATTTCTAGGGCTAATTAATTTCCTTTTGTATGTAGAAAATTGTATATATGTGCTGTATTTTCTTTGAGAAGTGTAATAAAAATATTCAAAATCATTTTGTCTCATAGTAAGTTTTATGGTACCAGAGCCAATTTGCTGAAAAATATTTCTTCACTGCTGTCTCTTTTTTTCTCTTTACATTGCTGTCACAAAACAATTAGTTCTGAAACTAATGTTGGTAAAGATGTGTCTCCATCTAGTACCTCCAATCTAGTCAATTCGTTCGTGGTTGCGCAGTCCCTTAGAGAAGGAATGTCACTGCAGATCACAAGTCACAGATTGGATGGTAAAAATTTCCTCCAGTGGTCCTAATCTATCCTATTGGTGATCAGAGGAAGAGGAAAACTTGGTTACATCACTGGCGAGATTCAGTGTCAAAGCATAAAGGACCTAACTTACGCAAATTGGGAACTTAACAAATCATTTGTTATGGCATGGCTAATTAACTCAATGGAACCACATGTCAGCCGTACCTATTTGTTTCTTCGAACTGCTAAAGCAATTTGGGATGCAGTCAGGGAAAATTATTCAGACCTCGAAAATGCCTCACAAGTTTTTGAGATAAAGAATAGACTCAAGGAGATTCGACAAGGAAGTTCAGATGGCACTGAATACTATAACACCTTGTTGACACTTTGGTAGGAGTTAGATATGCACTATGAGACAGATTGGGGTGACTTGGAGAAAACATAAAATTTAAGAGGCATTTGGAGAAGGAACGTTTGTATGAGTTCCTAGCTAGCCTCAACAAGGAAGTTGATGAGGTTCGTGGATGGATTTTAGGCCGTAGACCTCTGCCTTCTATTGGTGAAGCTTTTGTAGAGGTAAGGCGTGAAGCAAACAAGCACCGAGTTATGCTTTGGGAAAAAAAGGACTCACATGAAATTTCAGGGAGCAAAAGGCCTATAGACAACACTGCACTCGTCACAAAACACAGTGCCAACCAAGCCATTGGAGACCAGAAATCCAATCAGCGTCTGCGGTGCACTCACTGACCTAAGAAACATGCTGGGACCTTGATGGGAGACCTACAGATGCAAAACCATGGAGACAAAATCAATCCAAGGTCTTTTAAACAGCAATAGAGGAAAAGTCTAATGAATCAAACAAAACTGGGGTATTTTTAAACAAGGATCACTTCGAGCAGCTGTGTAAATTACTAAGTCAGCAAAACGTGACCAAGTCAAACACTGCCACAAGTAGTTTTGCTGATCAGGGTACTGCCCTCCATGTACGAAAACAAATTCCCTGCATATTTGATTCTGGTGTATCAGATCATATGATGGTTATCCATCTCTTTTTTACACATATACACCATGTCATGAACCCTCAAGAGTAAAAATAACAATGGAACATTCTCTTCTGTTGTCGGAAAGGGCTCTGTTCATTTGTGAAATTCTCTTGTTCTACATTCAATACTCCATGTTCCCAAACTAGCATGCAACCTGGTATCAACTAGCAAACTAACTCACGATCGTGACTGCATTACTAATTTTTTTGCCACTTCTTGTCAAATATAGAAGCAGGGATCAGAGAGGATGATTGGCATTGCTAAGGAAGATGGTGGACTCTACTATTTCGAGAATGATGATCATGTGGAGAGGCAGGCTGCTATGGCTGAAAATAGTCTTTCTTCTGTTTCCAATAAAGATGTAATAATGTGGCACCATAGGCTAGGCCACCCTAATTTTCATTATATTAGACGCTTGTCTCTAGACTTGTTTATTAATAAAAATCCCAATTTCTTTACTTGTGAGGTATGCTAGTTAGCCAAACACACACGAACATCATTTTCATCGAAACCATACAAGGAGTCTCATCCATTTTCCCTCATTCATAGTGATATTTGGGGGCCTTCTCGAGTAAAAAATATCACAGGTACTAAATGGTTCATTACATTCATTGATGATCACACTAAAGTATGTTGGGTTTATCTCTTCAAAGAAAAATCAGAGGCTACAAAAATTTTTCAAAATTTGCATTCCATTGTGAAAAATCAATTCCAAACCTCAATCAAAGTCCTAAGAACTGAAAATGGAAAAGAATATTTCAAATCCATCTTAGGTGAGTATCTAGCAACCAATGGCATTATTCATCAGAGTTCTTGTACAGATACACCACAACAAAATGGTGTAGTTGAGAGAAAAAATTGTCATCTACTAGAAGTTGTTAGAGCCCTTATGTTCACTATGTATGTTCCTAAAGACCTCTGGGGTGAAGCTATCTTGACAGCCTCACATCTTATAAACCGCATGCCTTCAAAAGTCCTCAAGTTCAAGACTCCTATGTTAGTCCTTTAAGCCTATCCACTGTTGTGGTCTTTTTCTTCTATTCCCCTTAAAAACTTTGGTTGCACAACGTTTATTCATGTTCATTCCCAACACCGTTCAAAACTTGACCCAAAGTCAACTAAGTGTGTTTTCATTGGTTACTCCTCCACACAACAGGGTTATAAGTGTTATTCACCTTCCCTTCGTCGAGTGTTTGTGTCAATTGATGTCACATTTCAAGAATTTGAACCATTTTTTCAAAAGACTTCTCTTCAAGGGGAGATTCTAGAGAAAGATGAGTCATGGGATGAACCTAGCCCTCAACCGTTGGACCTGTCACCACCTTCTTTACCCAATATAGCCGAGCCTATAATGCCACCACCTAAACAAGAAAAGATATTGGAAATAGGAGGAGACAATCCTGAAGGCCCACAGCTGCTTGTTTATTCACACATGAAACATTCTAAAAATAGTAACAAATCTGAAATCCAGCAAGGCCAAGCATCTGAACTAGTTCAAGTTCCTCTCCTAAGTTCTGAATCTTCTAGTAGTGGACTGAACGAGGATTTGAGTTATGATCTAGACATACCTAGTGCTCTTAGGAAAGGTACAAGATTTTGTACTCAACACCCCATTTCAAAATTTATTTCATATGAGAAGTTATCACCAAAGTTTTCAGCCTTCATAACTACTCTGACAAAAATTGAGATACCAAGAGATATCAAGGAGGCTCTTGCAGACCCAAAGTGGAGATCAGCAGTTCAGGAAGAAATGGGAGCATTGGAAAAAAATGGTACAGGGGAGATTGCAGAATTACCCAACGGAAAGAAAACAGTGGGATGCAAGTGGGTATTCATAGTCAAGTTCAATGCTGATGGTAATATTAACAGGTATAAGCCAAGGCTTGTTGCTAAAGGCTTCACTCAAACATATGGGTTAGACTACAAGAAAACCTTTTCCCCAATAGCAAAACTCAATTCAGTTAGAGTTCTCTTATCTCTAGCAGCGAATCTTGATTGGCCGTTTCAACAGTTCGATGTAAAAAATGTTTTTTTAAATGGAGATTTACATGAAGAAGTGTATATGGATTCTCCTCCAGGGTTTGAAAAAGGGGGTAATCTAGTGTGTAAATTGAAAAAATCACTATATGGCTTAAAGCAGTCTCCAAGGGAGTGGTTCGAGAGATTTACTTGAGCTGTAAAAAGTCGAGGATTTCAACAAGCACAGTCGGATCATACTCTTTTTCTACAAACATTCTAAGAGTGGAAAAAAGGCCATTCTTATAGTGTATGTGTCACGCCTCGGGGTACGGGATGTGACGTGATGGATTATTTAAATTAATTAAATAAGAATTTAATTAAAACCAATGGTTTAAGGATCAAATTAAGTGAGAAATAAGAAGATTTCAACCACATGTTTATAAAGGAATTTATAAAAATTGAGCAAATAATAAAAATTAATAAAGAACCGCGAGTATGGGTTCCACAACCCACAACTTGTGCACACACATGGTACTGACAATATCATAAATACAATCACAGTCCCAGTACAAATAAAATTAAGATCGCACATTCCTTGACTTAAATAATACAAATGAGTTTACTAATCCTCTACTGCTCCTGAGTCTTGTCCGAAGATTCCTCTCCAAACCTAAATGGAAAACCACCTAGAGGGGGAAATTTAAAACAAATAAAATGTGAGCGAAAGGCTCAGTAAGACTATGTTTTATTAAAATGATTTAATTCAAAGAAATATTTCATTGTTTAGGAGTACTCAAGAGAAACCTTAAATAAATAAATAAATAAATAATTTTGAGTAGAACCGTCCTGACCCAGAACCGTCTACTCGCACAATCAGAAATATCATTTTTCTTTTCGTAGGCAAACCATAATATCATCACCGTGGTGGCCCAGCTGGGTTTCGAGACCTGCCCCCAAGGTCGATCACTACACGACCCGATCTCTGATATGGCATCACGCCTATATGTTTATTATCATCATCATTCAAAACCCAATTACCGAGTGCTGTCATTTATATTCATTATGAAGTTCATTTTAGTTCACGGTATATCAAAATATAACCGATAAATTCATTTTTCAAACAACCGTTGAAAACATTTTAATAGAAATCCTTTTTAAAGCCAAATCATTTCAAAACCAGGCTACCAAAGAAATAGGATAGAAGTCCTACCTCAATACTCGTGCCGATGCCCCACACAGTAATCCCAGTTTGCCATACGTTAGCTCCGTGGAACCACGAATGATCCTAGATACAAACTAAGTCGATCAATAACTAGTTCAAGACATTCTATGTTACGAAACCGTTTCATGATGTCCTAGTGTGCCATTTGTACCTTTAAAATCATTCTATAAGGTTGTAATTTAAATCAGGGTTCAAAATAGTGAAAATGGGTAAAAATCACAAAAATTTCCATGCCTCGGTCGGCCTGTCGGACTCCCTGCGTCGGCCTGCCGAAAGCAAAGTTCGGTCGGTCGAACAATTTCCAGGTTCGGCCTGTCGGACTGAAGAACACCGGCCTGCCTATCCCTATTCCGGCCTGCCAAACATGCACTTCGGCCTACCGAACTGGGAAAACCCAGAAATTCTAGCCACGGGTTTCGATTTCCCCAAAACCTAAATCTTGATTCTAACCTGTTTTTCTCAAATCTCAGGCATGGAAAACATTCATAGTTGATAGAAAAACATACTAGAACACATTTGGACTTATTTAAACAAGATTTAAACTCAAAAATCTCAAAAATCTGAAAATGAGAAAATAGGGAGAAAAATGAAAAATCTTGAATCCAATCCATTTTTCTTCAATCTAAGCATAGATTCTAGTTGTTCTAAGTTCATTTAACTCAAATCCAAGGTTTTCTAAGCTTTAACAAACCTAGATCTCAAAAATGCACAAAATTGAAAATTTTGAAAAAAGTTTAGAAATTTCAAAACTAACCTTGAATCGAAGCTTCAATCCGCGTTCTCGGTTGCCAAATCACATCCCTGAGCTTCCTCCTTGCTAACCCGAAGCTTGGATTCAAATTTGGTTTCAAAAATTTTGAGAAAGATAGAGAGAGAGAGGGTTGCCGAGAGACCAAGAGAGAGAGAGTGAATGAAGAGAGAGAGAAATCAGGGAGAGTGAGGAGAGAGAAGGAAGAGAGAGAAAAAATAGAGAAAATCGGTGGGCGGTTTTACTGTGCGAAAACCATGTGCCGCCCACGGTTTTGTAAAACGGAGTTTTTTTAACATTTTACAAATTGTTGTGTTTTAAAACTCAAAACATCAATTTAAATCAATAAGAAATCATTTGGATTCAACAAATTAACAAAACAACCAAAAATTCAAAATCCAACCAAATAATCTAATTAATGTTAAAACATTAATTATGGCACACTAATTCATCATTTATATTACATTAACATTAAATAAATTTCGGGGCGTTACAGTATGTAGATGATATAATCATTACTGGTGATGATTATATAGAGTTGGAATCATTAAAAAGGTATTTAGCGAGTGAATTTGAGTTAAAAGATCTTGGTGCTCTCAAATATTTCCTAGGTATGGAAGTTGCTAGGAGTGGTACAAGAATTGTTGTTTCTTAGAGAAAGTATATACTTGATCTTTTAAGGGAGACAAGTATGTTGGGGTGTAAACCAGTTGAGACAACTATGGAGGCAAATGTGAACTTGGGCTTGAGGGTGGAAAGGAGGTTAACCGAGAGCAGTATCAAAGACTTGTAGGTAAACTTATCTACCTATCACATACTCATCTTGATATAGCATTCGCAGTAAGTGCTATTAGTCAATTTATGCACATGCCTACGGAAAGACACTTCGAGGCAGTCTACAGAATTCTAAGGTATCTAAAAGGTACTCCTGGAAGAGGTTTGTTTTTTAAAAAAGGAGGTCACAGGATGGTGGAAGTCTACACTGATGCTGACTGGGTAGGTTCCTCTGTGGATAGGAGATCGACTTCAGGATATTGCACGTATGTTTGGGGTAACTTAGTGACTTAGAGAAGTAAAAACAATCAGTAGTGGCTTGAAGTAGAGCAGAGGTAGAATTCTGAGCACTTGCGCATGGGATTTGTGAGGGGATATGGCTCAAGAGATTATTGGAAGAATTGAAGGTTGCTAATGATCTTCCTATGAAGCTCTACTTTGATAATAAGGCAGCTGTTAGTATCGTTCATAATCCAGTTCATCATGATTAGACGAAGCATGTGGAAGTAGATCGTCACTTTATCAAAGAAAAAATTGATGAAGGGATTGTCTGCATGACATACATTCTGACAAAACAGCAGACTGCCGATGTCTTAACAAAGAGCCTTCATAAGCGCAATTTTGAAGACACGGTGAACAAGCTAGGAATGACAAATATTTACATTCCAGCTTGAGGGGGAGTGTTGGAATATTCAGGCATTAAAGAATGATTTAGTCAACTATTCTGTATTTAGAGGACTGATTTATTTCCTAGTTTTTTGTTATTAATATCCTAATTTTTTGTGATTGACAACTCATAGTTTGTACGTCTAATGTTAGAACTGATTTCTAGAGCTAATTAATTTCCTTTGTATGTAGAAAATTGTATATATGTGTTGTATTTTCTTTGAGAAGTGTAATGAAAAATATTCAAAATCATTTTGTCTCTTTGTAAGTTTTAATATGATACGGCTATTAATGATAGTACACATTATATATATACATACATACATATATATATATGCATACATACATATATATATGTGTGGAAATCCGTAATCTCTACCTAAACTCTAGGGATTAGTTGCTAAAATTAGTTTAGTTTGTTTCCTAGAATAAAGGGTTATTGGTATCTCCAATCAGTTTTTATTTTTTTGATTGTAATTGCTTGTTTTTAGGCTGATTATTGTCCCTTGATTCTAGGAAGAGATTTGCTCTTCCTTCACTATTTATCCCTGTACAATTCATTAGGAAAATAAGAGTGAATTATTCGTTCATATTCTCATAAGTTTTCATGGCATTAGAGCCGGTTGTTTGAAACACTAAAATTCCATCTCTAACTCTCCAAAAGTCTCCGATGACCAAGTACAACATGGCCACGAAAAACCATAACCCATCCTCATCAAAAGTGACCTCAAATTTTGAAGCACCCATCACCAACAACCATGGCATGACAGACGGTGTTCCCTTGCTTCTGAGAATATTGCTAATACATCAACCTTGGATTTGCAAAATATTCAGGTGGTATATCGATTGAATGAAAAAAATTACTTGAAGTCGTCGCAACTTGTCTGCATCTTCTTAAAGGGCAGAGGGAAATTCAACCAATTGTTGGGCACGGGTCCATCGAAGGATGATCCCAAATTTGCTACATGGGACGAACAGGGACATTTGGGAGGCTATTCAACAAACATAGTGATACAGCCATGTTTGTGGCATGGTCTGTCGTGTTTATGGAATTCGATGCTATTGGAAATTAGTGATACGTCTATGTTTCTCGGAACCACTAGGGAAATTTGGGAGGCTATTCAACAAACATACTCCAAGGTTCATGACGTTGCCCAAATTTACGAAATTAAGACAAATTTTAGCAACCAAACAAGAGACTCGAATCGTCATGGAATATTCAAGTTTCTTGCAAGGCTTATGGCAGGAGATGGGCAATTATCAATGTATTAAGATGTGCTACAGGATCCTGTAATTCTGAAGCGATTCGTGGAGAAGGAATGTATTTATGAATTTCTTGCGAACCTAAATGTCAAATTTGATGCTGTCAGAGTGCAGATTTTGGGAAAATAGGACTTACCCTCCTTCAATGAGACAATTTCAATCATCCGAGCAGAAGAGGGATGACAGAGTGTTATGCTTGATACTCATAGAGAAGATAGCTTAGCCCTTGTGACCAGAGTAGTCAGTCTGAAGGAATCTAGCACACTTGTCAATCAAGTGAACTAGTCCAAGTCCGCTAATCGAGATTCACTATTTTTCACGTATTGCAAGAAGCATCGCCACACCAAGGAGCAATTCTGGAAACTCCATGACAAGCCCAACCGAAGTACTAATGACAGAGGCCAAGTACATGTGGCAACCACTCAATCAAGCCAAGAAAGGAGTCCTCAAGTGTCGATCTCAATCTTTGGTTTCAACAAGGAAGAGATTGAAAACTGCATAATTTTTTGGGTTCTCTTGAAAAGTCTTCCATAGTAGGTACATGTTCTCTGGCGTTTTCAGGTATCTCTTCTTCCTCTTATGCTGCTAATGTCTCTGAAAAAATTTCTCCAAAAATGTGGGTAATAAAGTCGGGAGCCACTGACCACATGACCTATTCCTACAACCTATTTTCATCATGTAGTCCTTGATCTAGTCATAAGAAAATAACTATAGCTAATGGGTCCATTACCACTATAGCCGGTCAAGGGGACATTTATATAAATGATTCTCTCATGCTTAAAAAGGTACTACATATTCCGAAACTCTTTGCAAATCTTGTTTCCATTGAAAAGCTTACCAAAGATTCCAATTGTAGTGCAACTCTTTTCTGTCACATTGTGTATTTCAGAAGTAGGGCATTTGGAGGACGATTGGACTAGTGAAAGGGATGGTCTTTACTACCTGGAAAATCAGAGTGGAAGAACTAGAGTTGAGAATGCCCTATCTGCATAACTTCTTTTAGAGTTTGTCATGTCGAATAAAAATAAAATATGGCTTTATCATCGCCATTTAGGTCATCCATCATTTAAGGTTCTTAAGTTGATGTTTCCTTCGTTATTTAAAGGGTTTACTTTTGAGTGTTTTCATTGTAATGATTGTGAACTTGCTAAGCACAGACGTGCTTCATTTCCAATAAGCAATACAAAGACTCTTAATCCTTTTTCTCTCATTCATAGTGATATTTGGGGACCCTCCACAGTTCCTAATATTTCTAGTGCTAGATGGTTTATTTCGTTTATTGATGATTGTACATGAGTAACGTGGATTTATGTTTTGAAAAATAAATCCGATGTTGGCATTGCTTTTCCCAATTTCTACAACATGATTAAAACAAAGTTTGATGTGAGAATTAAGCAGTTTCGTTCTGATAATGCCAGAGACTTTTTTAATCAATTTCTTTCTCCTTTTTTAAAAAAGAAAGGATCATTCATGTGTCTTGTAGTATTACTACTTCGCAACAAAATGGAGTTGCCAAGCGCAAAAATGGCCATCTTTTAGACGTCACAAGAGCTTTATTATTTCACAAAAAATTCCTAAACAATATTGGGGAGAAGCCGTTTTAACCGCTACCCATCTTATTAATAGACTTCCAACTCGGGTCCTTGACTTTGAAAGTCCAATTGAAATTCTCCTAAAGTTTTTTCCCAATTTCAATGCTTCAAACAATATTGCTCCTAGAATTTTTGGAAGTGTTGCCTTTGTTCATATCCACTGTCAAAACAGGGGAAAACTTGATCTACGTGCTCTTAGGTGTATTTTCCTTGGGTATTCTTCCACACAAAAGGGTTATAAGTGTTTCCATCCACCTATCAGAAATTTTTTTGTCTCTGTTCATGTTACGTTTGTCAAAAAAGAGTTTTTTTCTCAACATTCCTATATTTAGGGGGAGAACTTGAGTAAAGATAGAGCAAAGGACACATGTTTTTTCTTGATTTTCCCAGTCAGCCAATGAAGACTCCATCTCCAGTTAAACCCGTTTCAGAGTGTCAACCTCTTGTCATTTCAAAGTGTTAGCCTATTGAGGCTCCATCTGCAGTTAAACCCATTTCAGAGTCACCTGTTGTCCAACCAATTATAGAGTCATCCAAACCGTGTGAAGTGATGAAAGATAAAGGGAGACAAGACAATATTCAACCATTGTAGGTCTATTCCAGGAAGAAAATTCCACTCTCTCGATCAGTATAGGTACAATCTTCTATTTGTGCTACTGCTCAGATACCCAAAATCAGTTCCACACCATCAACCAAGCCCCCTTTCACATCATCAACCTAGCCCATTGAATCAGTAGCTGAACCGAAACAACCAAATGATGTCGACCTACCAATTGCACTTAGGAAAGGAACCAGAATTGGTACTAACATCCTTTGTACCAATTCTTGACCTATCAAAACCTATCCCAAAGTCATAGAGCCTTTTTAAGCAACCTTCACACAATTCCATTCCAAGAAATCTATCTAAGGCATTAGGGAACAAGAAGTTGGAGGATGCTATAAGAGTGGAAATGTGAGCTCTTGAAATGGGAGATGGTCAAGTTACTGAGAGGAAAGAAACCAGTTGGATGTAGATGGTTTCATTGTGAAGTACAAGTTAAACGGCTCGTTAGAAAGATACAAAGCAAGGTTGGTTGACAAAGGGTACACCTAAACTTATGGCATTGATTATCTTGAGATGTTTGCTCTTGTTGTGAAGACGAATACAGTACGGGTCCTTTTGTCGTTGGCTGCCAATTTTGGGTGGAATATACAACAGTTTGATGTTAAGAATGCATTTCTCCATGGTGACCAAGAGGAAGAGATCTATATGGAAGTTCCTCCTGGCTTTGAATCTAAAGAGGGAATGGTGTGTAAGTTGAAGAAAGCTCTCTACAGATTCAAACAATCGCCAAGAGCCTAGTTCGGAAGGTTCACCAAAGCGATGACTACCTTAGGATATAAACAGAGTCAAGGTGACCATTCTTTGTTTGTGAGACATTCGGATTCAAGGAGAGTGATAGCCTTGTTGGTGTATGTTGACAATATTATTGTAATAGGCAATGATGCAAGAGAGATGGATAATTAAAACGATGTCTTCTAAATGAATTTAATATCAAGGAACTTAGGAAACTGAAATACTTCCTAGGTATTGAAGTGGCACATTCGAAACAAGGGGTCTTTATTTCTTAGCAAAAGTATGTGTTTGATTTGCTAAAGGAAACAAGGAAGTTGGGTTGTAAGCCAGCTGACATGCCCATGGAGTTCAATGATGGACTATGTGATGCTCCAAAGGATCCTACGATCGATAGAGGTTCTTATTAGAGGCTTGTTGGGAGGTTGATTTATTTGGCACATACAAGACCCAATATTGCATTTGTTGTGAGTGTTGTTAGTAGATTTATGCACAATCCTAAATAAATGCATTTTAAGGCAGTTTATAGAATCTCGCAATATTTGAAGGGCAATCCTGGAAGAGGTATTTTGTTCAAGAAAGGGAGAAGCATGACATTAGAGGTCTATATCGATGCAGATTATGCTGGGTCACTAGATGACAGGATGTTAACTTGAGCTTATTGTACTTTTTTAGGAGGGAATCTTGTAACATGGAGAAGTAAGAAACAAAACATGGTGGCAAGATCAAGTGTAGAGTCTAAATTTAGGTCAATGGCTATAGGAATATGTGAACTACCATGGTTAAAGATAGTTCTTGATGATCTGAAGATAAAATAGGAAAGACCAATGAGATTGTATTGTGACAACAAATCTGCCATCAACTTTGCTCATAATCCCGTACAACATGACCGAGGAAAGCATATAGAAGTTGACAGACATTTATCAAGGAGAAGCTTGATAGTGGCCTAATATGTACATTTACATTAGAAGATGTGATATGATCTAAAAAGGAAATTTTGTTTTAACAAAAATGGGAGTATGGTGCTTGATTGATGGTTGGGTAGGCATGAGACATGGGCGGGATTGGTGGACCCAACAAAGGGTAGTGAATACTTTGAGGTTGAAAAACCAAGATAAGAAAAGCCACAAAGAATGAGATTGAATACGGCAAATACCTAAGGTCTAAAGACCAGGATGGAAAACCCATACAATTATTATTACATTGGCCAAATTATGAAGAATAGGTTCTGAAAACCAAGGCCTATCATTACTAGTTAAATATCACACTCCAAGAGTACCCAAAAAGGAGAGAAAATTGTTGAAAGGAAACTGATAAAAGAATATGCTTGATTGCATTTTCATTCAATGTTCATGTTCATGCATTAGTTTTTTCTTACTAAGCGTTAAGCTCATTATAGTTCTTATAATGTAGTTGAGGATGTATAAGGTAAAGGGTTGACCAGGTATCTAGAGCTGCCAAACAAAGATTTGTTCATAAGGTCAACTTTTGAAGCTTTTTTTGAAATTTTGTTTTTTTCGAACTTAGCAGCTCTGTTATGATTTTGTAAATAGATATATTACTAACTTTGGATGTGCTAGTAGACTCCACATCCCATTTTTGGATGTATATGTTGTAAATAACAAAAATAAATGAAACAACTGTTTCAAAATTCTTTTATCTAGAAATGAATATTTTAAGTAAGCTATAACATTTATAATCTAATTGAAAGTTTAATACTCTTTATCCTAATTAAATAAGCTTTACACAAGTTTATTTGTTAGTTTAAGGGGTATTACAGTCACAGTTTGAACCTTCCCGTTCCCAACCTTTGCTAGACATTGTTGACTTTCTCGACGAGGGCTCCATCCTCTCTAGTGACCGATCTCGATCCTTCACATCACAACGGAGCATCAACTCATCGACCTTTGCTAGGATTGATTCCATTCCCTTTTCTAATTGGGGAATTTTCTACAAATCCTCTCCCCTTCTACAAAGTGCGCTTTTATTCCCATACTACTAACTGCCTAACCGAATTGTCACAGCCTCCCAAGTTGACATCACCCTTCTTTTGGAACTCCCAAATTACCATTCCTCACCCGAGCCGTCCCTTCCAACTCACCCACTAGATTGGCCCCACCGTTGTCCTCCCCTTCTAACTCCCATTGTCCACCTCAGTTTCCATATGAGCTGCCTTGACTATTTCCCTATATTACTCAATCCATTCATTTTTAGAATGGCATCATAATGGCTGCATTTACAAGTATTTCCTTTTTCTGAAGAAGACTCTTGTAATTGGTTCATATCCATTTCTTCTTAACTGTCACTTTGACTATGTAAGTCAGAATCTTTTATGAAGACTTCTAATAGTTGGTTCTTTAATTCTTCATTTATCTCAAGTTCATTAACTTTTGCTTTGGTCTAGCATTTATTAGTATAGTGCCCGACTTTACCACATTTATGGCATATGGGAACTGTTGAGTTCCTATTTGTTTTCTTTTTATTTTTTGCTTTTTTGTTTTAAATATCAAAACTTTTTTATATTGAAATGAATATTTTAAGTAAACTATATCATTTATAATATAATTGAAAGTTTAATACTCTTTATCCTAACTAAATAAGCTTTACACGAGTTTATTTGTTAGCTTGAGTGGTATTATAGTGACGGTTTAAACCTTCCCGTTCCTAACCTTTGCCAGACGTTGTTGACTTTCCCTACGATAGCTCCATCCTCTCTAGTGATCTATCTCAGTCCTTCAAATCACAGTGGCGTATCAACTAATTGAGCTTTACTAGGATCGATTCCATTCCCTTTTCTAATTGGGGAATTTTCTAAAAATCCTCTCAAACTAGCTCGAACACTCGTTGGACGCCCTCTTGCACCACTCCCATCTACTCCTCCATTCGTTCCTCCATTTTCTTTGACACTTTGTTCCAATTCCTTCTTCGATGCCATAGCCAGGTCGGTGCTCTAATATCCACTTATTAGGATTTGATGAAATAGTAAATGGTCTTAGAGAAAATAGAGAGAAAAATGGTAAGAAAACATAAGTGAACCAAAGAGAATGGTGATGATTTTTATTGAATTATCAATGAAACATAAACAAAAGAATGATACGAGCTTTTCGAGAGAGCCCTGTACTCCACAACTCGTGAAAACTAGAGAATACAGTTGGAAATTCTCCATACCCTCCCCTTTCACAAAGTGCACTATTATTCCCATACTACTAACTGCCAAACCGAATTGTCACAGCCTCCCAAGCTGACATAACCCTTCTTTTGGAATTCCCAAATTACCATTCCTCACCTGAGTCGCCCCTTCCAACTCAACCACTGGATTGGCCCCACCGTTGTCCTCCCCTTCCAACTCCCATTGTCCACCTTAGTTTCCACATGGGCTACCTTGACTATTTCCCTATATTACTAACTTTGGATGTGCTAGTATACTCCACATCCCAGTTTTGGATGCATATGTTATAAATAAGAAAAATTAATGAAACAACAATTTCAAAACTCTTTTATACTAAAATGACTATTTTTAGTAAACTATATCATATATAATATAATTGAAAGTTTAATATTCTTTATACTAAATCAAACAAATTACAAGAAGATCAAATTTCTCTATCTATCCCTTCCCAGTCGATCAATGGCTTTGATACCAGACTTTCTAGGGTATTATAATTTGGACTATAAAATTTAAAACAAAATAATTATAACAAGCAAAATAACACAAGCATATTTATATAGATGGTGATAGAACGAGAATATAAATTATCTTAAAGTATTTCTGGTACTGTACGTTGTTCTACCTATAGGAACGACTCGTGAAGAGTCTCTTTGGACCAATAGCTCTACACCCTTAGGTTTCTAGCCGATATACCAGAATTTTAATTATATACAACAAGTAATGAAAACAAACTTTATTACTTACATGGAATATTGTTACAATAGTGATGATGAAGAAGCTTTGATACAACACTCTTAGATGCACACTTCCACACTCGAATATACAAGGAGGATTTTAAGAGAAAGAGAGAGAGAGAGAGAGAAAGAGAGCACACTCTAAAATTTTAAAACTAGAAAAATTAGAAAATTGCACACACTCTCCCAATTCTAACAAGATCTTTTATAGATAAATTACACCACTCAGGATCGTCCAGCTAAAAGTAGGCTGAAATTATTGAGATGCCAGTTGTCAGGTACATTGCAGGGCCCTATCGTCACATGCCGAGCAACAAGATAAAAACAGATTCCTCTAGTCTGCACAACTTTTGGACTTAAAAGGGAAACCGTGTGAGAGGATAAGGATTCTTTAATTATTACATTATAGTTGTGATCTGAATAAGATCAATCTTCATTTGGATCTTGCGAATAACCAGCTAGGTGGGTCCTGAGATGAGACGGTGGTTGCCAGTGTTCGTCGCTATCTGTCTCGGTCTTGATGGTTGCCATCTCATCATCTTCGCTATTTGAGCTTAATAACTGTTTAAGTTTTTCTTTATCTTTATTTGTTAAGGACTTTTTTGATCGTATATCAATTAAGTTAGATACCTTCTGAGTATCTTTTAGCAGATATACTCTTTCATTTGTGAAGGATTTCTGAAGTAGATTATTCTTATTTTTTCATTCAGGAGGTGGGAAAAATCAAATTTCTTCCACCATCTTCCTAAAAAGATTTTGATGAAGAATGAGACTATTAAGCCATTTTTCGTTGAAGGTTTTTCAATATCATAGTTCCAACATAGAATCCAGGGGATTCATAAAATACTAAAAACATTAACCATGATTTGTCTGGACAAGGAAGATTAACTTTATTTTCTTTTTGGAAATATCCTAAACTTTTCTGAAGTTCTTTAGGGAATAGATTCGGAGTGAGGGCTATTAAGGCAAACCAATGTTTGAACCAATTTGGGAGATTGTTGTTATAATATTTTTCTTCTATTTTAAAAGATAGAAACCAGGTATGTTTTCCAGCACTGTTTTGATAATAAAGAACATTTTCCTAGGCTTCCATATAATCATAATAATTATAGGTTTTTGGATAACTGTTAGTAGTAGACAAATAAGTCCTTTGATGAGGACTCTTTTCCCATTCTTCATCAGTTAATACATTATGAATTCTTATTGTAGAGTAGGCTATTTCTGTATCATTTTTCATAGTATGGGTGAATGATGCGGAATGGGTTTCGGTGAAAAGTAATTCATACCATTCTCTACATTTTAGATAGGTGTTGGGGGATAGGTTAAAAGGAAGGTGATCTTGAACAAGGTCATTTATTGGCCTTTTAAGGTCGGATTCTTCTAATACCAAAATTCTCTTTTTCCCAATTAATTTAAAATCTTCTCCTAATTGAGGAGATGACAACTTCATCGTACTAGTGGATGAGGTGGATGGACTGGGACAATGTCTTCTCCAAGCCCTACAGATATTCTCTGGTTAAAAAATCTAGAAGATAATTTGTTTCTCCTTTTATATACTCTATATTGAAATCAAAAATTACTAAAATCGACTGCCATCTTGTAAATATTTGTTTTGTGTTTTATGTATCTATCTTTCCCAACTATCTGGATCTATCAGTAGCCACTTTTCAAGTCAAATTTGGAAAATATTTTAGCTTTATTAAGCCTATTTAGAAGTTCTCTTTTATTAGGAATAGGATATCTAATCCATCTCAAAGCTCTATTAAGAGGTTTTAATTTATCACTAATCTTGGTACACCTCTTTCTAATTCGGCTGCATTTTCTACATAAAATGCAGGGCAAGACCACGGGCTAGAGCTTTTTCTAATAAGCCCCTTTTTTAACAATTCTTCGATTTCCTGTTTGCATATTTCTAGGTGCCTTTCATTCATTTGAATAGGCCTTGCTTTGGTTGGTACCATAGACTCTTTAAAATCTGGTTCATAAGGCAATTCTACCTGATGTTTTTTCCTGTGCCAAAAGGCATTAGGAATTTCTGCGCAAACTTCTTTTTCGAGTTTCTTGGAATTCTTTTATTTTTGCCTGATAATAAGGCAAATTAATTTGTTCTTTTATTGTATTATAATTTATTTCTTGCTTTAGAGAGAACAAGAAGTTCTCTTTTTCTTTAATTTTTCCTCTAAGATTATTAATCTCGTGTCACTCCAATTTAGTGGAAAATTCTAATTTTATTTTTACATTAATAATTTCTATAGTTATTCCTTCATGAGATACTTGAAACGGATATAACATGCTTAAAGATGGGGTTTCAAGTATAACAAGCCTTGATATATCTTTACTTAGAAGGAAATTTGTTTCTAAACAGGTTTTATCGAAACAAACGCCTACATTTCAGAGCTTATATTGGATAGGCATTCTTCCTCCATTTGTAGTGTTTAAGACTTTAGTGGTTTTTGAAAATTACTTTGTAGGTATAATCCCTTCACTTGTACATTGTAGTTGTGATCTGAATAAGATCAATCTTCATTTGGATCTTGCGAATAACCAGCTAGGTGGGTCCTGAGATGAGACGGTGGTTGCCAGTGTTCGTCGCTATCTGTCTCGGTCTTGATGGTTGCCATCTCATCATCTTCACTATTTGAGCTTAATAACTTTTAAGTTTTTCTTTATCTTTATTTGTTAAGGACTTTTTTGATGGTACATCAATTAAGTTAGATACCTTTTGAGTATCTTTTAGGGGGAATATACTCTTTCATTTGTGAAGGATTTTTGAAGTAGATTATTCTTATTTTTTCATTCAGGAGGTGGGAAAAATTGAATTTCTTTCACCGTCTTCCTGAAAATGTTCTGGTTCGACAGGCCGTCAGTGGGGCAGAAATAGGCTGGCTCTATCGGTAGGCTGAACTTCCAGTTTGGCATGCCAAACTTTCATGGGTCGGTAGGCCGATGAAGCATGACCGGCAGGCCGATCACCTAGAACGGCTTATCGACCGAGAGCTGCAAATTTTTCAGAAAAGGTGCAATTTTTGCGATGCAATTTTAATTTTATTTTTGAGATGATTCTAAGAAACATTAAATTTGGATATGACCGGAAATATGAAGTATTTGATTCATACAGGATTGAAGACTTGAAGATGGAAATTATGTGAAGAATGATAGAACTTGAGGATTCAAGGATGAAGAATCGATATATGTCTCAATTATTCTCTTGTAATCTTAGTTTTCTATTCTCTAGAGTGGAGGCATAATATTACAGTTATTATTATTTTTGCTTGTAGCTTTGCTTGATTGCTTCGCTTGTCTGCATTATAATATGATTTGCCATGTATATTAATAACATGTCATATAGAATAGAAAGTGCCGCTCATATTAAAATTGTTCATGCATAATTTTAAAATAAAACATTGATTTCAAAAGATTGAGTGGCAGAAGGTTTTCGAAGAGAGATCCTAAGGCCTCCATCGTTAGTTCATGGGAAGAACATGGTGGTCCTAACCCCTAGGAAGGGATTTCTATCATGTACCAGATTGGATCTCTGAGACGATAAGGTATTTTAGCATGATTTATGGTTGCGCACCCCTAGGTGGTGATTATAAATCATGGATAAAATATTGAAACGATGGTTATACACTCACGTTAATTTTATTATTAACCTCCCCTAGGAGCTCTGTTAATAAAATTAATGGCCAAAGAAACGATTATTAATATATGTTGGATCATACGGGTCCTGGATGGCATATATTAATTAGGAGGGGATCCGTGTTCCTGATTGAATTTGGCATGACTCCCCTAGGAGCTTGTTGAATTCTGAGTTGGGAACTATCGTTGTAAGGTTGTGATATTTTCAAGGTTTTGACACATAAACACATTTGTATAATTTTACATGATTGTGTTATCTTACTAAATTATTACGATCTGTTTGCTTATGTTTGGTATATGATTCGTTATTGTGGAATAAAAATGTCTAAAAATGCTTTATCATCGATACTTGACAAAAACCTGTTAACTGGTGAGAATTACAATGATTGGAAACAGAACCTGGATATCGTCCTATCCTTTGAGAAACTAAAATATGTTTTGACAACCCCTTGTCCTCCCAAGCCTACAAGAGACTCATCTAATGAGCAATTCCAAGCGTATGACCGCTTGAAAGATGCTAATGATCAGGCCCGCTGCTATGTCATGGCTAGTATGAATAATGTGCTGCAGGCCCAACATCAAGATTATGAGACTGCGAAGCAGATCTTGGATAATCTTGAGGACATGTTTGGAGGCCAGGCCATAACAAAGCGGCATGGGGCGCTTCAGAAACTCTTAAACTGTAGACAGAGACCGGGGACATCTGTAAAGGAGCATATGATGTTGGTCATGGGTTACCTCGCTGAGGCTCAAACCAATGGAGTCGACATCGATGCTGAAACTCAAATGACTATGGTCTTTGAGACTCTGTCTAAGGAATTTATTTCATTTAGAGCTACATTTAATTTAAGCAATAGACGGGATATGACCTTAACAAAACTAATGAAACAGTTGCAGGAGTTTGAACTACTGATCAGGGAGTCTCCTACGGGTGGTGAGGCCAACATGGTAGCTACTTCTGGTTCCAACCCCAACTCTAGGAATGGAAAGAAGCAACGGGCCAAGAACGGGAAATCCTCTGTTCCTGCTAACACTAAGAGCAAGAAGAAGAAGAAGAAGAACCCAAAGAAACTTAAGTGCTTCTTCTATGGTAAATTCGGGCATATAAAGAAGCATTGCAAGGACTTCCTTTCCAAATGAGGTAGGTGTGATCTTCTGTATTTAGAAACTTGTTTGATTGAGGAATCCAGTGACATTTGGGTCATAGATTTTGATGCAACTAATCATGTTTGTGTTTCTCTGTAGGGGTTCAAAGAAACAAGAAGTCTGCTACATGAAGACTTCATGCTACAGATGGGCGATGGATCCTTGGTCTCAACGGAAGCAGTGGGAGACGTCCATATTTACTTTGATAACTATAGGAATTTAATTTTGCAAGATTGTTTTTATGTTCCTAAATTTAAAAGGAATTTAATTTCTGTATCTTGTTTTTTTAAAGACTCCTACGTGGTATCTTTTAATGAAAAAGTGGTGATTCGTAAAAATAAATCTTTTATCTATTATGGATGGATGCAAAATAATCTATATTTTATCAAACCTAAGATGGACTTATTGCTTAATGCTGAGATGAATGATAATAACTCTAAAAGACTTAAAACTTCTCACTCTAATAAGACTTATCTTTGGCATTTACGCCTTGGTCATATTAACATGAATAGGATTTAAAGGTTGGTAAGGGATGGACCTTTAAGTCACTTAAAGGTGGAATGTATACCTCAATGTGAATCTTGTTTGGAGGGTAAAATGACCAAAAGACCATACGGGTCTAAAGACAAGAGGGCCGAAGGGGTTCTATAACTTGTGCATAGTGATGTTTGCAGACCGATGAACATCCGGGCACGAGGAGGGTATGAGTACTTCGTCACTTTTATTGACGATTACTCAAGATATGGGTATATGTGCCTAATGCACCACAAAAGCAAAACTTTTGACAAGTTCAGGGAGTTTCGGGCTGAAGTGGAAAAGCAATTGGGTCGGCCCATAATGGCACTTTGATCCTATCGAGGTGGAGAATACCTTACTGATGAGTTCTTGGGACACTTGTTAGAGAATGGGATTTTATCCCATTTGACTACGCTGGGTACTCCGCAGTAGAATGGCATAGTGGAGAGAAGAAATAGGACTTTGTTGGACATTGTCAGGTCCATGATGAGTTATTCATCATTACCTTTATCCTTTTGAGGATATGCACTACAAACTGCATGTTATCTTTTGAACAATATGCCTTCAAAATCGGTCCCTAAAACTCCTCACAAGTTGTGGACAAGAAGAAAGACATCCTTAAACCATATTCGCATTTGGGGATGTCAGGCTCATCTCCTGTTTAAGGATTTGAATAAGTTAGAAGCACATTCGAAAGTTTGCGTGTTCGTAGGATATCCAAAAGGGACTAAAGGGGGTTATTTTTATAACCCAAAGGAAAATAAAGTCGTGGTTTCTGCTAGTGCAACTTTCCTTGAGAAGAGCTACATGGACGGCTTTAAACCTCGAAGCAAAGTGGTGCTTGAGGAGTTAAGGAGTGATCAGATCACTCCAGAGGTTTTGAATGAAACCGTTTCGATTAGTGTAGAAAAACCAAACAAACTTGAACAACAATCTCAGGGGCTTCGGCGTAGTGGGAGGATTGGGCGTCAACCTGAAAGGTATATGTTCAATGGGGATGTCTTCTTGGCTGAACCAGATGAACATGACAAGGATCCTTATACTTATGCAGAAGCTGTGGAGGATATTGATTCAAAACTCTAGACAGAGGCCATGAACATAGAGATGAAGTCTATGTAGACTAATCAGGTCTGGGAGCTTGTGGATCTTCCCGAAGGGGTAAAACCCATAGGGTGTAAGTAGATCTATAAGAGGAAAAGAGGAGTGGATGGAAAGGTCGAAACCTTTAAGGCTAGACTGGTAGCTAAGGGTTATACGCAAAAGGAAGGAATCGATTATAAGGAAACCTTTTCGCCTGTAGCCATGCTTAAGTCCATCCGGATTCTCTTATCCATAGCTGCCGCTCTCGACTATGAGATTTGGCAGATGGATGTCAAGACAGCTTTTCTAAATGGCTATCTTGATGAGTCCATTTATATGGAACAGTCAAACGAGTTCAAGGTCACGAGTCAAGAGGGTAAGGTTTGTAAGCTGCTAAAATCAATTTATGGACTTAAGCAGGCTTCTTGTTCTTGGAACATAAGATTTGATCAGGTGATCAAGACTTATGGGTTCTCACAAAATGTGGATGAACCATGTGTTTACAAACACATTAAGGATGGGAAGGTGGTTTTTCTACTGCTCTATGTAGATGTCATTCGGCTAATTAGCAATGATGTTGGGGCGTTGTCATCGGTCAAATTGTGGTTGACCAAGCAGTTTGACATGAAGGACTTGGGTGAGGCTAATTTTGTTCTCAGTATCCAGATCTTTCGGGATAGGAAGAACAAAATGATAGCTTTGTCTCAGGCCAGCTACATAGATAAAATTCTCAGGAGGTTTGCAATGCATGATTCCAAGAAAGGTGGGCAACCATCTAGGTCTGGAATTACTCTTTCTAAGAAAGACTCTCCAAAGTCTTATGAAGAAAGAGAATACATGAAGAAGGTGCCTTATGCTTCAGTAGTGGGTAGTCTCATGTATGCCATGCTTTGCACACGACCGGATATTAGATATGTGATCGGGATTGTAAGTCGATTGCAGGCGGTTCCAAGACCGAACCATTGGGTTGCGGTAAAGCATATTTTCAAGTACTTGCGAAGGACTCGAGGGTATATGCTTGTATATTTGGGTGAGGAGCTGACTCCTCTAGGATATACTGATTCAGATTTTCAGTCCTATCTGGATTCTAGGAAATTGACTTTGGGGTTTGTGTTTACTCTAGGCGGCGGTGCCATCAGTTGGAGAAGTGCGAAGCAAGATTGTACTCCAGATTCAACAATGGAGGTCGAGTATGTGGCAGCTAGTGATGCTTCAAAAGAAGCAGTGTGGCTCCGCAAATTCCTTGGGGATCTTGAGGTTGTTCCTGGTATGGATAAGGCAGTATCACTGTACTATGATAACAGTGCGGCGGTAGCTAATGCTAAGGAACCAAGATTTCACAAGAAGAGTAAACATATTGATCGAAAGTATCATGTGATAAAGGACTTCGTTGAGGGCGGGCATGTCACGTTGTGCAAGATCGCATTAGAGTACAATTTAGCTGATCCATTTACAAAGAAACTTACTGGGAGAGTCTTCGAGAAACATGCGAGATTTGTTGCATTTACTCACTTAGTGCAAGTGGGAGATTGTTAGATATGTATGCCCAAAGGATTAAAAATGTAATACGTTTTTGGAGACATTTTTATTAATAAAGAATTTATTCATTTATAAATACCAAATCTTGTCCTCTTTACGTTCATATTTGTTGAATGTATGTTAAGCAAACAGTAGTCTAAGACTATCGGTCTAAACCTTTAAGAATTGGGCATATGATGGACTGATTATGCGGAAGACATGATTCTTAAGGTGATGGTCTAAAACATATGATCCGCAATCGAGGGAATAAAGTTGGGCGCTTTATTCATGCAAAGATTGTTATGTTGTCTATATCCCTATAGGGAGACGGTTTGTCTTGACGAACGGAGTTGGACTCCATGAATAGAAACATTTTCACGTTGTCATAGGTGACGATGTGTTGGATCGGGACACAAAGTGAATTGATCTAGATTAATAATTCTGTCTTGCCAAATCGATTCACTTTAGACAATCATTTGTGTTGTATCTTAATCTTGAGATGAATAGTGGGCCTGTTATCTGGACTTGTGTCTTTTGATGTACCAAAGGGTGACACCCACATCTCTATAGTGGTATGCATGCTGGTACGTTGGAGGGACGACTCTTGATGGCATAGACTTGTTATTCATAGATATGGAATCCATAACTCCTCTTTAGGAGTAATGATATCCTCTTATATGCGTTATCTTGTAATTAAAAAACTAGAGCGCTCAACCTTTTAGATATATAGGTGTGACCGAATGGTATACTATCTTTGGATGGTAAGTTTTCTAATGGTGAGATAATGAAACGTAAGATAAAAATAATCGGGAAAGTAAGACAGAACTTGTCCTTAAGCTGATTATGGATTATCATATGAGGATACGATACACTTTGATATGTCATGGAACTTAGCTATACGGGCTTCGTAATTCTATAAAGTTTGAGAGTACAGCTCCAAGCTTTTAGTGGAGTAGCGTTGGAGTTGATAATTGTGAAATGTATATCTGGGATATTGGGTTTCATAATTATCGTGAGCTTGAACTTTATAGGCCCATTTTGGTCCCCTTTGCTAGCTCACAAAATCCTGTAACGATACGGCGTGCTTTTTCAATAATTGGTGACTTATGTCGGATTTATCAGATTGGTTTAAAATTTGAAAGAATCAAATAATTCATGTCTGTTTATTCGTTGAATTAATTTCGTAATAAAATTAATTTAAGATAAACTTGTTGAATTATTAGGATCGGATAATTCTTGTCTGTTTATCGGTTGATTTAATTGGATAAATTAAATCAAGATAAACTTGTAGAATTATTGTGAATTGATTTATTTTCTTAGAGATTATCTTGATAAAGTTTGTTTTGATCAGATAACTTCTCTATTGGGTTATTTGAATCGAAACTGAGACTTTATCCTATAGAATCTCGGGTGGAAAATAAAAGATTCGTGGAAATATTTACAAGGCAGTTCAGCTTGCCGATCTACGTGTTCGGCCTGCCGATGGGGCCTGTTTGGCCTGCCGATCAGCGAGAGATAAGATTACGCGTTTTCATGCGGATCTTATTAGATATTAATCCAAACTTGATTCTATTTCGAGTTTTTGGGACCTAATCTGAAAAGGACTGACCCCAGGACCAATCGCTATATAAATGGAGTAAGTCTCATGAGTTACTCAAATCAATTGAGAGATTAAGAGTGATACTCTTCTGGTGAGCATCTGAAAACTCCTTGAGAACTTTGTTCACAAATCATGAACACTAGCTTTGGGTTCTCTCGATTGGTTGGAAGGAGAGTCACTGGTGGAACAGCTGTACGTGTGAGCCCACAATCACTCCCGTTGTGGATAGAGAATAGCAAAGAAGACCAGTTGGTTGAGGCTCTTCTAGAACGTTACTTCTCTTCATAGGTTGCGGAGGTTCTTTGGTATACAAAGGTTAGTAAGATCTGTTTAATTCATACATATAGCATGTCAAACTTGCATTTTGGAAAAATACTCTGATGTTAAAATTTTAAAAAATTCCCGCTGCGCACCTCACATTGATGTTTTCCGACACTTGTTTCTTTGAACCCCGACAAAGAAACACAAACATGATTAGTTGCATCAAAATCTATGGCCCAAATGTCATTGGATTCCTCAACCAAACAAGTTTCTAAATACAAAAGATCACACCTACCTCCTTTAAAAGGGAAGTCCTTACAATGCTTCTTGATGTGCCCGACCTTCCCACAAAAGAAGCACTTAAGCTTCTTTGGGTTCTTCTTCTTCTTTTTCTTGCTCTTGGTGCTAGCAGGAATTGAAGACTTCCCATTCTTGGCTTGTTGTTTCTTTCCATTCCAGAATTGAGATTGGAACCAGAAGCAGCCACCAAATTGGCCTCTCCACCAATAGGAGACTCCCTGATTAGCAGTTCGAACTCCTATAACTGTTTCATTAATCTCTTGTAATCTTTGTTTTCTATTCTCTAGAGTGGAACCATAATATTATGGTTATTATTATTTTGCTTGATTGCTTTGCTTGTCTGCATTATAATATGATTTTCCATGTATATTAATAACATATCATATAGAATCGGGAGTGCTGCTTATATTAAAATTGTTCATACATGTTCTTAAAATAAAACCTTAATTTCAAAAGATTGAGTGGGAGAAAGTTTTCGAAGAGAAGACCTAAGGCCTCCATCATTGGTCCATAGGAAGAACATGGTGGTCTTGACCCCTAGGAAGGGATTTCTATCATGTACCAGATTGGATCTCCGAAAGGATAAGGTATTTTAGTATGATTTATGGTTGCATACCCCTAGGTGGTGATTATAAATTGTGGATAAAATATTAAAACGATGGTTATACACTCATGTTAATTTTATTATTAACCTCCCCTAGGAGCTCTATTAATAAAATTAATGGCCAAAAAAATGATTATTAATATATGCTGGATCATACAGGTCCTAGATGGCATATATTAATCAGGAGGGGATCCGTGTTCCTAATTACTTTATCCTATAGAATCTCGGGTGAAAAATAAAAGATTTGCTGAGTTTTTTTTATCGACAGTTTGGCAAAAAAAATCTCAGCTAATCTTTTATTTTTCACTCGAGATTCTATAGGATAAACTCTCAGTTTTAATTCAAATAACTTAATAGATAAGTTATCTAATTAAAACAACTTTATCTAGATAATCTCTAGGAAAATAAATAAATTCCTAATAATTCTATAAGTTTATCTTGACTTAATTTATTCAAATTAAATCAAATGATAAAAAGACAAGAATTATCCGATTCCAATAATTTAATAAGTTTATCTTGAATTAATTTTGTCACAAAATTAATTCAACCAATAAACAGACATGAATTATTTGATTCTTTCTAACTTCAACCAGTCTATTAAATCTGACATAAGTCACTAATTATTGGAAAAGCACGCCATATCATTATAGGATGTTGTGAGCTAGCAAAGGGGACCAAATGGACCTATATAGTTCAAGCTCCCGATAATTATGAAACCCAATATCCCAAATATACATTTCATAATTATCAACTCCAACGCTACTCCACTAAAAGCTTGGAGCTGCACTCTCGAACTACATAGAATTACGAAGCCTGTATAGCTAAGTCTCCATGACATAGCATAGTGTATCATATCCATAACCAGCTTAAGGATAAGTTCTGTCTTACCTTCCTGATTATTTTTATCTTATGTTCCATTTTCTCACCATCGAAAAACTTGCCATCTAAAGACAGTATACCATTCGGTTACACCTATGAATCCAAATGGTTGAGCTCTCTAGTTTTCAATTACAGTATAATGCATATAAGAGGATATCACTACTCCTAAAGAGGAGCTATGGATTCCATATCTATGAATGACAGGTCTACGCTATCAAGAGGCATGCCTCCAACGTACTGGCATGCATACTACTATTAAAATGTGGGTGTCATTCTTTGGTACATCAAAAGACACAAGTCAAGATAACGGGCCCACTATTCATCTCAGAATTAGGATACAATACAAATGATTGTCTAAAGTGAATTGATTTGTCAAGGTAGAATTATTAATAGAAATCAATTCACTTTATGTCTCGATCCAACATTTCGTCACCTATGACAACGTGCCAATGTTTCTATTCATGGAGTCCACCTCCGATGGTCAAGACAAACCATCTCTCAATAGGGATATAGGCAACATAACAATCTTTACATGAATAAAGCGCTTAACTTTATTCCCTCAATTGCAGATCTTATGATTTAGACCATCACCTTAAGAATCGTGTCTTTCGCATAATCTGTCAATTATATGCCCAATTCTTAAAGGTTTAGACCAACAGTCTCAGACTTTTGTTTACTTGACATACATTCAACAAATATGAACGTAAAGAGGACAAGATTTGGTATATTAATAATAAATAAATTCTTTATTGATAAAAATGTCTCCAAAAATATATTACATTTAACTCCTTAGGGCATATATGTCTAACACAACTTACAAAAATGCCCCCACATATGCCATCTTATTGAAAATATCCTCCAACAAACTACTTATCAAAACTATCCCTTTATTAAAAATTGGTGATTTATTAAAAGACCAAGTTACACTTCCTTCCACTCACTCAAGCGAGATGTCAAAATGGAACATGCCGGCTTCTGTCTCGAAACTCCCCAAAACTCACCAAGTTTTGTCTTAAAACTTGCCAGGTTTTTTGTGAAACTTATCAAAGCTTGCCTTTGGTCGTCGGAGTATGGTAACAGATTGTAACCTGCTAGCTTCCAACTTGAAACTTGCACAGTTCCAACATTTTTTTGAAACAAAGAAGTGCCAAGCATCTTTATTTGTCGACGCGGGTGTCGGGTTGTAGCCTATCAAATTTCAACTTAAAACCTACTAGATTTCAATATATTTTTTAAAACAAAGAAGTGTCGACTACCTCCGATCGCCAACACAAGTGCTAGGTTGTAACCTGCCAGGTTTCAACTAGGAACTTACCAAATTCCAACATTTCTTTTAAACCTACTAGATTCCGTCGTAGAACTAGCTAGGTTCCAAACCCGAACTAACAGAAACCCGCCAGGTTCCCTAGTTCTAACATAGGACCTGCTAGATTCCATCCAAAAAATCATTGAAACCATCATATTCCATCCTAGAACTCACCAGGACTGTCGGTTCTGTCTCAAAACCCACCAATTTTCGTCTTAGAACCCACTAGGTTCCAAATTATAAAGAGAGAGAGAGAGACAGAGAGAGAGCAAATCAAGCAAAAAAAATACAAATCTCATATCTAATTGCAAACTCAAACCACATCATATAATCTGTTGATACCAGATTCCAATCATAATTTATTTTCTGTATATGGTTTAAGATTAATGCAAATTTAAAAATGATAAGGTTTGTAAAAATGTTGTCTATTACAAAATGAAGCATCAAAGATGAAGTAAATATCTACTTACATTTCTCATTTTCTTGATCTTTTATATTAGCCGTAAAGAAGATAGTTAAATCAAATAGCAAAACTAATCAACTAATACATAGATCAGTACAAAATTAGAACCGACTATTGCTTCTTTTTCTTCTTCTTCCTTTTTTTTCCCTTCTATGTGATACAATATAACCATATTATAAGAAAATGAAATTGCACAATGAGTAAAATAAAAATCGATATGAAGCAGTAAAATCAAACTTATTATAACATACAAATAGCTGAGCAATTCTCAAGTCTATAACAAAAGGACCTTGGGCATTGCATGATGCAGATGAGAGAGAGATATATCACCTAATATGAGAGATCTGGAGCAAAAGGCATGCGACGGTTTCCCTAATTTGTGAGATAGGACAGAGGCAAAGTACGCGATGGTTTCTAAAGCTGCTAGTTTTGGGTGATCTTGTCATGGCAGTGGTGCGATTGGGGATGGGGTACGGGTTAGGTGGTCTCGTCGGAGTTCTTATAGATCCCATCAACAAAGGCAATTTGATTTTCAAAAGAACTCACGTAGATTTGAAGATAGAGATGATGGCAGCGCCTCCAACTTTGACGGTGAGATTGTGATGCACGATCTAACTCGCGACGGCGAGTTTTTTCCTTTCCTTGTCGCTGCTTTTTGCATCGTTTAAGATCCATGGCCGCGATCGCTTGAATCCGTTGTCTCCATCATGGTTGGCTTCATCTCCGTCATCGCTCATGTGACACTTGAGATCCATGGTCGATATTGGGAAGATCCATGGCTGACTGGATCTGTGTTTTGACGATAGAAGAGAGAGAAGGGAAGGGAAGAGAGAAATTAGAGGGGAGAGAAAGAACAAGATAAAGTGAGTGAAAAAATAGAGAATCAGGGTTAGAGAGAGAGTGGAAGATTTGGTAAAGAGAAAAATGGAGAGTGAACCTAAAATAAAAGATTAGATTTTGTTTTCTATTTGGTTTTTAAAGTAAGGAAAAAGTTGTCAATTCTTAAATTAGTTAAGAAAAATAAATAAAAAAAAGTCAGTTTTGAAAATTCAAAAGCAATGGGCAATGTTGATAATTAGTACTCATAAGAGGGCATTGTGTGAAATTTCCTCGTATGATGAGCCAGTATGTAATTTGGTCCACTAAATAATGTGTAAGGTGTTAGTCAATGAACTACTTCCATACACAACTAATAATAGAATATATTAAGGTGATTCATCGAAACTATTGTACACAAAATTATATGATACCACCGCCAAAATATTACATCGGTGCAGTGAAAAAAGCTTAGTAATTAAATTGAAGAAAAGCTTAGTAATTAAATTAAAAAAGCTTAGTAATTAAATAATATCAACCAAATTAATTTTAATCCTTGGACTCGGTTTCAAAGTATGGGCATGTAACATCCCGAATTTAATTAAGTATTATTAGTGTATAAAATGGTGTATTAGTGTGCCTAAATGCAATTTGAACTTAATTTGATTATTTTGTAGTATTTTCCAAATTATTTCATCTTTCCATTATCTTAATTATTTTACATGTTATTTTGAATTTTGAAACAAAACAGTTTGCAAGATACTCGATACGTCCCAATTGCAAAACTATGTGCTGGAACACAGTGTACAGTGCAGAACCACCCACTCTCTCCCTCTAGTTATTTTCCTTCTCTTCCTCTCTTCCCCACTCGTTCGCTCCCTCTCCCCCAGACACACTCTCTCTTTCTTCCTTCTTCCTCTCGCTGCCCCTCTCCTTTCTCTTTCTTTGTTTCAAAATTTCAAAACTCAACCCTTAAATCTCAATTGGATTAGGAGCTCAAAGACTCAATTGAGCTTCCACGAACTTGATTCAAGGATCAAATCGAGGTTTGTTTTCAAAATTTCAAACCTTTAAACTTTTTCTAAATTTTTTATTTTCTTTGTATTTTGAAAATTCGAGCTTATCTAAGCTCAGAGAACTCTTAATCTAAGTTAGTTAGCCTCAAATCATCAAGAATTTAGGCTTAGTTTGATGAAAAACATATTTAAACCAAGTTTTTTAATTTTTCTCCATTTTTCATATTTTTGGATTTCTTTGAAAATCCTTATGCAAATCTTGTTTAAATTAGGTTAAAAGTATTTTATTATGATTTTCTATCATCTATATATGTTTTCTATGCCTGGGAATTGAGAAAACATGTTGGAAATGAATATTTGAGCTTGGGAGGCCGATGCTCGAATCTGGAAATTTTTAGAATTTTTTCAATTTGGTAGGCGATGTTGACCATCGGCAGGCCAGACTCATGAGTTTGGCATGCTTGATTCATATCATCGACAGGCTGAACCCAGATGTGATGCGACAGGTCGATCCTAGGTGGCTGGTAGGATGACTAGATTTTAAGAAAAATGACCAATTTTCACTATTTTAAAAACCCGAATTGAGATTTAAACTTTATAATATGATTTTACGGACATAAATGGCACATTAAGATACCATGAGATAGCTTAGCAGTGTAGAATATCATAAGCTAGGCATTGGCGAACTTAGTTTCTATTTAAGGTTGTTCGTGGTTCCGTGGAGCTAGCGTATAGTGGCTCGAGACTACGGTGTTAGGCATTGGTGCAGGATATCGAGCTAGGACTTCTAGCCCTCCTTGGCAGCTAGATTTTTAAACAGTTTTGGCCTCAAAATGTTTTCTTTTAAAAATGTTTTCAACAAATGATTTTGAAAAGACTGTTATCAGTACTTTACCTTAAACTATTGAATGATGATATTCATAATGAACTGAATAGTGAATGTAAATGAATACACTCGGTAAAATGAGATTTTTAATGACTATAGAAATACCTAGATGGGCATGATGCCATATTCAGAGATTGGGTCATGTGGCATGCGACCTTGGAGGTAGGTCCTGTAACTCAACTGGGCCACTACAGTGGTTATTTACTATGGTTTGCCCAAGACTACATAATGGATTTTATTTTCAGATGAATAAAGGACTATTTTGGTAAGAACGATTTAATTGGATTTATTTATTCCTGTTTTCAAAATATTTTTCTATATGATGAATTTTATATTTAAATTAAACGATTTTCAAAACTTAGTCCTACTGAACCTTCCGCTTACCTTTTTCTTATTTTTAACCCATTTCCCCTCTAGGTGGAATACAACATAGGACCAACTGGAGTCCTCCAATCAGACTCGCAAGCAGTAGAAGACCTTGAGTAGGTTATTGTATTATTTAATCAAGGTATGTAATATTTAATTTCCTTTTTGTATTGGACCGTGGTTGTAATTTGATTATTGTTGATACTATGTGTGTGCACAAGTCGTGGGCCCGGTGGAACCTAACACGTATGTCACTTTCTCTCTTATTTTATTTTATCTTCTCTGTTTTTATTATCTTGTTAAATGCTTTCAAAAGTTTTAAATTCATCACATTTTATAATTAATTAATTCCCAAAGTTGGAAATTTTTAACTAAAACCAACTTAATTAACCCAATTAACCAACCACGTCGCTTCCCATACTTCAGGGCATGTCAAAATTGTATCAGAGCCTTAGGTTATGAACCTTGAGAATTGTGCACACGTAAGTACGACAATGAAAAAATCACTGACTGTCCACTTTTGTTTTCAAAAAATTGAAAGAATGGCACCAAGACATCGTCCAGCTGCTGATGTAGACCCTGGGAATGATGAGGGCATGATGAGAGCCATGTTTGCTACTTTCTAGCAAATGGCAGTGAAGGCAAGGCTTGAGGACATTGAGATGAGTCGCCGGCATGAGTACTTCAGGGAATACCGACACGCATCTATTTCTACATTTACGAAAGTGGGAGTCCATAGGTAGCTGAATATTAGTTGGATTCAGTGGTGAAGCAGTTGAATATCCTTGGTGTACCAACATAATATCGAGTGGAAATTGCAGCATACAAACTAGAAGGAAGCATGAACACTTGGTGGAGGCAGGCAAAACGCATGGAAAGCAACAAGAATATTGATTGGGATTGACTCGAGGAGTTGTTTTATGAGTGATACCCTCCGTAAGGATACCGAGATCAGAAGGTCACTGAATTCTATCGATTCGAATAGGGTGATACGACGGTTTGGGAACACAAAGCAAAGTTCAATGAGTTGGCCAAGTTTGCTTAATCCACTGTGGCTTCTGAGCAAGAAAAGTGCATTAAGTCCCAAGAAGGGCTTAAAGCATCTATTCGACAGCAATTGGTGGCCTAGCGACTTTGACATTTTGGTGAGTTAGTATCGCCACAATTATTTATGGAAAGTGACTACGTGCTTTACTCAAGGACAGGGCAAGGGCATCAGGAGGACCTCAAAGAAGCAACCGAAGGGGCAATGATAACAGCCAACCTCAGGGAAAGAATCAACAAGGTAACGTTGACAGCGAAAGTAGCAGTTTACCAAGTAGCGAACGAAGCAGCCCATACAACCTCCATTGTAATTATTGCCAGCAACCAGAACGCATCAAGAGAAACTGCCTGATGAGGGATGCTTGGCAAGGATCTCATATTAGAGATGGTGCCAGCCGTCAACCTCAACCTCAGCCTTTCACTTTGTCTCAGCCATAACAAATCCCGTAGTTGCAGTTTCACCAACCCATTTCACAACAGATGCATTACCCAGTGTAAGGACACTAGCCGTAGAGTTTTCAGCAAAATGCCCCAAAGTATTGAGTGCCAAGTACAGCTAGTGTGTAGTCACCCCCATCGCAACAATATCAACTGACAATTCTGGGACCTAGTAATATCAACAGGGAAAGAGGGAAAGCACCAGCTTAAGTTCACACCATGACTTCAAGAAGTTTAGAAGCTTAACCATCAATGCGGTCGTTGATGATATAATTATGGTTTTTCAATCTTTAGCTTACGTTTTATTTGATACAGGTGCCATTCATTCTCTCATTTTGAGTCCATTTGTACATACCTTGAGATTAGAGACAGAAGAGTTTAATGAGCCTTTGATTATTGCCTCAGCCTTGGGGCGAGTGTATGTACTGCATATGTAAATCTTGCAAAATAATGACCTAGAGTGAGACTCTGAAGAGTGATCTGATCATAATTCCCATGAGTTCACACGATATAATCCTATAAATGGACTGGTTGTCCAAATGTGATATTATGGTGGACAATTATCTTAGAAAAGTAACCCTAGTGTTTGATAGGGGAGTGACGATTTCCTACTATAGTGGTAGTAATCGAGTACTAAGTGAGTGACTCAAGAAAATATATGTCGAAGGATGAAGGAATCCAGCTTGCTATGCCTTCTTTTGAATCTGGAAGAAGAGTCTAGTACGGCAGGAAGGAAATGTAGCAAAATTGATGGTTGGCAAGTTTGATGATATCTTCCCTAACGAGCTATCGAAATTGACACCGCATTAGGAAATTGAGTTCGCTATTGAGCTACTTCCAAGGACCACTTCGATTTTCACAGCACCATATCGTGTGGTGCCAATAGAAATGAAGGAATTGAGGAAACAACTTCAGGAACTTGTAGATAAAGGTTATACTTAGAGCGGTACATCACCATGGGGTGCGCTAGTTTTATTTGTCAAGAAGCATGATGGTTCTCTCCAACTGTATATCAACTATTGGCAGCCGAATCGGGTCACCGTGAAGAATGAGTACCCACTGCACAAAATCGATGAGTTATTCGACTAGTTAGGAGACTCATAGTATTTCTTGAAGGTAGATTTACGATCCAAACACCATCAACTCATGATCAAGGAGGAGGATATTCCCAAGACAGCCTTTAGGATCTGGCATAGACATTTTGAGTTTCTGGTGACGTCGTCCGAGTAGACAAATGCTTTGGTAGCTTTCATAGATTCAGTGAACAAGATTTCTTGAAGGTGGTAGCAGTGTTGACACGAGTTTCCCACGAGTTGAGGAATCAGTTGGCTACTGCCCTAGTATTGATTATGCCAAGTAGTGACAAGCTGTGCGAAGTCTGCATTGATGCATCTGGACGAGGACTTGGATGTGTGCTGATGCAACATGGATGAGTTGTGGCTTATGGATTGCGATGACTGAGACCTCATGATCAGAACTAGCCCCACACATGATTTAAAGCTTACAGCAGTGATCCATGCCTTGAAGATTTGGAGATGCTACTTGTATAGGATAACATTTTATGTTTTCCTCAAACCACAAGAGTTTGAAGTATTTGTCCACTCTAAGGATTTGAACTTGGGACAACGAGATGGATGGAACATATGGAAAGCTATGATTTTACATTGTAGTGTCACCTTGGGAAAGCTAATGTGAATACAGACGCACTCAGCAAAAAGTCTTCAGGAATTCTAGCTTGATTGGCATTAGAGAATTGAAGAAGAGATACTACATCAGTGAGTATGAGCTATAGTATCATGAAGACTGTAGTCGAGTTTTGGTATATCATATGGAGTCTGCCCCAGCGCTTGTTTAGACGGCGAAGTAGAATCAATGGTGGGATCAACACCTACCCAAAATATGGATGTGGGTTTGGAAAGGGGAGCAGTTTGAGAAATGAAGGACATATGCAAACAGGTCGTTGTACTTTAGGGAATGTTTACTAATACCTACAATCACGGAGATGATGAAGGCCATGATGGATGAAGCTCACAAATCCGAGTTTGCTATTCATCTAGGAAGCACGAAGACAGATCGTGATCTGAAGAGACAATATTGATGGAAATGTATAAAGAAGGATGTTCAAGAGTACGTCACTAGGTGCGTAACTTGTCTCTAGGTAAAAACTGAATATCAGAGACCCGCTGGATAGCTTCAGCCACTTCCCATTCCAAGGTGGAAATGAGAACATGTCATGATGGATTTCCTTACCAGATTGTCGAGGACGGAGCAAGGCACGATGTGATTTAGGTCGTCGTTGATAGGTCGATAAAATCAACGCATTTCATACAATTTAGGGCAACATGTTCGAGAAGAGTTCTTGGGGAGCTGTATTTGGCAAATATAATGAGATTGCACAGAGTTTTGTTATCCGTTACCTTTGATGGAGACACCCAATTTAACGCTAAGTATTGGAGGAGTTTCTAAAAAAACTTAGGAATAGATTTGAATTTTAGCATCATTTTTTATCCTTAGACTGACGGGCAGTCCAAGTGAGTCATTCAGATCTTGGAAGGTATGTTACATGCATGTGTATTGGATTTTGGCAGATTCATGCTAGCATCTGGTAGGATTTGCGTGCAACAAAAACTACCAAGCGAGTATTGGTATGGCACCGTTTGAGGCCCTTTATGGACGACCATGTCAACCGCTAGTGTGTTGGGCAGAACCAGAGGACAAGATCGTCATCGAACCTAAAGAGATCTGTGGGAGCAATGAAAAGGGTTACCATGATTCATGATCAGTTGAGAGCTACTCAAGTAGGTAACAGAGTTACACTGACTAGAGGTGTCAACCTTTGGGATTTGAAGTAGGGGATATCGTTCTCCTAAAGTTTCTCCACGTAAGGGTATTTCATGCTTCAATGTAAGTGGGAAACTTACACCAAGGTATGTTGGTCTGTTTGAGATATCTCAACGCGTTGGTGTGGTTGCATATTATTTTAGCCTTCCTCTCGAGCTTTCTCTTGTGCATGGCATATCTCACGTGTCGATGCTTTGGAAATGTCTGCCTAAACCAAGCAAGGTTATTTCATTTCATGTTGTGCAAATTTACGAAGACGCGACCTATGAAGAGGTGCCGATTTAGATTATTGATCGAAGAGTGATAAGTTTGCAACACCGTGAAATTCCATTGGTGAAAGTCATGTGGTAGCATCATGTTGTCGGTGAAGCGACTCTGGAGTTAGAATCGACTATGCGAGAGTTGTACTCACATTTGTTCTGTTTTTGAGTAGATTCCAAATTTCAAGGACGAAATTTCTTTTGAGGGTGGAGAGTTGTAACATCTCAGATTTAATTAAGTATTATTAGTGTATAAAATGGTGTATTAATGTGCCTAAATGTAATTTGAACTTAATTTGATTATTTTGTAGTATTTTCCAAATTATTTCATCTTTCCATTATTTTAATTGCTTTGTATGTTATTTTGAATTTTGAAACAAAACAGTTTGCTAAATACCTGATACGTCCCAATTGCAAAACTATGTATTGGAACACAGTGTTACTATGCAAAACCACCCACTCTCTCCCTCTATTTATTTTTCCCCTCTTTCTTTCTTCCCCACTCACTCTCTCCCTCTCCCCTAGATACACACTCTCACTCTTCCCTCTTCCTCTCGCTGCCCCTCTCCTTTCTCTCTCTTTGATTCAAAATTTTGGAACTCAAGACTTAAATCTTAGCTGGATTAGGAGCTTGAAGACTCAATTAAGCTTCCACGAACTTGATTCAAGGATTAAATTGAGGTTAGTTTTCAAAATTTTAAACTTTTAAACTTTTTTCAATTTTTCAATTTTCTCTGTATTTTGAAAATTTGAGCTTATCTAAGCTTAGAGAACTCTTAATTTAAGTTAGTTAGCCTCAAATCATCTAGAATCTAGGCTTGGTTTAAGGAAAAATGGATTTAAACCAAGTTTTTCCATCTTTCTCCATTTTTCATATTTTCAAATTTCTTTGAAAATCCTTATGCAAATCTTGTTTAAATTATTTTAAAAGTATTTTATTATGTTTTTCTATCATGTACATATGTTTTCTATGCTTGGGAATCAAGAAATTAGGTTGGAAATGAATATTTGAGTTTGGGAGGCCAAGGCTCAAATTTGGAAATTTCTAGAATTTTTCCAGTTTAGCAGGCTGATGTTGACCATTACAGGCCAAACTCATGAGTTCGGCATGCCAGATTCATATCATTGGTAGGCTGAACCTAGATGCAGTTTGGCAGGCCGATCCTGGGTGGCTGGTAGGCCGAATTGTAGAGTTCGACAGGCCAACCAGATTTCAAGAAAAATGAACAATTTTCATCAATTTTCACTGTTTTAAAAAAATTGAATTGAGATTTAAACTTTATAATATGATTTTACGGACATAAATGACATATTAAGATACCATGAGATAGCTTAGAAGTGTAGAATATCCTAAGCTAGGCATTGACGAACTTAGTTTCCATTTAAAGTTGTTCATGGTTTCGTGGAGCTAGCGTATAGCGGGTCGGGACTATGGTGCTAGGCATCGTGCAGGATATCGAGCTAGGACTTCTACCCCTCCTTGGCAGCCAGATTTTTAAACGATTTTAGTCTCAAAATGTTTTCTTTTAAAATGTTTTCAACAAATGATTTTGAAAAGACTGTTATCTGTAGTTTACCTTAAACTATTGAACGATGATATTCATAATGAACCAAATAATGAATGTAAATGAATACACTCGGTAAAATGAGATTTTTAATTACTATAGAAATACCTAGATAGGCATGATACCATATTCAGAGATCGGGTCATGTAGCGTGTGACCTTAGGGGCAGGTCTTGAAACTCAGCTGGGCTAATACAGTGGTGATTTACTGTGGTTTGCCCAAGACTACATAATGGATTTAATTTTTGTTGGGTTTGGTGCCCTAAAAGCTGTGACATTGTACATATTGTTAATAAATAAATAAAATGACATTTATTATTATTTTGGTTTATTATATGTATTATGAATACATTTATAAACATCGAGAAAATTCCATGATTATTTATGTGACTATAAATTTAGCATATAAGTGTTATTTGCTTAGGGATAAAATTTATAGATAATAATCTAAATAGTCCGTAATAATTAATTAAAGTTTGGGATCTTTAATTAAAAATTACAAGTACGGTCCAATCTCATCTAAAATGTAATAGTCATTATCCGGACTATTAATGTAGAGACATTGGATTGGAGGTACTTTATATAATGAGATTATATAGGGCTGGACCAGATAAATTATGAATCTCTAATAATCATCCATTACAAATAGAGTATTCAAATTTATCACTATGATGATCATATATTTGACGGTCTTAATCCTGAGTATTTATTAGACTCCTATTTATTACATTATGTTTTTTGACTTGCATGGTAAGATTTGTCTAAGCACAGATTATAACTTAGCATCTTGGAAACATAAAGTAATAAATGGCTGGGAATAATATTATACAGATATGGAATCCATTCCTTCCCTATGGAAGCTAGAAAAATAGTTCTCTTGAGTGATAATTCAAGGTTTGAACAGTAGAGCGCTCGTTCATAATAAGATTATGAATTAATTGTTCATTAGAGAATTATTGGAACTCAAGGATAAAGATGTAATAAGAGAGGTGAACGGAAATTGAACCTAGCTCTTATTATGAACTATTTATGGAGGACTGACTTATATGTAATGATTATATCAATGGACCACTCGTTAATTTTCTTTGAGTAATTTCACTATAATCTCAAGAGTTCAGTTTCAGGTTTTCAGTGGAGTAACACTGAAACTAATAAATTTGGCACATTAATTAAAGAGTTTGATTAAATGTTAAATTTATTGGAGCTTGGGTTATAGGTCCATAGGTCCCCAATACCACCTCTGTAACACTATATTGGATTTTTGCATAGAATGAATTATACATGTTTAATTCAGAATTTTTGAATTCTGAATTAATTTTTTCACACTTGAATTATTAACGTGACACAGAAAAATGTTCTCTGTGACACATAATGTAATGTGATAAATGTTATCACATTTAACTGAGCATTAGTTAATTAATTGATTATTGTTAAAATCTATTCTTAAATAAATGTGATTTATTTTTGAATTGAGATTTATATATATATATGGTTTTGAACCAAATCTTTTTATATATATATAAGATTTTATAATATATTAATATATATATATATATTAATATAATATTATAAAAAAAAGGGGGGAAAGACGTGAAACTGAGTTTCACGCTTTCCACACACACATATATATATATATATATGACCGAATCAATACAAATAAAAAAAAAGGAGAAAAAAAGGCAAGCATCCTTTTTTATTAACGGTAATTATATATATATATACATATGCATGTGTGTGTGAACCGTGTATGTGGGTGATTCGGGAAAAAGAAGAAACAAAGAAAAAGGGAAAGTAAAATTACTAATGGCTCAGTTATAAAAAGGGAGAGATAACAGTTATCTCAGTAATTTTTCATACACATTATTTTTAGAGAGAAGAACTGAGAGTTCTTCTCTAAAGAAAAAGGTCTGCTATCTCATGTGTTGAGTACATAGCAGATTCAGAAAAATGTGAGGAAAATTCATTCTTGTAGTTTGACGCCCACTCGTCTTTCCATTGGTGTGGAGGCCTGGTTTGGAAGATCGTGGTGTCAAACAGGAAAGCTAGGATACCCTGATAGTCTTCAAAAGGTTAGTAAAAATTCCTAAAGCTTTCTGTAATTAAAATTATATATCTATTCCCGATGAACAAAGTTTTCAGAAAATTTTTGTTTGTCAACGATCCGTTCCTTCCACTGCGTTTCATTTTTTAATTCCAACAAATGGCATCAAAGTGGGTTATAGCATATATAATTTTAATTAAACATGATTTTATTTTGATGATATCATGTTTTTGATGCATGTTTGTGGGCACTTTCCATCTTTGTTAATTTTTATTCATGTGTGAATGGTTGTTTAATGAAAGGATTTTTGGTCGTTAATTATATGGTCCTTTTGGATTAATAATTTTTATTTTCAGTTTGATTAAATCAATCTGTGTAAACCCATAAAGGGGTATAGGATTTTTGTAATTTATTATTATTATTATTATTTTTTCTCTTCTCTCCTCTCATTCACTTGCAACACGTAGAGCGATGAAGAAAAAGATGTCCATTGGATTTTTTGGCCCAGTTGAGAACTGTGGGCCTATCAAATTTCAAAGGTAATCCAGCAAATTGTTGCACAATAAACCACTTGATGAAGACTGCAAAATTGGAGCAGGGAATTATGTATAAATTACAAGAAGACCCCTGTAATTTTATTTTTTATTTTTTATTTTTTGGGTTGTAATTTTAATTATTCAAAAGGACCCGGTCAAAAATTCATTGTTTATTTTCATTTTTATTTTCATGTGATGATTGTGATAACATGTTCATGCATGATAACATGTCATCTAGGAAAGTGCCCACTTATAGTTATTGTAACATGACATGCATACGCTTAGCATATTATTTTTATAAAGGAGTTTATAAAATGATTTAATATGTGTTAGCATTAATTTAATGAGATTAAATTAATTGGGTTGGTTTTATAGAATCTTAATTTATTAATCAACCAAATAATGTGAATTTAGTTTTAACAGTTAAGACTTGGTAAAATTCACATTAATTCTAAGTTATCTAATTTTAAATTGTTTAATATTTGGTAACTTAGACAATTCATAATAAATTTAGATTTTTAGAGAATCTGGTAATTTATTTAAGTGTAAATAGAATGAAATTCTATTAACACATAATATAATCTAGCACTTAAAAAATTGTTTTTATCTACTAGAATTATGAAACATATGATGTTTTATAAGATAAAACACATCTTTTAAAATAATGAGTGGGAGAAGGTAATATGACAATATAACCTGCGGTCTCCACTATTAGTACAACACCGTGAGATTTAGGTGGCGCCTCGCGACGCTTTGATTTCGTCCTCCCTACGGAGGGTGTCCATTTAAATCAATATCAAGGTTGGCTTCCTTGAGATAGGATTTTATAATGTATTTCAAAATTAACCTACCCTACGGCGGCAGTTTTGAGTTAAGTTGTTAAAATCCAAAATAGTGGGTTACACTCAAAAAGACATAATTAAATTGTTAATTATATCTTGACCAAAATAAACGGTTATTAATAAATATAGAAAATATGAGATATTTTGAATATATTTATTAATTGAGAATGTCTCAATTCAATTCATGAATAATTTGACCTACCCTACGGCGGCACTTTATTTATTAAAATTGAATAATCGTGGAATTAGTAAAATATTTTTTGTGTTTTTCATATGCATCATGCGTCACGTTTACTATTCCAAAACATATATTTATGATGTTTATGCAACCATTTTAATTTATGCTATTTTATTTATTTATTACAGCAACAATGTCTAATCCAATCATCGCAATTCTCTCAAATGAAAAATTAACCGGAGATAATTTTGTCAAGTGGAAGAGTAATATGAACATTGTACTAATTTGTGAAAGTTACAAGTTTGTGCTTATGGAGGAATGTCCTCCAGAGCCTACTGCCAATGCTCCTCGTAATGTACGGGAAGCATATGATCGTTGGATTCAGGCAAACAACAAGGCCCACTGTTTTCTTTTGGCTGGGATGTCTGACGTGCTTAGGATGAAGCATGAAAGCATGGAGACCGCTTATGAGATAATGCAGTCTCTGCAAGACATGTTTGGTAAACCTTCTGAAAAGGCACGCCACGAAGCCGTTAAGGCAGTAATGAATGCAAAAATGAAGGCAGGGATTTCGGTTAGAGAACATGTTCTCAACATGGTTAACTATTTCCATGAGGCCGAGGTCAACGGGGCTATGATAGATGAAGTCACACAGGTGGGGATGATTTTAGAAACCCTCTCCCCTGTGTTCCTTCAGTTCAAAAGCAACTATTTCATGAACAAGCTGAAATATAACATGACTGGGTTGCTTAATGAGCTTCAAACCTTCGAGTCTATTTCGAAAGAAAAGACTAAAGAAGCTGAGGCAAATGTTGCAGAAGCTCAACCCTCCTCTTCTACCCAAAAGAATAAGAAGAGGAAGGGGACTGAAGGAAGTGGTAAGTCTAAGAATGGAGGGCAACCTAAGAAGAACAAAAGCAACAACAATAAAAAGAGCTCTAACCAAAAGAAGCCTAAAGGAAAATGTTTCCACTGCGGCGTAGTTGGGCATTGGAAGAGAAACTGTAAGAAGTATCTTCAGGAGCTCAAAGAAAAGAAGAACAACGTTAAATCAGATTTACTCATTTTAGAAGCTTGTTTAGTTGAAGATGATACTTCACCTTGGATAATTGATTCAGGGGCAACTAACCATGTTTGTTGCTCTTTGCAGATGCTTAGTTCTTCAAGGGAGCTTGCCGACGGGGAACAAACGATGAGAGTGGGAACGGGAGAGGTTGTTTCGGTAAGAGCAGTGGGAGTTGTTAAACTTTATTTTAGAAATAAGTTTTTAATTTTAGACAATGTTTATTACATTCCTTGTTTTCGTAGAAATTTGATTTCTGTTTCCAGGTTGTTTGAACAAATGTTTAATGTTTCTTTAATAATAATTATGTTAATATTTCTAGAAATGGTTTGGATATTTGTTCTGCGCATCTGGAAAATGGGCTTTACACCTTAAGGCCCAACGAAAAAGCACTGCTCAATACCGAAATGTTCAAAAGTTGAACAACCTAAACCCAAGAAGCAAAAGATTTCTTCTAATAATGAAACATACAAATGGAACCTTAGATTAGGTCATGTCAACCTTGACAGAATTAACAGACTGGTAAAGGAAGGTCCTTTAAAAGAGCTAAAAGTTAGTTTTCTACCAGTTTGTGAATCTTGTCTTGAAGGTAAAATGACTAAGAGGCCTTTCTCTGCAAAAGGCGAAAGGGCCAAGGAACCACTTGAGCTAATACATTCAAACGCCTGTGGTCCAATGAATGTACAAGCCCGTGGTGGTTACAAATATTTCGTCACATTTATTGACGATTATTCAAGGTATGGTTACATATACCTAATGCAAAGGAAATCTGAAACTTTTGGAAAGTTCAAAGAAATCCAAGCGGAAGCTGAAAAGCAATTAGGAAAGACGGTGAAGAGTCTTCAATCTGATCGAGGAGGAGAATACCTTGATACTGAATTCAAGGATTATATGATAGAACATGGTATTCTATCACAACTCACCGCACCTGGAACACCACAACAAAATGGTGTTGTAGAGAGAAGAAATAGAACGTTGCTTGATATGGTGAGATCCATGCTTAGCTACTCATCATTACCCACTTCATTTTGGGGATATGCACTACAAACTGCAATATATCTTCTAAACATAGTTCCATCTAAGTCTGTTTCAAAAACACCTTTAGAGTTATGGAATGGTCGCAAACCTAGTATGCGACATGTCCGTATATGGGGGTGTCCAGCACATGTGCTAAAAGGTAAGACTGGAAAGTTGGAACCACGTTCTAAAGTATGCTTATTTGTGGGATACCCAAAGGGAACGAGGGGAGGTTTGTTTTATAGTCCACAGGATAAGAAAGTATTTGTCTCGACAAATGCCACTTTTCTCGAGAATGATTATATGACAAACTATAAACCTCATAGCAAAATTGTACTTGAGGAGTTACTTTCTGATCAGATCAGACCGCAATCGACAACTGTTGTCGAAGGACAAAATGAGGAGGCCACATCTTCCTATCAGAATGTCATACCACCTCGATGTAGTGGGAGGGTTGTGAGACCACCTGCTCGCTACAGGGAACTTGGAGAAGCAAATGTTACTATCTCTGATAATGGTGAAGATGATCCATTGACATATAGTGATGCAATGGAAGTTTCTGAGAAGGAAAAATGGCTGGAGGCTATGAACCTTGAAATGGAGTCCATGTAGTCCAATTCAGTCTGGGATCTTGTAGACCTGAAGGGATAAAACCCATAGGGTGCAAATGGATTTACAAGAAGAAAAGGGGAGTGGATGGGAAAGTTGAGACTTTCAAAGCTAGGCTTGTGGCAAAGGGTTATACCCAAAAGGAGGGAGTTGACTATGAAGAAACTTTCTCGCCTGTAGCTATGCTTAAATCCATTCGGATTCTTTTATCCATTGCTGCTTGTCTTGATTATGAGATATGGCAAATGGATGTCAAGACTGCCTTTTTGAATGGCTATCTTGAGGAAAGTATCTATATGGTGCAACCAGAAGGGTTTGTAGTCAATGGTCAAGAGCAAAAAGTTTGCAAGTTGCAGAGGTCCATCTATGGACTCAAGCAAGCTTCAAGATCTTGGAACTTGAGATTTGATGAAGCGATCAAATCTTATGGTTTCGATCAAAATATTGATGAACCTAGTGTGTACAAGTACATCAAAGTTAAGAAGGTGGTCTTCTTGGTTCTTTATGTAGATGATATCCTACTCATTGGGAATGATGTAGGCTTATTATCTGATGTAAAGAAATGGCTCGCCAGCAATTTCCAAATGAAAGATTTAGGAGAAGCAAGTTATGTTCTTGGAATCCAACTCATAAGAGATCGCAAGAACAAACTGTTGGCGCTGTCTCAGGCATCGTATATCGATAAGGTGCTTATCAGATTTTCGATGCAAAACTCCAAGAAAGGTAATTTGCCTACACGTCATGGAGTTTATCTTTCAAAAGAGCAGTGTCCTAAGACACCTCAAGAGGAAGAAAATATGAGACGGGTACCCTATGCATCTACAGTAGGAAGTCTAATGTATGCCATGTTGTGTACAAGACCTGACATTTGCTATGCGGTGGGTATAGTCAGTCGGTATCAATCCAACCCAGGATTAGATCATTGGGTAGCGGTTAAACATATTCTCAAGTATCTTAGGAGAACGAGAAACTATATGCTAGTTTATTCTGGTGAGAATTTGATTCCCATTGGATACACTGATTCTAATTTTCAATCAGACAAAGACACACGTAAATCTACGTCTGGATCAGTGTTTACTTTTGGTGGTGGAGCCATAGTTTGGAGAAGCATCAAACAATCTTGTATTGTTGATTCAACTATGGAAGCAGAATATGTGGCTGCTTGTGAAGCAGCTAAAGAAGTTGTTTGGCTCCGTAAGTTCTTAAATGATTTGGAAGTAGTTCCAGGCATGGATAAACCACTCACACTATATTGTGACAATAGTGGTGCAGTGGCAAATTCAAGAGAACCTAGAAGCCACAAAAGAGGAAAGCATATAGAAAGAAAATATCATTTGATTAGAGAGATAGTGCATCGAGTGTTGGAAACAAAGTGCGCAGCGGAATTTTTAAAATTTTTCATCAGAGTATTTTCCAAAATACAAGTATGACATGTTATATGTATAAATTAAACAGATCTTACTAACCTCAGTGTGCCGAAGAACCTCCGCGACCTGTGTAGAGAAGTAACGTTCCAGAAGAGCCTCAACCAACTGGTCTTCTTTGCTATTCTCTATCCACAACCGGAGTGAGTGTGGGCTCACACGTACAGCTCTTCCACCGGTGACTCTCCTTCCAACCAATAGAGAGAACCCAAAGCTAGTGTTCGTGATTTGTGAACAAAAGCTCTCAGGGAGTTTTCAGATGCTCACTAGAAGAGTATCACTCTTAATCTCTCAAATTGATCTGAGTAAATCATTAGACTCACTCCCTTTTTATACCTATTGGTCCTTGGGGTCAGTCCATATCAGATTAGGTCTCAAAAATCGAAACAGAATCAAGTTCGGATCAATATCTGATAAGATACGCGTGAAAAACGCGTAATCTTAGCTGTCGCGGTCGGCATGCCGAACTGTGAGATAGGCAGGCCGAACTTGCCAGTTCGGCAGGCCGAACTTTATGATCGGCAGGCCGAACTGCCGAGAAAAAATCTCCGCGAATCTTTTATTTTCCACCCGAGATTCTAAAGGATAAAGTCTCAGTTTTGATTCAAATAGCCCAATAGAAAAGATATCTGATCAAAACAAACTCTATCAAGATAATCTCTAAGAAAATAAATCAATTCAAATAATTCTACAAGTTTATCTTGTTCTAATTGTCCAAAATTAAAACAACCGATAAACAGACAAGAATTATCCGAACGCCATAATTCAACATGTTCATCTTGAACTAATTTCTTACAAAATTAATTCAACCGATAAACAGACATGAATTATTTGATTCTTATAAATTTTAAACCAATCTGATAAATCCGACATAAGTCACCAATTATTGGAAAAGCACGCCGTGTCGTTACAGGACTTTGTGAGCTAGCAAAGGGGACCAAAATGGACCTATAAAGTTCAAGCTCATGATAATTATGAAACCCAATATCCCAGATATACATTTCACAATTATCAACTCCAACGCTACTCCACTAAAAGCTTGGAGCTGCACTCTCGAACTTTACAGAATTACGAAGCTCATGTAGCTAAGTCTCCATGACATATCATAGTGTATCGCATCCCCATATGATCATCCATAATCGGCTTAAGGACAAGTTCTGTCTTACCTTCCCGATTATTTTTATCTTACGTTCCATTGTCTCACCATTAGAAAACTTACCATCCAAAGATAGTATACCATTCGGTTACACCTATGTATCCAAATGGTTGAGCGCTCCAGTTTTCCAATTACAGGACAACGCATATAAGAGGATATCATTACTCCTAAAGAGGAGCTATGGATTCCATATCTATGAATAACAAGTCTACGCTATCAAGAGTCATACCTCCAACGTACCGGCATGCATGCCACTATAGAGATGTGGGAGTCACCCATTGGTACATCAAAAGACATAAGTCGAGACAACGGGCCCATTATTCATCTCAGGATTAAGATACAATACAAACGACTGTCTAAAGTGAATCGATTTGCCAAGACAGAATTATTAATCCAAATCAATTCACTTTATGTCCCGATCCAACACATCGTCACCTATGACAACGCGCCAATGTTTCTATTCACGGAGTCCAACTCCGATGGCCAAGACAAACCATCTCCCAAAAGGGATATAGACAACATAACAATCTTTACATGAATAAAGCGCCCAACTTTATTCCCTCGATTGCGGATCATATATTTTAGACCATCACCTTAAGAGTCGTGTCTACCGCATAATCATCCCATCATATGCCCAACTCTTAAGGTTTAGACTGACAGTCTCAGACTACTGTTTGCTTATCATACATTCAACGAATATGAACGTAAAGAGGACAATATTTGGTATATATAAATGAATAAATTCTTTATTGATAAAAATGTCTCCAAAAACGTATTACATTTTTACTCCTTAGAGCATACATGTCTAACAATCTCCCACTTGCACTAAGTGAGTAAATACTGCAAATTTCGCATCCCCATAGCTTCCACATGCCTTTCGAAGACTCTCCCAGAAAGTGTCTTCGTAAATGGATCAGCTAAATTGTCCTCTGACGCGATCTTGCACACCGTGACATGCCCGCTCTCAACGAAGTCCTTTATCACATGATACTTCCGATCAATATGCTTACTCTTCTTGTGAAATCTTGGTTCCTTAGCATTAGCTACCGCCGCACTGTTATCACAGTACAGTGATACCGCTTTATCCATACCAGGAACTACCTCAAGATCCCCAAGGAACTTGCGGAGCCACACTGCTTCTTTCGAAGCATCACTAGCCGCCACATACTCGGCCTCCATCGTTGAATCCGAAGTGCAATCTTGCTTCGCACTTCTCCAACTGATGGCACCCCCACCCAGAGTAAACACAAACCCTGAAGTCGATTTCCTAGAATCCAGGCAGGATTGAAAATCCGAATCAGTGTATCCTAGAGGAGTTAAATCCTCACCCGAATACACAAGCATATACCCTCGAGTCCTTCTCAGGTACTTGAAAATATGCTTTACCGCAACCCAATGGTTCGGTCCTGGATCCGCCTGAAATCGACTGACAATCCCGACCGCATAGCTAATATCCGGTCGAGTGCAAAGCATGGCATACATGAGACTACCCACTGCCGAAGCATAAGGCACCTTCTTCATGTATTCTCTTTCTTCATAAGACTTTGGAGAGTCTTTCTTAGAAAGAGTAATTCCAGACCTAGATGGTTGCCCACCTTTCTTGGAATCCTGCATTGCAAACCTCCTGAGAATTTTATCTATGTAGCTGGCCTGTGACAAAGCTATCATTTTGTTCTTCCTATCCCGAAAGATCTGGATACCGAGAACAAAATTAGCCTCACCCAAGTCCTTCATGTCAAACTGCTTGGTCAACCATAATTTGACCGATGACAACGCCCCAACGTCATTGCCAATTAGCAGAATGTCATCTACATAGAGTAGTAGAAAAACCACCTTCCCATTCTTAATGTGTTTGTAAACACATGGTTCATCCACATTTTGTGAGAACCCATAAGTCTTGATCACTTGATCAAATCTTATGTTCCAAGAACGAGAAGCCTGCTTAAGTCCATAAATAGACTTTAGCAACTTACAAACCTTACCCTCTTGACCCGCGACCTTGAACCCGTCTGGTTGTTCCATATAAATGGACTCATCAAGATAGCCATTTAGAAAAGCCGTCTTGACATCCATCTGCCAAATCTCGTAGTCGAGAGCGGCAGCTATGGACAAGAGAATCCGGATGGACTTAAGCATGGCTACAGGCGAAAAGGTTTCCTCATAATCGATTCCATCCTTTTGCGTATAACCCTTAGCTACCAGTCTAACCTTAAAAGTTTCGACCTTTCCATCCACTCCTCTTTTCCTCTTGTAGATCCACTTACACCCTATGGGTTTTACCCCTTCGGGAAGATCCACAAGCTCCCAGACCCGATTAGTCTCCATAGACTTCATCTCAATGTTCATGGCCTCTGTCCAGAGTCTTGAATCAACATCCTCCATAGCTTCTGCGTAAGTATAAGGATCCCTGTCATGTTCATCCGGTTCAGCCAAAAAGACCTCCCCATTGAACATATACCTCTCAGGTTGACGCCCGATCCTCCCACTACGCCGAAGCCCCTGAGATTGTTGTTCAGGTTTGTTTGGTTTTTCTACACCGATCGGAATGGTTTCGTTCGGAACCTCCGGAGTAAACGGATTACCCCTCAACTCCTCAAGCACCACTTTGCTTTGAGGTTTAAAGTCGTTCATGTAACTCTCCTCAAGGAAAGTTGCATTAGTTGAAACCACGACTTTATTTTCCTTTGGGTTATAAAAATAACCCCCTTTAGTCCCTTTTGGATATCCTACAAACACGCAAACTTCTGAACGTGCTTCCAACTTATTCGGATCCTTAAACAGGACATGAGCTGGACATCCCCATATGCGAATATGGTTTAAGGATGTCTTCCGTCTTGTCCACAACTCGTGAGGAGTTTTAGGGACCGATTTTGAAGGCACATTGTTCAAAAGATAACATGCGGTTTGTAGTGCATATCCCCAAAAGGATAAAGGCAATGATGAATAACTCATCATGGACCGAATCATGTCCAACAAAGTCCTATTCCTTCTCTCCGCTACGCCATTCTGCTGCGGAGTGCCCGGCGCAGTCAAATGGGATAAAATCCCATTCTCTAACAAGTGTCCCAAGAACTCATCAGAAAGGTATTCCCCACCTCGATCAGATCGAAGTGCTTTTATGGGTCTACCCAATTGCTTTTCCACTTCAGCCCGAAACTCCCTGAACTTATCATAAGTTTCGCTTTTGTGGTGCATTAGGTACACATACCCATATCTTGAGTAATCGTCAATAAAAGTGACGAAGTACTCATACCCTCCTCGTGCCCGGATGTTCATCGGTCCGCAAACATCACTATGCACAAGTTCTAGAACCCCTTCGGCCCTATTGCCCTTAGACCCGTATGGTCTTTTGGTCATTTTACCCTCCAAACAAGACTCACATTGAGGTATAGATTCCACCTTTAAGTGACTTAAAGGTCCATCCCTTACCAACCTTTGAATCCTATTCAGGTTAATATGGCCAAGGCGCAAATGCCAAAGATAAGTCTTATTAGAGTGAGAAGTTTTAAGTCTTTTTGAGTCATTATCATTTATCTCAGCATTAAGCAATAAGTCCATCTTAGGTTTGATAAAATATAGATTATTTTGCATCCATCCAGAACAGATAAAAGATTTGTTTTTACGAATCACCACTTTTTCATTAAAAGATACCACGTAGGAGTCTTTAAATAAAGAAGATACAGAAATTAAATTCCTTTTAAATTTAGGAACATAAAAACAATCTCGCAAAATTAAACTTCTATAATTATCAAAATAAAGATGGACATCTCCCACTGCTTCCGCTGAGACCAAGGATCCATCGCCCATCCGAAGCGTTAAGTCTTCACGAAGTAGACTTCTCGTTTCTTTGAATCCCTGCAGAGAAACACAAACATGATTAGTTGCACCAGAATCTATGACCCAAATGTCACTGGATTCCTCAACCAAACAAGTTTCTAAATATAGAAGATCACACCTACCTCCCTTGGAAAGGAAGTCCTTGCAATGCTTCTTTATATGCCCGACCTTACCACAGAAGAAGCACTTAAGCTTCTTTGGGTTCTTCTTCTTCTTCTTCTTGCTCTTGGTAGCAATAGGAATAGAAGACTTACCACTCTTGGCCCGTTGCTTCTTTCCATTCCCAGAGTTAGGATTGGAACCAGAAGCAGCTACCATATTGGCCTCTCCACCAGCAGGAGACTCCCTGATCAGCAGTTCAAACTCCTGTAACTGTTTCATCAGTTCTGTCAAGGTCATATCCCGTCTATTGCTCAGATTAAAAGTAGCTCTAAACGGAATAAATTCCTTAGACAGAGTCTCAAAGACCATAGTCATCTGAGTTTCAGCATCGATGTCGGCTCCATTGGTTTGAGCCTCAGCGAGGTAACCCATGACCAACATCATGTGCTCCTTTACAGATGTCCCCGGTCTCTGTCTACAGTTTAAGAGTTTCCGAAGCGCCCCTTGCCGCTTTGTTATGGCCTGGCCTCCAAACATGTCCTCAAGATTATCCAAGATCTGCTTCGCAGTCTCATAATCCTGATGTTGAGCCTGCAGCACGTTATTCATGCTAGCCATAACATAGCAGCGGGCCTGATCATTAGCATCTTTCCAGCGTTCGTACGCTTGGAATTGCTCATTACTTGAGTCTCCCGTAGGCTCGGGAGGACAAGGAGTTGTCAGTACATATTTCAGTTTCTCAAAGGATAGGACGATGTCTAGGTTCCGTTTCCAATCGTTATAATTCTCACCGGTTAATTGGTTTTTGTCAAGTATCGATGATAAAGCGTTTTTAGACATTTTCAATCTACAATAAAGAATCATATACCAAACATAAGCAAACATATATAATAATTTAGTAAGATAACACAATCATGTAAATTATACAAATGTGTTTATGTGTCAAAACCTTGAAAATATCACAACCTTACAACGATAATTCCCAACTCAGAATTCAACAAGCTCCTAGGGGAGTCATGCCAAATTCAATCAGGAACACGGATCCCCTCCTGATTAATATATGCCATCCAGGACCCGTATGATCCAGCATATACTAATAATCGTTTCTTTGGCCATTAATTTTATTAACAGAGCTCCTAGGGGAGGTTAATAATAAAATTAACGTGAGTGTATAACCACCGTTTCAATATTTTATCCATGATTTATAATCACCACCTAGGGGTGTGCAACCATAAATCATACTAAAATACCTTATCCTTTTAGAGATCCAATCTGGTACATAATAGAAATCCCTTCCTAGGGGTTGGGACCATCATGTTCTTCCTATGGACCAACGATGGAGGCCTTAGGTTCTCTCTTCGAAAACCTTCTCCCACTCAATCTTTTGAAGTCAAGGTTTTATTTTAAAATTATGCATGAACAATTTTAATATGAGCGGCACTCCCTATTCTATATGACATGTTATCAATATACATGGTAAATCATATTATAATGCAGACAAGCAAAGCAATCAAGCAAAGCTACAAGCATAATAATAATAACCGTAATATTATGGTTCCACCCTAGAGAATAGAAAAACTAAGATTACAAGAGAATAATCGAGACATTTATCGATTCTTCATCCTTGAATCCTCAAGCTGTATCCTTCTTCATGTAATATCCATCTTCAAGTCCTCAATCCCGTATGAATCGAACACTTCATATTTCCGGTCATATCCAAATTTAATGTTTCTCAGAATCGTCCCAAAAATAAAATTAAAACTGCACCAAAAATTGCACCTTTTCTGGACACCTGGATGCTCTCTGTCGGCAGGCCGATCTAGGTGATCGGTCTGCCGATCATGGTGGTTCGGCCTGCCGAACATGAAGGTTCGGCCTGCCGGCAGAGCACCAAAATTTCTGCCCCACTGTCGGCCTGCCGGACCGTACGTCCGGCCTGCCGATCTGTGACCTTCGGCCTGCCGAACTGTGAGGTCCGGCATGCCGACCGAGCAGAAAACACTCAATCCAGAAAATACAATTTTAATGCAATTCATCAATTTTATTTTCAACAATTCAAAAACATAAAATTAGAGACTCAGGAAATACCTGGAGGCGCCATCATCAATCTTTAAGATCCGACTTCTCGTTCCGTCTTCTCCGAATAATTATTTAATTACAAAGTTCGTACAAATTAAATAATAATTCCTAGACGAAGATGATAGTCCGCCATCTAATTACATGAAAAACCTAGATACACATTCTAACCTCTAAGGAACCATAACCGGTATTAATTAATTAATAAATAATTAAACAACATTTTAATCAACCATAATTAATTAATAAACATTCACCATATAATCCATGACAACATATATATTATATAGAAACCTAGAGTGCCATCTCTCTATAAAATTCAATTCAAGCATTGGAGAGATTAAGATCACAAAATTTATGCATATAACATGATCACAAACTTGCAAATTTATGTAAAAACCTCGGCTCTGATACCAATTGTTGGAAACAAAGTGCGCAGCGGAATTTTTAAAATTTTTCATCAGAGTATTTTCCAAAATACAAGTATGACATGTTATATGTATAAATTAAACAGATCTTACTAACCTCAGTGTGCCGAAGAACCTCCGCGACCTGTGTAGAGAAGTAACGTTCCAGAAGAGCCTCAACCAACTGGTCTTCTTTGCTATTCTCTATCCACAACCGGAGTGAGTGTGGGCTCACACGTACAGCTCTTCCACCGGTGACTCTCCTTCCAACCAATAGAGAGAACCCAAAGCTAGTGTTCGTGATTTGTGAACAAAAGCTCTCAGGGAGTTTTCAGATGCTCACTAGAAGAGTATCACTCTTAATCTCTCAAATTGATCTGAGTAAATCATTAGACTCACTCCCTTTTTATACCTATTGGTCCTTGGGGTCAGTCCATATCAGATTAGGTCTCAAAAATCGAAACAGAATCAAGTTCGGATCAATATCTGATAAGATACGCGTGAAAAACGCGTAATCTTAGCTGTCGCGGTCGGCATGCCGAACTGTGAGATAGGCAGGCCGAACTTGCCAGTTCGGCAGGCCGAACTTTATGATCGGCAGGCCGAACTGCCGAGAAAAAATCTCCGCGAATCTTTTATTTTCCACCCGAGATTCTAAAGGATAAAGTCTCAGTTTTGATTCAAATAGCCCAATAGAAAAGATATCTGATCAAAACAAACTCTATCAAGATAATCTCTAAGAAAATAAATCAATTCAAATAATTCTACAAGTTTATCTTGTTCTAATTGTCCAAAATTAAAACAACCGATAAACAGACAAGAATTATCCGAACGCCATAATTCAACATGTTCATCTTGAACTAATTTCTTACAAAATTAATTCAACCGATAAACAGACATGAATTATTTGATTCTTATAAATTTTAAACCAATCTGATAAATCCGACATAAGTCACCAATTATTGGAAAAGCACGCCGTGTCGTTACAGGACTTTGTGAGCTAGCAAAGGGGACCAAAATGGACCTATAAAGTTCAAGCTCATGATAATTATGAAACCCAATATCCCAGATATACATTTCACAATTATCAACTCCAACGTTACTCCACTAAAAGCTTGGAGCTGCACTCTCGAACTTTACAGAATTACGAAGCTCATGTAGCTAAGTCTCCATGACATATCATAGTGTATCGCATCCCCATATGATCATCCATAATCGGCTTAAGGACAAGTTCTGTCTTACCTTCCCGATTATTTTTATCTTACGTTCCATTGTCTCACCATTAGAAAACTTACCATCCAAAGATAGTATACCATTCGGTTACACCTATGTATCCAAATGGTTGAGCGCTCCAGTTTTCCAATTACAGGACAACGCATATAAGAGGATATCATTACTCCTAAAGAGGAGCTATGGATTCCATATCTATGAATAACAAGTCTACGCTATCAAGAGTCATACCTCCAACGTACCGGCATGCATGCCACTATAGAGATGTGGGAGTCACCCATTGGTACATCAAAAGACATAAGTCGAGACAACGGGCCCATTATTCATCTCAGGATTAAGATACAATACAAACGACTGTCTAAAGTGAATCGATTTGCCAAGACAGAATTATTAATCCAAATCAATTCACTTTATGTCCCGATCCAACACATCGTCACCTATGACAACGCGCCAATGTTTCTATTCACGGAGTCCAACTCCGATGGCCAAGACAAACCATCTCCCAAAAGGGATATAGACAACATAACAATCTTTACATGAATAAAGCGCCCAACTTTATTCCCTCGATTGCGGATCATATATTTTAGACCATCACCTTAAGAGTCGTGTCTACCGCATAATCATCCCATCATATGCCCAACTCTTAAGGTTTAGACTGACAGTCTCAGACTACTGTTTGCTTATCATACATTCAACGAATATGAACGTAAAGAGGACAATATTTGGTATATATAAATGAATAAATTCTTTATTGATAAAAATGTCTCCAAAAACGTATTACATTTTTACTCCTTAGAGCATACATGTCTAACATCGAGGCGATGTGGAAGTTGTGAAGATAGCGTCGGAAAACAACCTTGTCGACCCTTTCACCAAGACGTTACCTACAAAGAGCTTTGAGGGACACTTGCAAGGCTTAGGTCTTAGAGACATGTCTCACCTGTTTTAGGGCAAGTGGGAGATTGTTGGGTTTGGTGCCCTAAAAGCTGTGACATTGTACATATTGTTAATAAATAAATAAATTGACATTTATTATTATTTTGGTTGATTATATGTATTATGAATACATTTATAAACATCAAGAAAATTCCATGATTATTTATGTGACTATAAATTTAGCATATAAGTGTTATTTGCTTAGGGATAAAATTTATAGATAATAATCTAAATAGTCCGTAATAATTAATTAAAGTTTGGGATCTTTAATTAAAAATTACAAGTACGGTCCAATCTCATCTAAAATGAAATAGTCATTATCCAGACTATTAATGTAGAGACATTGGATTGGAAGTACTTTATATAATGAGATTATATAGGACTAGACTAGATAAATTATGAATCTCTAATAATCATCCATTACAAATAGAGTATTCAAATTTATCATTATGATGATCATATATTTGACAGTCTTAATCCTGAGTATTTATTAGACTCCTATTTATTACATTATGTTTATGGTAAGATTTGTCTAAGCACAGATTATAACTTAGCATCTTGGAAACATAAAGTAATAAATGGCTGGGAATAATATTATACAGATATGGAATCCATTCCTTCCCTATGGAAGCTAGAAAAATAGTTCTCTTGAGTGATAATTCAAGGTTTGAACAGTAGAGCGCTCGTTCATAATAAGATTATGAATTAATTGTTCATTAGAGAATTATTAGAACTCAAGGATAAAGATGTAATAAGAGAGGTGAACGGAAATTGAACCTAGCTCTTATTATGAACTATTTATGGAGGACTGACTTATATATAATGATTATATCAATGGACTACTCGCTAATTTTCTTTGAGTAATTTCACTATAATCTCAAGAGTTCAGTTTCAGGTTTTTAGTGGAGTAACACTGAAACTAATAAATTTGGCACATTAATTAAAGAGTTTGATTAAATGTCAAATTTATTGGAGCTTGGGTTATAGGTCCATAGGTCCCCAATACCACCTATGTAACACTATATTGGATTTTTGCATAGAATGAATTATACATGTTTAATTCAGAATTTTTGAATTCTGAATTAATTTTTTCACACTTGAATTATTAACGTGACACAGAAAAATGTTCTCTGTGACACATAATGTAATGTGATAAATGTTATCACATTTAACTGAGCATTAGTTAATTAATTGATTATTGTTAAAATCTATTCTTAAATAAATGTGATTTATTTTTGAATTGAGATTTATATATATATATGGTTTTGAACCAAATCTTTTTATATATATATAAGATTTTATAATATATTAATATATATATATATTAATATAATATTATAAAAAAAAGGGGGGAAAGACGTGAAACTGAGTTTCACGCTTTCCACACACACACACATATATATATATGACCGAATCATTGATTCGGTCAAACAAGTAAAAAAAAAAGGAGAAAAAAAGGCAAGCGTCCTTTTTTATTAACGATAACTTATATATATATACATATGCATGTGTGTGTGAACCGTGTATGTGGGTGATTCGGGAAAAAGAAGAAACAAAGAAAAGGGAAAGTAAAATTACTAATGGCTCAGTTATAAAAAGGGAGAGATAACAGTTATCTCAGTAATTTTTCATACACATTATTTTTAGAGAGAAAAACTGAGAGTTCTTCTCTAAATAAAAAGGTCTGCTATCTCATGTGTTGAGTACATAGCAGATTCAGAAAAATGCGAGGAAAATTCATTCTTGTAGTTTGACGCCCACTCGTCTTTCCATTGGTGTGGAGGCCTGGTTTGGAAGATCGTGGTGTCAAGGAGGAAAGCTAGGATACCCTGATAGTCTTCAAAAGGTTAGTAAAAATTCCTAAAGCTTTCTGTAATTAAAATTATATATCTATTCCCGATGAACAAAGTTTTCAGAAAATTTTTGTTCGTCAACGATCCGTTCCTTCCATTGCGTTTCATGTTTTAATTCCAACAATTTTAGACGAATAAAGGACTATTTTGGTAAGAATGATTTAATTGGATTTATTTATTCCTATTTTCAAAATATTTTTCTATATGATGAATTTTATATTTAAATTAAACGATTTTCAAAACTTAGTCCTACTGAACCTTCCGCTCACCTTTTTCTTGTTTTCAACCCATTTCCCCTCTAGGTGGAATACGACATAGGACCAACTAGAGCCCACCGATAGGACTCACGAGCAGTAGAAGACCTTGAGTAGGTTATTGTATTATTTAATCAAGGCATTGTATTGGGCTGTAGTTGTAATTTGATTATTGTCGATACTATGTGTGTGCACAAATTGTGGGCCCGATATGCCCCAACACTTACGTCACTTTCTCTGTTATTTTATTTTATTTCATTTTATTTTATCTTCTCTGTTTTTATTATCTTGTTAAATTCTTTCAAAACTTTTAAATTCATCACATTTTAATAATTAATTAATTCCCTAAGTTGGAAAATTTTAACTAAAACCTACTTAATTAATCTAATTAACCTGTCACGTAATCTCTCGTACTTCAGGGCGTGACAAGGTATGTGGCATGGTATTTAAGTAGTATACAACAAGCGCTTAATTAACATAATTTCAATTGAATATTAGCTATGTCAAAGCACAAAAATAAGCATATAGAAAATTAAAAAAAATTAATAATTAAAGCACTTGTTAGTGGATTATATAAGAAATATTACTTAGGATTTCTATCTCCAGAATTATTCATCTGATAAAAGTCCTAGTGTTGGTTTTACATAATAATCAAAGAGTTTACTAAAAGAGATCCTATCGTGATAATGTCACACAAATTAGTTTTGTGATATAGTTCAAGTGTTGGGCTTGTATAATAATTAGATAGTTGATTAAGTGTGACCCTATTGTTAATGTCATACAAATTATTTCTCTTATATGATTTAAATATTGGGTTTCTATGATAATGATAATCGAATATTAGTTGACCAAGTATAATTTTATTTTAGTGTCACACTATTTACTTATCCAATAGGTCTTAAATGCTGAGTTTTTAATCAAAGAGCTTACTAAAAGAGATCCTATCATGTTAATGTCACACAAATTATTTTTTTCATGTAGTTCAAGCATTGGGCTTGTATAATTGTTAAAAAAATCCCTTTAACTTATCAAATTGTTAAAAAAAAGTAAAGAATACTGTTAATACACAGTAATTATGTATTATTTGACCACCAACTATTTAAAAAAACTAAACAAAAATATTCTAAAACAAAACAAAAATCAAGAACAAAAAATAAAAAATAAAAATTCTCTATCTCTTCCCCTTAATTCACCAATCTACTAGGCAAAATCCATGTTCAATCTTGCTTCCTACCTCCTTAATTTATTTAGATTTTTTAATTTAAATTTTAAACGTATTTAGTTTTTTAAAATATTTTCATAAAACTTTTGTTTTGAATCTATTTCTAATTTGTTTTTAAATAGTTTATGTTTCAGTAATGTGCAAGTTGTTATAAAATTACTTACATGCTTATTAGTAAGGGTATCATTGATATTTTTGCTAATTTAATTGGTAGGGATGTTTGTTCATTCTTGCAAAAAAAAAAAAAAACTATGGGGTACTTTTTTGATTATTCAAAAATTGTGAAGATATTTTTTTATTAGTTGAAACCTATGATATATTTATGTATTTAGAATAAATTTAGAGGACACTTATAAAATTTTCAAAATTTTTTATGTAATTATGGCTATTTCTAAAATATTCAAAAAATTTTGTTACTTCTCAATTTCACTATAGTAATTTTACCATCTAGTATGATTTTCAAAAAAAAAAGTTTTTTTTGGTTCAAAATTGTGGACATAAACAATTTATGTTATCTACAAAACAGACACAATTACAAAAATATTCTATTTCTACTAACTTTACAATTTATCAATCAAATGGCATGTTGTAACGTCTTAAAATTAATTAAGTGTTGTTAGTGTATAAAATAGTAAATTAGTGTGCCATGATGTATTTTGAAACTTAATTAGACTATTTTGTGATATTTCTAAACTAATGTTATTTTCAATTATTTTTAGTCATTTTTAACTATTCTTAATTATTTTTATTTGTTATTTTGAATTTTGAAACAAAACAATTTATCAAATATCAAACACATCCTATTTGAAACCTGTGTGCTGCACATGGTTTTCTTGTTGAAAACCATCTCTCTTTCTCTCTATTTATTTCCTCTCTCTTCCTCTTTCTTCCTCACTCTCGTTCTCTCTCTCAGCTCTCTTTCTCTCTTTTTCTCTCCCTCTTACTCGCTGCCCCTCTCTCCTCTCTCTCTTTTTATTCAAAATTCAAGCTCAAGCCTTGCTCCTTAGTTGGATTGGAAGCTTGGGAATTTGATTGAGCAACCACAAACTCAATTCAAAGATTAAATCAAGGTTAGTTTTCAAAATTTCAAACTTTTTCCCATTTTTCTATTTTCTTTGTTTTTTGAAATCCGAGCTTCTTTGAGTTTAGAAAACCTTGAATCTAAGTTAGTGGAACTCAAAACATCAAGAATCTAGGCTTGGTTTGATGAAAAACGGATCTAAATCAAGTTTTTCTAGTTTTCTCCATTTTTTCCATTTTCAGATTTAATTGAAATTTTCTATGTAAATCTTTTTTAAATTAGTTTAAGTGTTTTATTATGTTTTTTAAATCGTTTATACATATTTTTTATACCTGAGAATAGAGAAAACAGGTTGGGAATGAGGATTTAGGCTTGGGGAGGCTGAGACCCGAGTCTTGAAATTTTTAGATTTTTCCTAGTTTGACAGGCTGGATTCATGAGTTCGACAGGCCGAATTCATGCCATCGGCAGGCCAGACTCATAGTGGGTTTGACAAGCCGGACCTAGATGGTCAGCAGGCCGAACTGTACAGTTCGGCAGGTCAGAACAAGGGAGACGACAGACGGACCGGGCTTCACGAAAATTTGTCCTTTTTCACTCTTTTTCCTATTTTAAACCCAGACTGAGATTTTAACCTTATAATATGATTTTACAGACATAAACGGCACACTAGAACACCATGCAATAGCTTAGCAACATAGAATATCTTAAGTTAGAGATTGATGAACTTAGTTTATATTTAGGTTGTTCGTAGTTTCGTGGAGCTAATGTATAGCGAAGCGAGACTACGATGCTAAGTTACGATGCTAGGTATTGAGGTAGGACTTCTACCCCTTTTCTTTAGCAGCCATGTTCTTAAAATGATTTTGGCCTCAAAAACAATTCTTTTAAAATATTTTCAATAAATGATTGAAAAAGATTTTTATTAGTTGTTTTCAAAAATTGTTGGACGAAATGATATTCATAATGAACCGCATAATGAATATAAATGAACACACTTGGTAAAATGAGATTTTAATAACTATAGAAATGCATAGATGAGCGTGATGCTATACTCAGATATTGTGAGGCTATCGATCGGACCTGAGAGCAGTAGAAGACTTGAATAGGTTATTTGTATTAATTAATCAAGGCATGTATTACTTAAATTTCCTTTTTTTTATTGGACTGTGATTGTAGATTTAATTAATCTCGATATTATGTGTGTATACAAGTTGTGGGCCCGACAGGACCCTACACGTATTTCCATTATTTTATTTTATTTTATTTTCCTATTATCTGTTTTATTATTTTAATAATTGTTTAAAAAGTTTTAGATTTATCACATTTTTCACAATTAACTAAATTCTTTAATTTGTGATTTTAATTAAAATTTGACTTTATTAACCTAATTAATACGCCATGTCACCTCCTAGATTTTGGGGCGTGACACATGTTCACTATTATTTTACTAGTTTTGAAGTCATATGGTTTTATTATTATTATTTTAAAAGGCCAGGAACAATTTTGAAAGGTACCACTTGTAACGCCCCCAAATTAATTAAGTGTTATTAGTATAAAAAATGGTGAATTAGAGTGCCATGATGTATTTTGAAACTTAATTTGACTATTTTGTGATATTTCTAAATTAATGATATTTCTAATTATTTTAATCATTTTTAATTACTCTTGATTATTTTTATTTGTTAGTTTGAATTTTGAAACAAAACAATTTGACAAATACCAACTACGTCCCTTTTTGCAAAACCATGGATGGCGCACAGTTTTCCTCTCTGGTTTTACTCTCACACTCTCTATTTATCAATCCCACTCTCCCTCACTTCCTCACTCTCTCAAGTTCTCTCTCTCTCACTCTCAGACACTCTCTCGTCTCTTTCTCTTTCTCACTGCCTCTTTCTTTCTCTCTTCCTTCTCTTTTGATTCAAAATTTTGAACTCAAGCTTTGATTCTTAGCTAGATTAGAGGTCAAGGAAAGACGATTAATCTACTTTAAACTTGTTTTAAAGCTCGGATTCAAGATTAGTTTAACTTTTTCTAAAATTTCAAACTTTTTCTTTAAATCTTCTATTTCTTTAAAATGTTGGTATCCGAGTTATATGAGCTTTAAAAACCTTAAATCTAAGTTAGTGGGACTCAAAATATCTAGAATCTAGGCTTGAATTGATGAAAAGAAGATTTAAATCAGTTTTTTCTATTTTCTCCATTTTTCCCATTTTCAGATTTAATTAGAATTTTCTATGTAAATCCTGTTTAAATTAGTTTAAAAGTGTTCTATTACGTTCTTCTATCTTCTATGACTATTTTGTATGTTTGGGAATTGAGAAAACAGGTTGGAAATGAGGATTTGGGCTTGGGGAGGTCGAGACTCGAGTCTAGAAATTTTAAAATTTTCCCAATTCAGCAGGCCAAACTTTGAGTTTGGCAGGCTAGATTCATATCATTGACAGGCCAGACTCATAGAAGATTCGGCATGCTAGACCTAGATGGCTGGCAGGCCAAACTGTGCAGTTCGGTAGGCTGGACCAGGGAAACCGGCAGGCCGACTGGGCCTTGTAAAAATTTGTCATTTTCACCCGTTTTTCCTATGGATTGAGATTTTAACTTTATAATATGATTTTACAGAATGACACACTAGGACAACATGAGATTGATAGTAGGGTACAATATCCCATGTTAGATATTGACAAGTTTAGTTTATATTTAATGTTATTCGTAGTTTTGTGGAGCTAACGTATAGCAAAGCAGGACTGCGGTGTTAGGCACTAGAGCAAGATATTGAGGTAGGACTTCTACCCTTTTCCTTAGTAGCCAAGTTTTTTTAGAAATGATTTTTGTCCTCAAAATTTCTTTCAAAATATTTTCAATGAATGATTGAAAAAGATTTTTATTAATTGTCTTCATAAATGGTAGAACGAGGTGATTTTCACAATGAATCACATAATGAATGTAAATGAATATACTTGGTAATATGAGATTTTAATAACTATAGAAATACATGGATGGGCATGATACCATACTCAGAGATCGAGTTGTTAGACATGTATGCCCTAAGGAGTAAAAATGTAATACGTTTTTAGAGATATTTTTATCAATAAAGAATTTATTCATTTATATATACCAAATCTTGTCCTCTTTACGTTCATATTTGTTGAATGTATGTTAAGCAAACAGTAGTCTGAGACTGTCGGTCTAAACCTTAAGAATTGGGCATATGATGGACTGATTATGCGGAAGACACGATTCTTAAGCTGACAGTCTAAAACATATGATCCGCAATCAAGGGAATAAAGTTGGGTGCTTTATTCATGTAAAGATTGTTATGTTGTCTATATCTCTTTTGGGAGATGGTTTGTCTTGACCATCGGAGTTGGACTCCGTGAATAGAAACATTAGCACGTTGTCATAGGTGACGATGTGTTGGATCGGGACATAAAGTGAATTGATTTGGATTAATAATTCTGTCTTGGCAAATAGATTCACTTTAGACAGTCATTTGTATTATATCTTAATCTTGAGATGAATAGTGGGCCCGTTATCTCTACTTGTGTCTTTTGATGTACCAAAGGGTGACACCCACATTTCAATAGTGGTATGCATGCCGGTGTGTTGGAGGCATGACTCTTGATAGCGTAGACTTGTTATTCAAAGATATGGAATCCATAGCTCCTCTTTAGGTGTAATGATATCCTCTTATATGCATTGTCCTATAATTGGAAAACTGGAGCGCTCAACCATTTGGATACATAGGTGTAACCAAATGGTATACTATCTTTGGATAGTAAGTTTTCTAATGGTGAGACGATGGAACGTAAGACAAAAATAATTGGGAAGGTAAGACAGAACTTGTCCTTAAGCTGATTATGGATTTTCATATGGGGATACGATACACTATGATATGTCATGGAGACTTAGCTACACGAGCTTTGTAATTCTATGAAGTTTGAGAGTACAGCTCCAAGCTTTTAGTGGAGTAGCGTTGGAGTTGATAATTGTAAAATGTATATCTAGGATATTGGGTTTCATAATTATCATGAGCTTGAACTTTATAGGTCCATTTTGGTCCCCTTTGCTAGCTCACAAAGTCTTGTAACAACACGACGTGCTTTTCCAATAATTGGTGACTTATGTCGGATTTATCAGATTGGTTTAAAATTTGGAAGAATTAAATAATTCATGTGTATTTATCGGTTGAATAAATTTTGTAAGAAATTAGTTCAAGATAAACTTGTTGAATTATTGCTATCAGATAATTCTTGTCTGTTTATCGGTTGTTTTAATTTTGGACAAATTAGATCAAGATAAACTTGTAGAATTATTGTGAATTGATTTATTTTCTTAGAGATTATCTTAATAAAGTTTGTTTTGATCAGATAACTTCTCTATTGGGTTATTTGAATCAAAACTGAGACTTTATCCTATAGAATCTTGGGTGAAAAATAAAAGATTTGCGGAGATTTTTTCGCAGGAGTTTGGCCTGTCGAATGACGTGTTCGGCCTACCGATGGGGCCTGTTTGGCATGCCGATAAGCGAGTGATAAGATTACGTGTTTTTACGCGGATCTTATTAGATATTGATCCGAACTTGATTCTGTTTAGAATTTTTGAGACCTATTCTGATAAGGACTGACCCCAGGACCAATAGCTATATAAAGGGAGTGAGTCCCATGATTTACTTAGATCAATTTGAAAGATTAAGAGTGATACTCTTCTGGTGAGCATCTGAAAACTCCTTGAGAGCTTTTGTTTACAAATCACAAACATTAGCTTTGGGTTCTCTCTATTGGTTGGAAGGAGAGTCACCGGTGGAAGAGCTGTACGTGTGAGCCCACACTCACTCCGGTTGTGGATAGAGAATAGCAAAGAAGACCAGTTGGTTAAGGCTCTTCTAGAACATTACTTCTTTACACAGGTTTCGGAGGTTCTTCGGCACACAGAGGTTAGTAAGATCTGTCTAATTTATACATATAACATGTCAAACTTGTGTTTTAGAAATTACTCTGATATAAAATTTTAAAATTCCACTACGCATTGTTTTTCCAACATGAGTCACGTAAGGTGCGACCTTGGAGGAAGGTCTCAAAACCTAGTTGGGCCACTACGGTGGTGATGCATATAATTTGCCCAAGAAAAGATAATGCTATCCTTTCTGGTCGAACAACGAATAGTTTTTGGTAAGATCAATTTTATTGGATTTATTCATCTATTTACTTAACTGTGTTTTCTAAATATTTTCTTGAATGATGAATTTTACATTCAAATTAAATGTTTTTAAAACCAAGTTCTACTGATTCTTTCATTCACCTTTTATCTGTTTTCAAATTCTCCCTCCCTAGGTGGAATTTAGCTTAGGATTGACCGGGAATCCACCGAGCGAACTTGCGAGCAGTAGAAGAATCTTAGGTAGGTTGTTCGTATAACTTAAAGAAGCCATGTATCATTTTAACTTCTTTTCCTATAATGGACTATGGTTGTAATTTAATTATTGTTGGTACCATGTGAGTGCACAAGTTGTGGGCCCAGCAAGACCCAACACGCATTTCCCTCTCACCTTACTATTTTATTTCATTTTGCTTTATCTTACTCGTTTTGTTATTATAAATATCTGTTTGAAAAGTTTTAAATCTATCACCTTTTATTAATTAACTAATTTTCCTAAAATAATTAACTTTTAACTTAATAAATTTGAATTAATTAAATTAACTAACCCGCCACGTCACCTCCTGAGTCTTGAGGTGTGACATAATGGTATCAAAGCTCTAGGTTATTAACCTTGAGAACTATGCACACATAGGCACGACAATAAAATACCCCTGACAACCTAATTTTGTTCTTAGAAGTGAGAGAATGGCACCCAGACGTCATTCATTTGCTATTGATGCGAACCCAAAAAATGAGGAAAGTATGACGGGAGCAATGCTTTGTTACTTTCCAGTAGATGGCGGTGAGGGCAAGACCAGAGGATTCTGAGGCAAATCGTCGGTACACGTACTTTAAGGAGTTTCAACGTGCATCTGTTCTGACCTTCGACGGAAATAGGGACCCACAGGTGGCCGAATATTGGTTAGATTTAGTCGTGAAACACCTGGATACCCTTGGTGTGCCGACATAGTATCATGTGAAGTTTGTTGCTTATAAATTTGAAGGTGGTGCCAATACTTGGTGGAAGCAAGCTAAACGTTTGGAGAATAATGGGAACATTAGCTGGGATAGGTTTGAGGAGCTATTCTATGACTGTTACCTTCCACAAGGATATAGAGATCAGAAGGTTGTTGAATTTTATAGATTGGAGCCGGGTGATATGTCAGTTTGGGAGTATGACACAAAGTTTAATGAGTTGGCTAGGTTTGGTCCATCCGCTATGGCATCGAAGTGTAAGAAGTGTATTAAGTTTCAAGAAGGGCTTAAGTCTTCCATTCTACAATAGGTGGTTGCCTTGCGACTCAAGAATTTTGGTGAGCTTGTGTCATCAGCTATATTTGTGGAAAATGATTATGCACACTACTACGAGGATCGAGCAAGGACATCAAGAGGACCACAAAGGAATGGCAGGGGGAGTACCAGCAGCCGTCCAACTCAAGGAAAGAACCAACAGGGTAACGTGAATAGTAGAAGCAACAGTTCATCCAGCAGCGGGCATAGTAATCCCTATAGTTTCTATTGCACTATTGCCAGCAGCCGGGACACATCAAGAGGAACTGCCTAATTAGGAGTGCTTGTTTAGGACTTCAGGCCGGAGAAGGAGCCAGTCGTCAGCTTCAAACCTTACCTCTGCCTCAACAATACCCTCAATTGTAGTTCCATCAGTTCACTCCTCAGCAAATGCCATTCCCAGCATAAGGATACCAGCCATAGAACTTCCAACACAATGCCCCTTAGTATCAAGTGCCAAGTATAGCAAGCGTGTAATCACCTCCACCATAGCAATATCGACCGACTAATCTAGGACCTAGCAATGCTAGTAGAGGAAAAAGGAAAGCTCTAATTCAGGTCCACATCATGACATCAGGGAGTTTGAATGCCCAGACCAACAACACGGTTGTCGATGGTATGGTCTTAGTTTCTCAGTCCTTAGCACATGTTTGAATGGATATTGGTGTCACTCATTCTCTCATTTCAAGTTCTTTTGTCAATGCCTTGGGATTAGAGATAGAAAAGTTTAATGAGCCCTTAGTTATTGCTTCACCCTTGGGGCGGGTGTGTGTGAACGGTGTATGTAAATCTTGTAAAATAAAGATTGGGGGTAAGACTCTAAAGAGTAATTTGATTGTAATGCCTTTGACCTCATATGATGTAATGTTAGGAATAGACTGGTTGTCAAGAACAATGCAGTTGTAGATTGTTAACTTAGGAGAGTGACCTTGTGTCTGATAGGGGAACGACGATCACTTACTAGGATGGTAATGATCGAACAATGAGTGAGCATCTTATGAAGACATTTTTCGGGGGACGAAAGAATCTAGCTTGTTACGCCTTCCTCATCTACCTAGAAGGAGAGTCCAGTGCATTGGGAGGAAATACAGTGATTCTAGTGGTTGATGAAATTAAAGATGTCTTCCCTGATGAGTTACTAGGACTACCACCACATTGGGAGATTAAGTTTGGTATTGCGTTAGTTCCATGAACCGCTCCAATTTCTATAGCACCTTATCGGAGGGCACAGGTAGAGATGAAAGAATTCAGAAAGCAACTTCAGGAGCTTGCTAACAAAGGGTATATTCAGAAAGCACTGGTTTTGTTCATCAAAAAGCATGACGGAACCCTCAGGTTGTGTATAGACTATTGGCAGCTAAATTAGGTCACCGTTAAGAACAAGTATCCTCTGCCCAGGATCAATGAGTTATTCAATCAGTTGGGAGGTTCGCGTTACTGCTCGAAGATAGATTTGTTATCCGGATATCACCAACTTAGGATTAAGGAAGAAGACATTCCCAAGATAGCCTTTAGGACCCAGTATGGACATTTCAAGTTTCTGGTGATGCCATTTGGGTTAACAAATGCTTCAGCAGCTTTTATGGACCTAATGAACAAGATATTCAGGCCTTATCTAGATCAGTTCGTGATCATGTTCATCGATGATATCTTGATCTATTCCAAGATTGGAAAGAGCATGAGCAACACCTCAAGATCGTGCTTTAGACTCTACGGAGCACCAACTGTATGCCAAGAAAGAAAAGTGTGAGTTTTGGTTGACAAAAGTCAAGTTTCTAGGACATATCTATTAGACATGTATGCCATAGGGAGTAAAAATGTAATAAGTTTTTGGAGACATTTTTTTATCAATAAAGAATTTATTCATCATATATGTACCAAATCTTGTCCTCTTTACGTTCATATTTGTTAAGCAAACAATAGTCTGAGACTGCCGGTCTAAACCTTAAGAATTGGGCATATGATGGACGGATTATGCGGAAGACATGATTCTTAAGGTGATGGTCTAAATCATACGATCCGCAATTGAGGGAATAAAGTTAGGCGCTTTATTCATGCAAAGATTGTTATGTTGTCTATATCCTTTTTGGGAGATGGTTTGTCTTGACCATCGGAGATGGACTCCGTGAATAGAAATATTGGCATGTTGTCATAGGTGACAATATGTTGGATCGGGACATAAAGTGAATTGATTTGGATTAATAATTTTGTCTCGGCAAATTGATTCACTTTAGACAATCATTTGTGTTGTATCTTAATCCTCAAATGAATAGTGGGCCCGTTGTCTTGACTTATGTCTTTTGATGTACCAAAGGGTGACACCCACATCTTAATAGTGGTATGCATGCCGGTACGTTGGAGGCATGACTCTTGATAGCGTAGACTTGTTATTCATAGATATGGAATCCATAGCTCCTCTTTAGGAGTGATGATATCCTATTGTATGCATTGTCCTATAATTGGAAAACTGGAGCGCTCAAGCATTTGGATACATAAGTGTAACCGAATGGTATACTATCTTTGGATAGTAAGTTTTCTGATGGTGAGATGATGGAACGTAAGGTAAAAATAATGGAAAAGGTAAGACAGAACTTGTCCTTAAGCCAATTATGGATTATCATATGGGGATAAGATACACTATGATATGTCATAGAGACTTGGCTATACGGGCTTCGTAATTCTATGTAGTTCGAGAGTGCAGCTCCAAGCTTTTAGTGGAGTAGCGTTGGAGTTGATAATTATGAAATGCATATCTGGCATATTGAGTTTCATAATTATCAGGAGCTTGAACTATATAGGTCCATTTGGTCCCCTTTGCTAGCTCACAAAATCCTGTAACGACACGGCGTGCTTTTCCAATAATTGATGACTTATGTCAAATTTATCAGATTGGTTAAATTTGAAAGAATTAAATAATTCATGTCTGGTTATCGGTTGAATTAATTTTGTAATAAAACTAATTCAAGATAAACTTGTTGAATTATTAGGATCAGATAATTCTTGTCTGTTTATCGGTTGATTTAATTGGATAAATTGGATCAAGATAAACTTGTAGAATTATTGTGAATTGATTTATTTTCTTAGAGATTATCTTGATAAAGTTGTTTTAATCAGATAACTTCTCTATTAGGTTATTTGAATTAAAACTGAGACTTTATCCTATAGAATCTCAGGTGGAAAATAAAAGATTCGCAGAGATATTTATGTGGGAGTTTGGCCTACTGATCTACGTGTTCAGCATACTGATGGGGCCTGTTCGGTTTGCCGATCAGGCTATTCGGCCTGTCGATTAGGGAAGATAAGATTACGTGTTTTCATGCGGATCTTATCAGATATTGATCCGAACTTGATTCTGTTTCGAGTTTTGAGACCTAATCTGATAAGGACTGATCTCAGGACCAATCGCTATATAAAGGGAGTAAGTCTCATGAGTTACTCAGATCAATTGAGAGATTAAGAGTGATACTCTACTAAGTGAGAATCTGAAAACTCCCTGAGAGCTTTTGTTCACAAATCATGAACACTTGCTTTGGGTTCTCTCGATTGGTTAGAAGGAGAGTCACCAGTGGAAGAGCTATACGTGTGAGCCCACACTCACTCTGGTCGTGGATAGAGAATAGCAAAGAAGACCAGTTGGTTGAGGCTCTTCTGGAACGTTACTTCTCTTCACGGGTTGCGGAGGTTCTTCGGCATACAAAGGTTAGTAAGATCTGTTTAATTTATACATATAGCATGTCAAACTTGTGTTTTGGAAATTACTCTGATATAATTTTTTTTTTAAAAAAATAATAATCTTGCTGCGCACTTCACTTTGTTTTCCAACAATTGGTATCAGAACTATAGTTTTTACATAAATTTACGAGTTTGTGATCATGTTATATGTATAAATTTTGTGATCTTAATCTCTCCTATGCTTGAATTTAATTTTATAGAAAGTTGGCGCTCTAGGTTTCTATATAATTATATGTTGTCATGGATTATGTGGTGAATGTTCATTAATTAATTATGGTTGATTAAATTATTATTTAATTAATTATTAATTAATTAATTTATGCCGGTTATGGTTCCTTAGAGGTTAGAATGTGTATCTAGATTTTTCATGTAATTAGATGGCAGACTATCATCTCTGTCTAGGAATTGTTATTTAATTTTAAATTTGTAAGAATTTTGTAATTAAATAATTATTCGGAGAAGACGGATCTAGAAAGCGGATTTAATTAGATGGTTCCTTAGAGGTTAGAATGTGTATCTAGGTTTTTCATGTAATTAGATGGCGGACTATCATCTCTGTCTAGGAATTGTTATTTAATTTTAAATTTGTAAGAATTTTGTAATTAAATAATTATTCAGAGAAGACGGATCTAGAAAGCGGATTTAATTAGATGGTTCCTTAGAGGTTAGAATGTGTATTTAGGTTTTTCATGTAATTAGATGGCGGACTATCATCTCTGTCTAGGAATTGTTATTTAATTTTAAATTTGTCAGAATTTTGTCATTAAATAATTATTCGGAGAAGGCGGATCTAGAAAGTGGATTTAGAAGATGGATAATGGCTTACCCAGGGATTTCTTGAGTCTCTAATTTTATGTTTTTGAATTGTTGAAAAAAAAATTGATGAATTGTATTAAAATTATATTTTATGGAATGGGAGATTTCTGCTCGGATCGGCATGCCGAACCCTCTAGTTCGGCAAGCTGATGGTCACAGATCGACAGGCCAGACGTGTGGTTTGTCGGCCGTCAGTGGGACAAAAATCAGGTGGCTCTGCTGGCAGGCCGAGCTTTTAGTTTGGTAGGCCGAACTTTCATAGGGTCGGCAGGCCAATCTTTTCAATCGGTCGGCCGATCTTTTCGATCGGTAGGCCGATGAAGCATCACCAGCAGGCTGATCACCCAGATCGGCCTGCTGATCGAGAGCTGAAAAATTTCCAGAAAAGGTGCAATTTTTGTAGTGTATTTTTAATTTTATTTTTGAGACGATTCTAAGAAACATTAAATTTGGATATAACTGGAAGTATTAAGTATTTGATTCATACGGGATTGAACACATGAAGATGGGAATTACATGAAGAAGGATACAACTTGAGGATTCAAGGATGAAGAATTGATATATGTCTCGATTATTCTCTTGTAATCTTAGTTTTCTATTATCTAGGGTGAAACCATAATATTACGGTAATTATTATTTTGCTTATAGCTTTGCTTGATTGCTTTGCTTGTCTGCATTATAATATGATTTGCCATGTATATTGATAACATGTCATATAGAATAGGAAGTGTTGCTCATATTAAAATTGTTCATGCATAATTTTAAAATAAAACCTTGATTTCAAAAGATTGAGTGGGAGAAGGTTTTCGAAGAGAGAACCTAATGCCTCCATCGTTGGTCCATAGGAAGAACATGGTGGTCCCGACCCCTAGGAGGGGATGTCTATCATATACTAGATTGGATCTCCGAGAGGATAAGGTATTTTAGCATGATTTATGGTTGCACACCCCTAGCTGGTGATTATAAATCATGGATAAAATATTGAAATGATGGTTATACACTTATGTTAATTTTATTATTAACCTCCCCTAGGAGCTCTGTTAATAAAATTAATGGCCAAAGAAATGATTATTAATATATGCTGGATCATACGGGTCCTGGATGGCATATATTAATTAGGAGGGGATCCGTGTTCCTAATTGAATTTGGCATGACTCCCCTAGGAGCTTGTTGAATTCTGAGTTGGGAATTATCATTGTAAGGTTGTGATATTTTCAAGGTTTTGACACATAAACACATTTGTATGATTTTACATGATTGTGTTATCTTACTAAATTATTATGATATGTTTGCTTATGTTTGGTATATGATTCTTTATTGTAGATTAAGAATGTCTAAAAATGCTTTATCATCTATACTTGACAAAAGCCTGTTAACTGGTGAGAATTACAAGGATTAGAAACAGAACCTAGATATCGTCCTGTCCTTTGAGAAACTAAAATATGTTCTGACAACCCCTTGTCCTCCCGAGCATATAGGAGACTCATCTAATGAGCAATTCCTATCGTATGACCACTGGAAAGATGCTAACGATCAGGCCCGCTGCTATGTTATGGCTAGCGTGAATAATGTGCTGTAGGCTCAACATCAAGATTATGAGATTGCGAGCAGATCTTGGATAATCTTGAGGATAAGTTTGGAGGCCAGGCCATAACAAAGCGGCAAGGGGCGCTTTGAAAACTCTTAAACTATAGACAAAGACCGAGGAGATCTGTAAAGGAGCATATGATGTTAGTCATGGGTTACCTTGTTGAGGCTCAAACCAATGGAGCCGACATCAATGCTAAAACAAAGATGACTATGGTCTTTGAGACTCTGTCTAAGGAGTTTATTCCGTTTAGAGCTACATTTAATTTGAGCAATAGACGGGATATGACCTTGACAAAATTAATGAAACAGTTATAGGAGTTTGAACTGCTGATCAGGGAGTCTCTTGCAGGTGGTGAGGCCAACATGGTAGCTGCTTCTGGTTCCAATTCTAACTCTGGGAATGGAAAGAAGCAACGGGCCAAGAACGAGAAGTCTTTTGTTCCTACTAACACCAAGAGCAAGAAGAAGAAGAAGAAGAATCAAAAGAAGCTTAAGTGCTTCTTCTGTGGAAAGGTCGGGCATATTACTGAGCATTGCAAGGACTTCCTTTCCAAAGGAGGTAGGTGTGATCTTCTGTATTTAGAAACTTATTTGGTTGAGGAATCCAGTGACATTTAGGTCATAGATTCCGGTGCAACTAATCATGTTTGTGTTTCTCTGTAGAGGTTCAAAGAAACAAGAAGTCTGCTGCATGAAGACTTCACGCTTCGGATGGCGATGAATCCTTGGCCTCGGCGGAAGTAGTGGGTGACGTCCATCTTTACTTTGATAACTATAGGAATTTATTTTTGCAAGATTGTTTTTATGTTCCTAAATTTAAAAGGAATTTAATTTCTGTATCTTGTTTATTTAAAGACTCCTACGTGGTATCTTTTAATGAAAAAGTGGTGATTCGTAAAAACAAATCTTTTATTTGTTTTGGATGGATGCAAAATAATCTATACTTTATCAAGCCTAAGATAGACTTATTGCTTAATGCTGAGATGAATGATAATAATTCTAAAAGACTTAAAACTTCTCACTCTAATAAGACTTATCTTTGGCATTTGTGCCTTGGTCACATTAACCTGATTAGGATTCAAAGGTTGGTAAGGGATGGACCTTGAAGGCACTTAAAGGTGGAATCTATACCTCAATGTGAATCTTGTTTGGAGGGTAAAATGACCAAAAGACCATTTGGGTGTAAAGGCAATAGGCTCGAAGGGGTTCTAGAACTTGTGCATAGTAATGTTTGCGGACCGTTGAACATCCAGGCACGAGAATGGTATGAGTACTTCGTCACTTTTATTGACGATTACTCAAGATATAGGTATGTGTACGTCATGCACCACAAAAGCTAAACTTTTGACAAGTTCAGGGAGTTTCGGGCTAAAGTGGAAAAGAAATTGGGTAGACCCATAAAGGCACTTTGATCCGATCAAGGTGGAGAATACCTTTCTGATGAGTTCTTGGGACACTTGTTAGAGAATGGGATTTTATCCCATTTGACTATGCCAGGCACTCCGCAGCAGAATGGCGTAGCAGAGAGAAGAAATAAGACTTTGTTGGACATGATTAGGTCCATGATGAGTTATTCATCATTACCTTTATCCTTTTGGGGATATGCACTACAAACTGCATGTTATCTTTTAAACAATGTGCCTTCAAAATTGGTCCCTAAAACTCCTCACGAGTTGTGGACAAGAAGGAAGACATCCTTAAACCATATTCGCGTATGGGGATGTCTAGCTCATGACCTGTTTAAGGATCCAAATAAGTTGGAAGCACATTTGAAAGTTTACGTGTTTGTAGGATATCCAAAAGGGACTAAAGGGGGTTATTTTTATTACCCAAAGGAAAAAAAAGTCACTGTTTCAACTAATGCAACTTTCCTTAAGGAGAGTTACATGGACGCCTTTAAACCTCGAAAGAAAGTGGTGCTTGAGGAGTTAAGGAGTGATCCGATCACTCTGGAGGTTCCAAACGAAATCATTCTGATCAGTGTAGAAAAACCAAATGAACCTGAACAACGACCTAAGGGGCTTCTACGTAGTGGGAGGATCGGGCGTCAACCTGAGAGGTATATGTTCAATGGGGAGGTCTTCTTGGCTAAACCGGATGAACATGACAGGGATCCTTATACTTACACAGAAGCTATGGAGGATGTTGATTCAAAACTCTGGACAGAGGCCATGAACATAGAGATGAAGTCTATGGAGACTAATCAGGTCTGGGAGCTTGTGGATCTTCCCAAAGGGGTAAAACCCATAGGGTGTAAGTGGATCTACAAGAGGAAACGAGGAGTGGATGGAAAGGTTGAAACCTTTAAGGCTAGACTGGTAGCTAAGGGTTATATGCAAAAGGAAGGAATCAATTATGAGAAAACCTTTTTGCCTGTAGCCATGCTTAGGTTCATCCGGATTCTCTTATCCATAGCTGCCGCTCTCGACTACGAGATTTGGCAGATGGATGTCAAGATGGCTTTTCTAAATGGCTATCTTGATGAATCCATTTATATGGAACAGCCAGACGGGTTCAAGGTCACGGGTCAAGAGGGTAAGGTTTGTAAGCTACTAAAGTCAATTTATGGACTTAAGCAGGCTTTTCGTTCTTGGAACATAAGATTTGATCAGGTGATCAAGACTTATGGGTTCTCACAAAATGTGGATGAACCATGTATTTATAAAGACATTAAGGATAGGAAGGTAGTTTTTCTATTGCTCTATGTAGATGACATTTTGCTGATTGGCAATGACGTTGGGGCATTGTCATCAGTCAAATTATGGTTGACCAAGTAGTTTGACATGAAGGACATAGGAGAGGCTAATTTTGTTCTCAATATCTAGATCTTTTGGGATAGGAAGAACAAAATGATAGCTTTGTATTAGGCCAGCTACATAGATAAAATTCTCAGGAGGTTTGCAATGTAGGATTCCAAGAAAGGTGGGCAACCATCTAGGTCTGGAATTACTCTTTCTAAGAAAGACTCTCCAAAGTCTTATGAAGAAAGAAAATACATGAAGAAGGTGCCTTATGCTTCAGTAGTGGGTAGTCTCATGTATGCCATGCTTTGCACACGACCGGATATTAGCTATGCGGTTGGGATTGTAAGTCAATTTCAAGCGGATCCAGGACCGAACCACTGGGTTGTGGTAAAGCATATTTTCAAGTACCTGCGAAGGACTCGAGGGTATATGCTTGTATATTCAGGTGAGGACTTGACTCCTCTAGGATATACTGATTCAGATTTTCGATCCTGTCTGGATTCTAGAAAATCGACTTCGGGTTTTGTGTTTACTCTAGGCGGCGATGCCATTAGTTGGAGCAGTGCTAAGCAGGATTGTACTTTGGATTCAACGATGGAGGCCAAATATATGGCAGCTAGTGATGCTTTGAAAGAAGCAGTGTGGCTACGCAAGTTCCTTGGGGATCTTGAGGTAGTTCCTGGCATGGATAAGGGGGTATCACTGTACTGTGATAAAGTACGGCGGTAGCTAATGCTAAGGAACCAAGATTTCACAGGAAGAGTAAACATATTGATCGGAAGTATCATGTGATAATGGACTTCGTTGAGTGCAGGCATGTCACGGTGTGCAAGATTACGTCAGAGGACAATTTAGCTGATCTATTTACGAAGACACTTACTGGGAGAGTCTTTGAGAGGCATGTGGAAGCTATAGGGAAGCGAGATTTGTCATATTTACTCACTTAGTGCAAGTGGGAGATTGTTAGACATGTATGCCCTACGGAGTAAAAATGTAATAAGTTTTGGAGACATTTTTTTATCAATAAAGAATTTATTCATTATTTATGTACCAAATCTTGTCCTCTTTGTGTTCATATTTGTTGAATGTATGTTAAGCAAACAATAGTTTGAGACTGTCGGTCTAAACCTTAAGAATTGGGCATATGATGGACGGATTATGCGGAAGACATGATTCTTAAGGTGATGGTTTAAATCATACGATCTGCAATCGAGGGAATAAAGTTGGGTGCTTTATTCATGCAAAGATTGTTATGTTGTCTATATCCCTTTTGGGAAATGGTTTGTCTTGACCATCAGAGATGGACTCCGTGAATAAAAACATTGGCATGTTGTCATAGGTGACAATATGTTGGATTGGGACATAAAGTGAAGTGATTTGGATTAATAATTCTATCTCGGCAAATTGATTCACTTTAGACAATCATTTGTGTTGTATCTTAATCCTTAGATGAATAGTGGGCCCGTTGTCTTGACTTATGTCTTTTGATGTACCAAAGGGTGACACCTACATCTTAATAGTGGTATGCATGCCGGTACATTGGAGGCATGACTCTTGATAGTGTAGACTTGTTATTCATAGATATGAAATCCATAGCTCCTCTTTAGGAGTGATGATATCCTCTTATATGCGTTGTCCTGTAATTAAAAAACTGGAGCGCTCAAGCATTTGGATACATAAGTGTAACTGAATGGTATACTATCTTTGGATTGTAAGTTTTCTGATGGTGAGATGATGGAACATAAGATAAAAATTATGGGGAAGGTAAGACAGAACTTGTCCTTAAGCCGATTATGGATTATCATATGGGGATACGATACACTATGATATGTCATGGAGACTTGGCTATACGGGCTTTGTAATTCTATGTAGTTCGAGAGTGCAGCTCCAAGCTTTTAGTGGAGTAGCGTTGGAGTTGATAATTATGAAATGTATATCTGGCATATTGGGTTTCATAATTATCGAGAGCTTGAGCTATATAGGTCCATTTGGTCCCCTTTGCTAGCTCACAAAATCTTGTAACGACACGACGTGCTTTTCCAATAATTTGTGACTTATGTCGGATTTATCAGATTGGTTAAATTTGGACGAATTAAATAATTTATGTCTGCTTATTGGTTGAATTAATTTTGTAATAAAATTAATTCAAGATAAACTTGTTGAATTATTGGGATCGGATAATTCTTGTCTGTTTATTGGTTGGTTTAATTGGATAAATTGGATCAAGATAAACTTGTAGAATTATTGTGAATTGATTTATTTTCTTAGAGATTATCTTGATAAAGTTGTTTTGATCAGATAACTTCTCTATTGGGTTATTTTAATTAAAACTGAGACTTTATCCAATAGAATCTCGGGTGGAAAATAAAAGATTTGCAGAGATATTTACGTGGGAGTTTGGCCTACCGATCTACGTGTTCGGCCTACCAATGGGGCCTGTTTGGCCTGTCGATCAGGCTGTTCGGCCTGTCGATTAGCGAGAGATAAGATTACACATTTTCACGTGGATCTTATCAGATATTGATCCAAACTTGATTCTATTTCGAGTTTTTGAGACCTAATCTGATAAGGACTGACCCCAGGACCAATCGCTATATAAAGGGAGTAAGTCTCATGAGTTACTTAGATCAATTAAGAGATTAAGAGTGATACTCTGCTAAGTGAGAATCTGAAAACTCCCTGAGAGCTTTTGTTCACAAATCACGAACACTTGCTTTAGGTTCTCTCGATTGGTTAGAAGGAGAGTCACTGGTGGAAGAGCTGTACGTGTGAGCCCACACTCACTCCGGTCGTGGATAGAGAATAGGAAAGAAGACCAGTTGGTTGAGACTCTTCTGGAACGTTACTTCTCTTCACGGGTTGCGGAGGTTCTTCGGCACACAAAGGTTAGTAAGATCTGTTTAATTTATACATATAGCATGTCAAACTTGTGTTTTGGAAATTACTCTAAGATAATTTTTTTAAAAAAATAATAATTCTGCTGTGCACTTCACTTTGTTTTCCAACAATACCATCTCCGAACAAGGTATCTTAGTGGATCCTTCTAACGTAGAAGTCATAGTGGAGTGGGAATGACCAAGGAATGTGGTAGAAATCCATAGTTTCTTGGGACTCATGGGATACTATAGGAAGTTTGTGAAGGACTTCTCGAAGATAGCAGCTCCGCCAACAAGATTGATCAAGAAGAATGTCAAATTCAAGTGGGGTTAAGAATGCGAGTTCATGTTCCAATAATTAAAGAATCGGTTAACTATAGCTCCAGTGTTGATTATCCTGAATAATGATGAGCCATATGAAGTTTATATAGATGCTTCAAGATGCAGACTTCGATGCGTGTTGATGCAACATGGACACGTGATGGTGTATAGATCGAGACAACTACGATCTCACAAGCAGAATTATCCCACTCATGACCTAGAGCTCGTAGCAGTGATTCATGCACTAAAGACCTGGAGATGTTATTTGTATAGGGCGACATTTCAGGTTTTCTCTGACCATAAGAGTTTGAAGTATCTGTTCACTCAGAGGGATCTGAACTTGAGGCAATGAAGGTGGATGGAATACATGGAAGATTATGATTTCACGCTGTAGTACCATCCTGGGAAAGCTAACGTAGTCGCAGATGCTCTCAGTAGGAAGTCTTCAGAGATTCTTACTTGCTTGGCTCTTGAAGACTGGAAAAGAGATGCAACAGGAAGTGAGTACAGGATATTGTACTATGAAGACTACGATCGAGTTTCGGTGTGTCATATGGAGATGACCCCAACTCTTGTTTCGATAGTGAAACAGAATCAGTGGAGAAACCAGCACTTACAGGGAATCTGGATGTGAATTTAGAATGGAGAGTAATTTGAGGAATAGAGGATACATGAGGATGGATCGCTGTACTTTAGGGAGAGTTGGTAGTTCCAGCAATCGTAGAAGTGACGCAGACTGTAATGGATGAAGCCCATAAGTCTCAGTTTGCCATTCATCTAGGAAGCATGAAGATATATCATGATCTGAAGTGGCACTATTGGTGGAGAGGCATGAAGAAGGATGTTCAAGAATACGTGGCCAAGTGTGCAACTTTTCTCCAGGTGAAGGCCGAACACTAGAAGCCAGCAGATCAGCTTCAGACGCTTCCTATTCAAGGGTGGAAATGGGAGCACATTACACTGGATTTCTAAAATCTACGCATTTCATCCCTTTTAGGTTGACATGTTCAAGGAGAGTTCTCGAGGAGCTATATCTATGGAATATAGTAAGGTTGCACAGAGTTCCCTTATGCATCACTTTCGATAGGAACACCTGGTTCAACGCCAAGAATTGGAGGAGCTTTCAAGAAGCCTTGGACATAGACTTGAACTTCAGCATAGCATTTCATCCTCAAATCGATGGCCAATCTGATCAGGTCATTCAAATCCTTGAGGACATGTTGCGTGCATGTGTTAGACTTCAGCGAAAATTGGAAGAAGTATATACATCTGGCAGAATTTACGCACAACAACAACTATCAAGTGAGCATTGGCAAGCGCTATATCAACGACCATGTCAGTCACTAGTGTGTTGGACAGAACCAGAAGACAGGATTCTTCTCGGGCCAGATGAGATCCGTGATAGCAATGAAAAGGTTGTCGTAATCTGATACCGATTGAAAGCCACTTAGAGTAGATAAAAGAGCTATGTTGATAGGAGACGCCAACCCTTGGAGCGTAAAGTAGGAGATTTCGTTCTCTTGAAACTTTCACCACGTAAAGGTATTATGCATTTTGATGTAAGTAGGAAGCTTGCACCAAGGTATGTTGGACCATTCGAGATTACTCAATGTGTTGGTGTAGTCGCCTACTGGCTCGAACTTCCTCCTAAGCTCTCTCATGTTCACGATGTGTTTCATATGTCGATGCTTTGTAAGTGTCTGCCGACCAAAACAAGATAGTCTCATTCCATGATGTGTAGATCCAAGAAGATACGACATACGAGGAGGTGCCAATTAAGATTATCGATCAAAAAGTGATCAATTGTGTCGTCATGACATATCGTTAGTGAAAGTCATGTGGCAGTATCACGAGGTTGACGAAGCCACTTAGGAGTTAGAATCAACCATGTGGGAGTTGTATCCACACTTATATTGTTTTTGAGTTAATTTATAATTTCGAGGGCAAAATTCCTTTTAGGGGTGGAGAGCTGTAACGTCCCCAAAATTAATTAAGTGTTATTAGTATATAAAATGGTGAATTAGTGTACCATGATGTATTTTGAAACTTAATTTGACTATTTTATGATATTTCTAAATTAATGATAATTCTAATTATGTTAATCATTTTTAATTACTCTTGATTATTTTTATTTGTTATTTTGAATTTTGAAACAAAACAATTGTCAAATACTAACTACGTCCCTTTTTGCAAAACCGTGGATGGCATACTGTTTTCCTCTCTGGTTTTACTCTCCCTCTCTCTATTTATCTCTCGCACTCTCCCTCATTTCCTCACTCTCTCACGTTCTCTCTTTGTCTCACTCTCAGACACTCTCTCGTCTCTCTCTTTCTCACTGGATTCAAAATTTTGAACTCAAGCTTTGATTCTTAGCTGGATTAGAGGTCAAGGAACACGATTAAGTTACTTCAAACTTGTTTTAAAGCTCGAATTTAAGGTTACTTTAACTTTTTCTAAAATTTCAAACTTTTTCTTTAAATCTTCAATTTCTTTAAAATGTTGGAATCTGAGCTATATGAGCTTAGAAAACCTTAAATCTAAGTTAGTGAGACTCAAAATATCTAGAATCTAGGCTTGATTTGATAAAAAACGGATTCAAATAAAGTTTTTCTATTTTTCTCCATTTTTTCCATTTTCAGATTTAATTAAAATTTTTTATGTAAATCTTGTTTAAATTAGTTTAAAAGTGTTATATTATCTTCTTCTATCTTCTATGACTATTTTGTATGTTTGGGAATTGAGAAAACAGGTTAGAAATGAGGATTTGGGCTCGGAGAGGCCAAGTCCCAAGTCTAGAAATTTCCAAAATTTTACCAATTCAGTAGGCCGAACTTTGAGTTTGGCAGGCCGGATTCATAAGTTTGGCAGCCCAGATTCATATCATCAGTAGGCCAGACTCATAGCAGGTTCAATAGGCTAGACCCAGATGGCTGGTAGGCCAAACTATGTAGTTCGATAGGCCAGACTTGGGAAATCGACAGGCCGACCGAGCTTTGTAAAAATTTGTCCTTTTTCACCCTTTTTTCCTATTTTAAACCCAGATTGAGATTTTAACTTTATAATATGATTTTATAGACATAAATAGCACCCTAGGACACCATGAGATCAATAGTAGGGTAGAATATCCCATGCTAGATATTCACAAGTTTAGTTTATATTTAAGGTTGTTCATAGTTCGTGGAGCTAGCATATAGCAAATTGGGACTATTGTGTTGGGCACCAGTGCAGGATATTAAGGTAGGACTTCTACTACTTTCCTTGGCAGCCAAGTTTTTTTAAAATGATTTTTGGCCTCAAAATGATTTCTTTCAAAATATTTTCAATGAATGATTGAAAAAGATTTTTATTAATTGTCTTCATAAATTGTAGAATAAGGTAATTTTCATAATGAACCACATAATGAATGTAAATGAATATACTTGGTAAAATGAGATTTTAATAACTATAGAAATACATGGATGAGCATGATGCCATACTCAGAGATCGGGTCTCATATAGTACGACCTTGGGGGCGGGTCCCAAAACCAAGCTGGGCCACTATAGTGGTGATGCATATGGTTTGCCCAAGAAAATATAATGCTGTCCTTTCTAGTCAAACAACAAACAGTTTTTAGTAAGATCAATTTTTTTGGATTTTTTCATCTATTTATTTAATTTTTTTTTCTAAATATTTTCTAGAATGATGAATTTTACATTCAAATTAAATGTTTTTAAAACCTAGTCCTACTAAGCCTTTCGCTCACCTTTTATCTGATTTCAAATTCTCCCTTCCTAGGTGGAATACAGCTTAGGATTGACCGGGAATCCACCGAGCAAACTTGCGAGCAATAAAAGAATCATGGGTAGGTTATTTGTATAACGTAAACAAGGCATGTATCATTTTAACTTCTTTTGTATAATGGACTATGGTTGTAATTTAATTATTATCGCTACTATGTGTGTGCACAAGTTGTGGGCTCGATAAGACCCAACGCGTATTTCCCTCTCACGTTACTATTTTATTTCATTTTGCTTTATCTTACTAGCGTTAATCTATCTCCTTTTTATTAATTAACTAATTTCCCTAAAATAATTAACTTTTAACTTAATAAATTTGAATTAATTAAATTAATTAACCCTCCACGTCATCTCTCGGGTCTCGGGGCATGACACCACTACCAAAAACTAAAAGGATAATAAAACTTGTTTATTTATGTGTATTTCAATGTTTTATAATATCCTAAAATATTAAAAAGAAATATTAAGTTCTAAATAGATATGGGCAGTCTTCATAATTTTGTCCAATATTTTTATCAAAATTGATAATTTCTTCAATTTCTTCAAACTTAGTGGATCCATATTTCAACTAATGCCAAAATTTTCAAACATGATTAATTGTTCTACAACATTTTAATTATTGGAATGAATGTCATATTGGTGATTGAAGAAAAATTGTGTTATGCTCACCCGCACAACGATTTGAGGAATGAAATAGCATAGAAAGTCAATTGGTTGAGGTTGCTCTAGAAAAACTCCATTGAACATTTGATTTTGATATTTAGAAGTATGAATTATTAATATGTAAGTTATTATTTATAACAACAAATTTAGTATCTAGGTAAATAACAAAAATTTTAAACGTTTACTGTATAAGTTGTAACAACCTAGCCTTTTCGAGCCGTTACTTCTACTTTATAAAACTTAATTTTTTTTTTCACTTAAATCTTAATTACTACCAAGAAAAATAAGTAAATTTATTTTTTCCTTCCTTAAAACTTTGTTGAAACTGTAACAGCTTCTGTGGCAATATAAACTAAAACATAATTTAAAACTTGACTTTATAAACACCCAAAACGTTTCGTAAAATTTATTAAGTAAAATTTACTTTCATAAATCTTTTTAAAACATTTTCAAAAAAGTTGGAAATTTTTTTTTCAAAACAGCGAAAACTTTTTGTAGTGGCATTGATATCCAACCATTGAATCTATCACCGCAGCACCAAGCACTTTAACTAGTCTTACTGGTCTCCTATAGATCTACTTACAACATAAAAAAAGTTGTAATAAGCTTTCGCTCAATAAGTTCAAACAAATCTCATAAAATATTAAAACTTTATTCTTAAAATTTCTCCCGCAAAACATCTTTTATTAAACATTTCTCACAAAACTTCCTTCTTGAAACATTTCCATAAAACATTTCTCATAAAACATTTCTTGCAAAATGTTTTCACAAAACATTTTTTCATTGTAAAACATTCCTTGCAACATGTTTTACATAAACATCACTTGTAAAGAAAATATTTCTATAAGGAATGGAAGTAGCATCATAATACATAATTCCATTTATGCTCTTTTATGAAAGTTTTATCATCATTCTAAACTCTCTTGAACTATGGGCCTAAGTGTATATACCGAACGTGCTTGACCATCGAACATCGAGGCCATAACATAATCTTAGCATGGCACTCCTCTTGTGTCGAGGGATTGGTACGACACTTTCTTATCCTAACTTAAGGGTTATATTACCGATCTTGTAATCTTAATAAAGATTTGCATGACATATCTTAATGTCTAGCATGATAAACAAAATAATTGCAAAAACCTTGAAAAGCATAACTTGAACTTTTAAAGCATTATGCATAACAAATGCAAACACATTTCTATTGTATCTTAGTCTTTAAAAAACTTGCATAAAAAATGTAAACACATTTGCAAATAGATATAAAGCATTTGAAAATCATTTTCTTCATGCCATAGGTGAGGTTTGAAACTTACTTGGACTTTGCTTTAGCGTTCCCATTTTATCCCCTTTCTTTTTATGAGTCGGCTTTCATATCCTGTACAAACGATACCCGACTATTAGCCAACTTTTTATTACTGACCTACTTGATCGATAATACAACTTATACATTAACCGTTCATTTCTTTTGCTCAACCTCATTTATTATCGGTTTACCTCTTTTATTACTTAACTTGCTTGTTCCTTTGTCAAATTTCCTAACTTACTTCACAGTTTCATTACCTAATATGATACAAAACATTTTCTGTTAGCGAATTTTGTTAATTTGGAGAGCTCGGGTCCATTTTAGTGGTTTTCTAGAAATGATGATTTTACCCTTAATAGATTATTCGTAAACCTTGTAACTTTTCTAAACTTCTCATCTCACATTACCTTCTTGACACTAATAGGTTATAGGAAAAAATTCTAGCTGAGGGGCATTTTTCTAAATCAAATGTTTCAGGGTCCGTTTCAGCTGTGTTGTGAAAAATGGCCATTTTGCCCTTGATAGGTCTTGAAAACTTTCAAAATTTTCCTTGTTTCTCGTAACATTTTAAGAGATAGAACATTGGTTTCCTTTTCATGAAAATCTATTTTGTCAAAACTTTACAAGTGTGACCCATATTATGAAAATCTTGACATTTTTGTCTTTAACATGTTTCTCTTTCTTTATTTGATAAAAACTCTAAATCCTTTTAAGCCTAACATTTGTGGATACTTACCGCGTATAGCAGTGTAAAAATCTAGCATTTTTTAGTGAGAATCTAGTTTCACATGGTTTTACAGTTGTGACTCGAAACACAAAAATCTTGCCATTTTTGCCCCTAGGACCAACATTAACCGACTTATGCTAAAACACTCAGTTTATTGTAAGGAGAAAAACTTACAAAAGCTCCTTGGTCCAATTCAAATCATTTTATAACATTTTCTTATTTTTTTTTAATTTCATGCTTCAAATCTCGTAAAACTCATAACTTAAAAACCGTCGTGAAAGATTAGACTTTCCATGACGGTTAAGAAGACCGTCATGGAAACTTCACATTCCATGACGGTTTTTTATAAAACCGTCAAGGAATGATGGTCTACGTACATCACTTCCATGACAATATTTTGCTAAAACCATAGTGAAAAATTGGTATTGCACAAAACAATTACCAAAATTTCTAATTTCCCACGAGATGACCAGTCCCATGTGTTATCTATTACAACAATGCTCTAATTGCATACAAAAATTGATATATATTGAAATTACAAGGTATTTACAAGATCATTTATATTTGAGCTATTTTGTACAATCGTTTGTCTACTATCTCTATCTAAAAATGACATACCTATTTATAAATTGCACCTACTCTAATCTAACTTCATTTATATCCATATGTATATAAAATTTGTTTTTTCCTAGGGCTTGTATACCACTATAAATTATATCTCGTATAAAACGTAGAATAAAAAAACCACATTCTACGTTTCCTTGTTGTCTTGGACACTTATGTTTGGAAGGTAGTGTTTCATTCAGTCGGAATGTGACACCGCTTCCCACTTAAAGCTTCCAATCGTTAAGCACCCTAGCAATGTGTCATTACAAATGAATTAATAGACAATACAATTATGTAAAACTCAAAACAGTTAATTTTATAAGAGAACATTAATACTTACAATCTTGTGACTGATACGAAATCATCAAGCGGTGGGTGTCTGAGGGGATCAAACCAATATATTTGGTCCTTCCATGGTGAAATAAGTGCCAACATCCAATGTTCTCCAACATTATATGGCATGAAGAATTATTTCTATTGGAAAAATAATACGCAGCAAAATTTTAAAAATTTTATATCAGAGTATTTTTCAAAACACAAGTTTGACATGCTATATGCATAAATTAACCAGATCTTACTAACCTTTGTGTGTCGAAAAGCTCCTGCAATCAGTGAAGAGAAATAACGTTCCAAAACAGCCTCAACCAACTGGTCTTCTTTGCTATTCTATATCCATGATCGGAGTGAGTGTAGGCTCACACGTACAGCTCTTCCAATAGGTGACTCTCCTTCCAACCAATTGAGAGAACCCAAAGCAAGTGTTTGTGATTTGTGAACAAGAGCTCTCAGAGAGTTTTCATATTCTCACTATCAAAGTATCACTCTTAATCTCTCAATTGATTTAAATAACTTATGTGACTTACTCCCTATTTATAGAGGTTGGGTCCAGGGTTAGTCCTTATCAAATTAGGTCTCAAAATTTGAATCAGAATCAAATTCAGATCAATATCTGATAAGATCCGCGTAAAAACATGTGAACTTATCCTTTGCTCATCGACAGGCCGATCAGGATGATCGGCAGGCCGAACAGGCCCCATTGGCATGCCAAACTTGAGGATCAGCATGCCGAACTGTCGATTAAAATCTCAATGAATCTTTTATTTTTCACCTGAGATTCTATAGGATAAAGTCTCAGTTTTAATTCAAATAACTCGATAGAAAAGTTATCTGATTAAAACAACTTTATCTAGATTATCTCTAGAAAAATAAATGAATTCCTAATAATTCTATAGGTTTATCTTGATCTAATTTATTCAAAAATTAAATCAACCGATAAACAGACAAGAATTATCTGATCCCAATAATTCAACAAGTTTATCTTGAATTAATTTTATCACAAAACTAATTCAATCGATAAACAGACAATAATTATTTAATTCTTCCAAATTTTAACCAATCTAATAAATCTGACATAAGTCACAAATTATTGGAAAAGCACGCCGTATCGTTACAGGATTTTGTGAGCTAGCAAAGGGGACCAAATGGACCTTTATAGTTCTAGCTCCCGATAATTATGAAACCCAATATCCTAGATATAAATTTCATAATTATCAACTCCAACGCTACTCCACTAAAAGCCTGGAGCTATACTCTCGAACTACATAGAATTACGAAGCCCGTATAGCTAAGTCTCCATGACATATCATAGTGCATCGTATCCTCATAGGATTATCCATAATCGGCTTAAGGACAAATTCTGTTTAACCTTCCCGATTATTTTTATCTCACGTTCCATTATCTCACCATCAAAAACTTACCATCTAAGGACAGTATACCATTTGGTTATACCTATGTATCCTAATGGTTGAGTGCTCCAGTTTTTCAATTACAGGATAATGCATATAAAAGGATATCTCTACTCTTGAAAAGGAGCTATGGATTTCATATCTATAAATAATAGGTCTATGCTATCAAGAGTTATGCCTCCAACGTACCGGCATACATACCACTATTAAGATGTGGGTGTCACACTTTGGTATATAAAAAGACACAAGTCAAAACAACGGGCCCACTATTCATCTTAGAATTAAGATACAATACAAGTAATTGTCTTAAGTGAATCGATTTGTCGAGACAGAATTATTAATCCAAATCTATTCACTTTATGTCCCGATCCAACACATCGTCACCTATGACAACGTGCCAATGTTTCTATTCATGGAGTCTACCTCTGATGGTCAAGACAAACCATCTCCCAATAGGGATATAGACAACATAACAATCTTTATATGAATAAAGTGCCAAACTTTATTCCCTCGATTGTGGACCTTACGATTTAGACTGTCACTTTAAGAATCGTGTCTTCCGCATCATATGCCCAATTCTTAAAGGTTTAGACCAACAATCTCAGACTATTGTTTGCTTAACATACATTCAACAAATATGAATGTAAAGAGGACACGATTTGGTATATAAACAACAAATAAATTCTTTATTGATAAAAATGTCTCCAAAAACTCGTTACATTTTTACTCCTTAAGGCATACATGTCTAATAATCTCCCCCTCAGTGCTTGAGCTAATAGGTCGAGGAGTGAAGTGGCGCACTCTTTGCAATCACTTTGTAGGTCTCTTGTAGCACTTGAAACAATTGTAGAGACATGAAGCCAAAATTGTGTACCTTGCCTTGAAGTTCACAATATTCCACCAAAAAACTACAATAAAAAACAATGCAGTCAATTATTTGACAGTACCTTACAACTCTACCTATATTTTAAAAATTATGAATTTAGAATAAAGTTATTACCTAAGGCCATGATACAGTTTGGCCCAATTTGATCAAAATTGATGAAGTATTAAATGTCTTCATACACCACATAGATAGGCAATTCATTGCCAGTAACATTTATCGGCATCAGTCACTGAATCATCAACCCATCACGCATGAAAAAAAACATGCGTATAAATTCTAGAGGTACTAAAGAGAAGTTAAATGCATGCAGTGGCTCTTCACAACAGGTTGTTCTTGTTCTTATTCTACCTCAGGTTGTGATTGTCTTGCTTTTGTAAGGCTTTTCTTTTTTGGCATTTCTTTCCCTCTAGATCTTGTGAAATGTTACTAGGCGCTCGACTCATCTTCGTCATTGCGACGACTTCAATTAACCTCTTTGGCCATGCGACAAAGTTTCCGACGGCTTCACCGATAGTTGTTGCTTCAAATGTTGGAACAGACAATTCAGCTATTCTAACTCTAATGGTAGTGATGCTAACATGCACATTTTCTTTCCCTAACGGTCTTCCATGGACTGTATCAGTTGGAAGACTCTCCATCCACGCCTTCCTAAGTGCAACAAGTGCATACTCACCATTAATTGTATCATCAGCAAAGAGCCTGCATTCTTGACCTTGTTCGGGCTCTTGATGTTGAGGTGATAATTGGACTTCTAAAGCTTGTGGAGCTTCTGCTACATTACAAGGAGGGTTATAGCTAGCCTTGTAGCTGTTGCATTCTGAGATGCTATCATTCATCGACTTGGCACATCCTTGGGAAATGAGCTCGGTCATAAGAACTCGTAGTTCTACAAGTTCCACCTACATCTTCAACATTTGGGAATTCAATTTTGAACCTGGTTAGAGGTCAAAGTGTTGAGACTGCTTCACATGCTTTGATTGATCGTGAACACGTCCTGAATGTTCTAGTTTCCCTAGTGCCCTCGTCAATATGTCATCATTACCATTGGATTGAAAGGTCCCTTGACTTTGTTGCATCGTGTACTCATCCTGTAAAACAACAACAAAACCATGTTATTCTTATTATCCTTCAACAGGTATTAAATTACAAATTTATAGTTTGAGTTCAATAAACTTACAATCAAGTTCCTAATTTTTGCTACTCTTGGATTTTTAAACTGTCTATCAGGACCTTGACATGATTTTACCCGCAACTCCTCTCGTTTTGGTAACACACTTGTCTCAGCTAACTGTATTACACTATGTTAATAACATATTAATGATAGAATAATTGATATATGTAATACGAGGAAGATATTAATGTCCTAATGATTGCTCGAGCTCTATATATCCGACTCGGCCAACCATAGAGCAATATTTATTTTTCGCACTTATTTTTCTTGCATTTGATGATAGCAATTGGAATTCAACGGAACGTCGATACCTCACAAAAGCTTCCCAATCATCAGTAGTGTATTACCATAAGAGGCTGCTTATATACATTTTCATCCTCCTCTAGAATGGAAAGGTATGGCTGTACAAAGGTAACGTAGAGGCCGGATCTAAACCCTTTTGCCAATTGTCACAAACCTTCAAAGCCTTTTTTCTATACCAATCCTTGACTATGAAAGCTTCGTAAATATCTCTCCAAATCACATCTTTTACTTGTTCCAAATCCTTAAACCTCCAATCTTTAATCCATATAGGAATGCGTTCTTGACTAAGGACTCCAATCCAATTACTTAATTCATGGTTGGGTGCGCCTTCTGGTTGGCCTTTTAAATCAAACGTCACTTCTATTCTTAAACCTTTCTTCTTCATCCGATAAACTTATTTCATCAAAGTAGCTCTTTGGTCAAAATCTACTCTGGGATCAAATTTGGTGCACGTTCATGGCTTACTACCTTATTTTCCCTTGCTATATTGAGAGAAAGATGGAGTATACTCTTCATATTCCTCCTCATAGTGGTCACTATCGATCTCTCAAGACATTTTACCTGTCAAAGTAAGCAAAAACTAACACAAACTTACTAATATTAAATTGTAATTTTGTTCAAAAAAGTATAAACAAATAATCAATTCTAATCAATAATGATCCATACTTTTTATTCTAATTAACAACATAAGTTTAAAAAAAGAAAAAAGAGCAATTCATATTTTTAAAACATCAATCCACATATTAAAGCATCAATTCACATACTAAAAATTCATATTTTATAAATTTACATATTAAAAAAGTCACATATTAAAACATCAATCATAATATTATAAATTTACATATTAAAAATTCACATATTAAAACATAATGCAAAGGGGGAGGCAGGGGAGGGGTAGAGAGGAAGGGGAAGGAGGGGGAGAGGGTGGGGGTAGGGGCGGAGAGGAGTGGACCAGGGAGGGGAAAGAGGGGGGCACTGAGGGAGGGGGAAGGAAGGGGGAAAAGGCGCGAAGTGGGGGCAGAGGGGAGGGGAAGGGCAAGGGGCGATGGGGTCAGGGTGAAGGGAACAGGAAGGAAAGGGGAGGGGGCAGAGGGTAGGGGCCAAGGGGGAGGTGATGGGGAGCGAGGAGAAGGAGGGGGAGGGGAAGGGGCGGAGGGGGTGGGCACGAGGGCACTAGGGGGGGCACAGGGGGGGGAAAGAAGGGGGAAGGGGCAGAGGGGAGGGGGCAGGGGTAGGGGGCGGAGGGAAAGGGGTGAAGACAGTGGCGGGGGGGGGGGGGGGGGGGAGAACGGGGTAAAAGGAAGGGGCTGAAGGGGAGTGATGGAGGAGGAGAGAGAGAGGGAGGACTTACTAGCAATAGCTATGGTGAGGAGGCTGACAGCGATGACGAGTGGTGACACAACGACAATGGTGAAAGGGGAGAGAGAGCTTGAAAAAGAGAAAGAAACTTTTAAATAGAGGGGTCACTATGATTTTGATTTTGAAAATGGTCAGAGGGTGCACGATTTTCAAAAAAAATAAAAGCCCTAGTTTGCACAATACACAACAGTTTTTTTGAAAAATCGTCATGTAATTGTATAAGCTCACAAGACTGTTTTTAGAAAAACCATTGTGTAATGTACAGCGTTACACAATGATTTTTCCAGAAAACTGTCCTGTAAGCTTACTTTTTCACAACGGTTTCTAAGGAAACCACCACAAAATATCCTTTTTTACGACGGTTTCTTAAGAAAATTGTTGTAAAAAAATGGTCAAATTCACCAATTACATAAGTTTTTCTCTTTTGCCCTAGGTGGCCAACCCATGTGTTAAGCATCTAATGGCCCAGAATGTTTACATTTTTCTATTTTCATCACAAACATAATTATAAATAGATATCCCAAAGCCTTAAAAAAAGTGAAAAACAAAACAAAGAAATATATTTATATAAATGAACATTTTTTATCTTTTTTTTCCATTGGTTCCTCAATACATATCCATTCCACATCTTTAAGAAGCAAATGCAAAATGTCATCTTCAAAATAATATATCTTCAACCGGTAGAAATCCTTTTGTGAATGAAGGGATTCCGTGCAATCCTTCGTAACTTCTTCACCGTCAATAACTACTCTTGGCATCATCGGGATGACTAAAGACAATTCCATGTCTTGGGGATCCATAGTATAAAAAACTTGGATTGCTTGTGATGCCATAATGAAGGGACCATTCTTGTATCCCAATCTTCTAAACTCAACCACTGTGATGTCGTCATTATTAGTCTTAACATAGTTATTGTCAGCCCACTTGCACTTAAAAAGTGCTATGTGCAATCCCCCATAATCAAGTTCCTAAATATCTTTAACGAAACCAAAGTCGTTCATGGTTCCATATACCGGATTCTTGTCCTTGGCGGAGGCAATATGCATAGCCTTGACACAAAGAGTCACACCGCTATTTTGGACAAGATGCTTCTCATCTCTTTCATGAGTGTAGAAAGTATAACCATTTATGGAATATGACGTATATCTTGTAACTATTGACGATGGTCCTCTAGCTAGGTTCTTCAAGTCTTGTGACATGCCTCCATCTTGTGATGTAGAACACTTGCCATAGATGTGTACTCTAATCCACAACCAAAAGGTCCAGTTGTATTCATCTTGCAACCACTTCTCATTTCTTGCTCTTTTTAGCTTTGCCTTTTTTAATTCGTTCATGTGCACCTTAATGAAAGACTCCACTTTATTGGCATTGTAAAAGATATAAAGTCAAGCTTGCTCCCACTTCTCTTGATTTACTGAGGAAGGATTGCTAGTAGATAGTCCCCTAGCCTCAATGTTTAGTCTTTGGCACCCCAATTACTTCCGCATTAGACAAGTACTTGGAGCAAAATTCAACCGATTCTTCAGCTATGTAACTTTCTACAATATATCCCTCTGGCCTATTTCGGTACTTGACATAGCCCTTCAAAAGCTTCATATATCTTTCAAATGGGTACATCCATCTCAAATACACCGGTCTACATAACCTAACTTCATGTACTAAGTGCACCGTTAGATAAATCATGATGTCAAAAAATGCCAGTCAAAAATACTTCTCAAGCATGCATAAGGTTTATACCTACTCTGATTGCAATGAATCTAGCATAAGTGGATCAATTACCTTGGAGCATATTAAATTAAAGAACAAGCACAACTTGGTAATTGCAAATCTGATATCCTTTGTTAGAATTCCTTACAAAGCAAGTGGTAGTAAGTACTGCATCAACACATGACAATCATGTGTTTTCATGCTAATAACTTTCAAATCCTTCATCACACCAACTTTTTAAAGTTTGAAGAATAGTCGTTCAGCACTTTCAATGAAGCAATCTATTCATAAAGCTTTCTCTTTTCCACCCTTGATGATGTGTGCTTCGTCGAAGGTAAGTAAGTGTGGTTCCCTCTTTTCTTGGAAAATAAATTAGGCCTAATCCCTATTTCTATGAGATCTAACCGTGCTTTTTCACCATCCTTAGTCTTGCTTGGAATGTCAAGCAACGTGCCGACTCTGGATTTACAAATATTTTTCTCAATATACATAACGTCTAAGCAATGACGAACAAAAAGTGTCTTCCAATATGGAAGATCGAAAAAGATTGATCTTTTTTTTTTCCATGGTCTATCAATTGGCGGCTCGTCCTTACCTTACTTTCTTTTCCCGAATACTACTTTTATCTCTTACCATTTCAAATATTTGTTTACCCGTCAAAGGATGAAGAAGGTCTTTTTCTGTGCTGTTGCCATCAAAGGCTTTCTTTTGTTTATGGTGACAATGATCTTTTGGCAACCAACTTCTATGACCAAGAAAAATGGTTTTCTTACCATTCTTCAATCGTTTGTGAGACGTTCCCTTTATACAAATAGAACAATCAATAAAACTCTTCACAGAATAACCAGATAAATTGCCATATGCAGGGAAGTCGTTAATTGTCTATATCAACATTGCACGGAGTGTGAACATCTCTTCTCGGTAAGCATCTCGAACTTCGACTCCATTTTCCCACAAGATTTTTAGGTCATCGATTAATGGTGCCAAGTATACATCAATGTTATTGCCTGGTTGGTAAGGGCCCAAAATCAATAAAGACAATATTAAAAACTTCTGCTTCATGCACATTTTTGGAGGGAGATTGTAGTTAACAAGTATTACGGGCCAAGTCTTATGACCACTACTCCTATTACCATGTGGGTTCATTCCATCCGTCGACAAAGTGAAATGTATATTTCTTGGATCTGCACTAAAATCGAGATGATCGGCTTCAAAAGTCTTCCATTGTGGTAATCTGCTGTGTGTCTAAGCATACCATCATCGACTCGTTTGTCATGATGCCATGACAAATTCTTGGCATATTTTAGGTTTCAGAATAAACGCCTCAAACGTGGTATTGGTGGAATGTTTCATAACACTTTCTTTGGCACTCCATTCTTACAGTCTTTTGGCTCCTTTCCTTTCTTCCACCTTGCTTGTTGACAACTCGGACAATAATTCTTGTCCTCATACTCATTACTATAAAGAACACAAATATTTTTAGAAGCATGAATTTTTTCATACTCCATTCCCAAAGTACTCAAAGTCTTCTTAGCCTCATACATGCTAGTTAGTAATTTATTACCCTCTGGTAAAAGCCTTCCTAAAAATTCTAAAAGCTTTGTGAAACTAGAATTTGGCCACCCATCCAACACTTTCAAATTCCATAATCCAACTAGAGTGGAGAATTTGGTGAAATTGGTATACCCCTCATACACGGTTCTCTTGGTATCATTCATTATTGTCTCAAATAAATCTGGATGGTGTAAGAAGTGTTCTTCCAAATCATTGACCATGTCAACCATATTGTCATGATCATCCATATTATCCTCCATAATAGTTTCCTTTTCTTTACTTACTAAAGTTACAATGAACTTAAACTCCCCATGAAAATGCCACATTTGATATCTACTTATAATTTCATTTCAAAATAAATGTCCTCTAACAATTGAAATTGCATGCAATCTATGGTTTCTATATTGAACACCAAGACACCAAATTTTAACATCATTGGAATGAGTTTTGACAAAATCCAAGAACTCTTCCACACCATTTACATATTGTCTAGACAATCAAAATCCGACATCCATTTCCTATCCATTTCGCAAGTCCTAACTTGAAATAATAAATAGCAATTCAATTAAAATTAATTTCATAAATTACACATACCTATTATATTCTAACCATAAAACAAAAACATTCACCTATCATAAAATGAATTACACATATCCATCATAAAACAAATTAATCATACCCATTCACAATATAATAAACACTGATTAAACAACAAAATCAACAACAATTTATGAATTTCTAATAAAAACTTATAATTAGGAAGGAGATTTAGAAGCATAGAGGCAGAGAGGGACAATAGTAGTCATTTCGAAGGGGTCTGTGTTTGTATTAAGAGGTGAATTTTTTATTTGTATCTAATTGTCGATGTGGGAAAAACGATTTTAAGTAAGCTACCATGACGATTTCTTTCAAAAATTGTCATAGTATGTGCTGTCTTTACCACAATAGTTTTTTAAAAAACCATCATTGTATATTAAGCTTACCATGATAGCTTTTTAAAAAAATCATCATGGCAGAACCAGTACCTACTGCGATGGTTTTTGTCTTCTCAGGCATAACTTCCCACGTTTTTTTCCCTTATCACAGTGGTTTTTGAGAAAAAGTTGTTAAATGAGGGTCGTATAATCTCGAATTTGTTGTAGTGAATAAAGTTGAGAATTTCTCAGGTATAACTCTAGTGAACTAATATTATATAATAGAAGCACCACTAAATCTGTAACGCCCAACATTTTCTTCTATGAATACTTATGTTAATTTAACGTTAGAATGTGATATTTTAGTGTTATTATTATTGATGATAAGTAAATTAACTTTTATTTAGTAATGTCGTAGGTGACAGCCTCGTGGGATTGATGTGCTCGGGATATTCATGTCAAAAGTGATGTTAAACTTAAAAGTAATTATTTTTTTAGAGTTTCAACTTGCTCTAAATTCATAATCTTTATAATGCACCAGGGTTATGCATGTCAACAGTTATATTCTTGATGATGACATGAATTTTATTGCATATTTTCTTATTTTAATAATATTTATGATGCCATGATAATTACATGCGTAGCGTTGTTTTAAATTATGGTGTTAAGAAGGAAGTTAGATAATATAAAATGTCGAAGAGAATAATGTGAAAATTAATATTTTTAGGGTTATCGAGTAAATATTATTGTTGTATATAGTAATTATGAATTATAATTATTTTATATTATATTATAATATAATATTATTATATTACATTATTATATTATATTATATTATATTATTATATATATGTATGACGTAAAGAAAGGAAAAAAATAGAGAAAAAAGACAAAGTTGTCGTGCAAAAAAAAAAAAAAAAAGGAGAAATTGAATTAGATTAAGTTTAGGGTTTTCTACACTCATCTAATCTCATCTCACTCATAAAACTATAAATATAACTCTAAGCGACCAAAGTCTTCATTCTTTTAATTTCTAACCAAAGAAAATTCTCTCTCTCTCTCTAAAATTTTGTTAGACACTCTCTCTTTCTTCTTCACATTTTCTTTCCTTCTCTTCCTTATTTTTCTGCAAACAATTGAATGAAATATTGGGTTTTCGCTTAGATAAATTCAAGAGAATTAAGAAGAATCATTTTGGAGATAAGAAACTTATTTTAGACTATCGTAGAAATTTTGTTTCCTCTATAATCTGACCCCCATAACTTTGTTTACGAATTTCTTTTTCTATGCTGAGATATTAAATTTTCATTATCTGCCACTCATGACCAAACTATTGCTGATTGGTATTTTGCACAAAAGTATAGTCTATGTTTAAGGGGCAAACGACCTTTGATTTGAACAAAATTTTACAGAGATATTCATGCATATGTTAAATTATGATTTCAAAAATTTCGTGGTTACTTGACGAATATTTTATGAGTTCTTGAATTTTCTTTAAGATAGGTTTTTATGGCTGTCTATTCGGTGAATTCGGGACTTCTTGCTTATGTGACCTATTTGTATGGCTAAACAAATTTATTTGCTAATGAGACTTTTTGTGGTATTGTATATATATATGTTATTAGGTTATCATAAAAATTTTAGGGTTGACTAAGTTTTTATTTCTTTGAATGCTTAATTTTTTGCACTATTAAGTAAAAAGACTTGTTTACATTTATTTTGATTTTCTAGAAGTTCGGTCTATTGAAGTGTTTGAATAGATTTTAAAGTTTGTTTTGAAATTTTATTTAAATTATGGTTTTGTTAATTTGTCATTGATAAACTACAAAAAAAAAAAAGAATTTGAAATATTTGGAATATTTTAAAAAAAGAAAAAAAATTTGTATGCGTGGATCCTAAGATATGTTTATCAAATTGTGTTTAAATTTAAATAGTTTACCTTATAAATAGTGATAACAAGGATGAAGGTAACGATATCTGTGACGTCCGTAAGGGTGCGTTACAAAATCAACAAGATTTCTTATGCCTCTGTACCACCAATATAATTATAATCCATCTTGAGTCAGTTTAGAGACCTTATCATTCGACGTTCTATAAATAATGTTTTGTAAGAACCTTGAGGGGGCTTCATTACTTGACCGTGTTAGAACTAAACTCCTGTTTCCATTACCCAAACCTATATTTAACTACGTTTTTCATGGAAGAATCACATTACATTTTTATTCAAATAATTTGCAATTACCCACATATCAATATCATTTTGGCAATCAAAATCACCATATATTAAAGGATAAAAAACAAATTCAACCACAACATATAGGGATGGAAAATCGAGTTTTGAACATCATCTTGCATAATAAAAGTCTAAATTGCAACTTTAAACTTTCAAATTTTAACTTCCTACAGCATAGGTCCTTGTTTACGTCCTCTAGCTAAAGCATTACGACGAACTAATATCCCTTATGATAATATGTTATAATATTATATTCATTATTAAATTTACTTGTTAACCCTCCAATCCCCCAAGTCAATTATATTTTTGTCCCCAACTTTAGTCTCTAACAATGTAAAAGACACCCTTGTCTAAGATATTAAAAATCATCAAACCCAATCTTGAAAAGCATAAAAGTAACTTTTCTCCTCATTAAAACAAGTACCAGTCGGTTTCTTCCCGTGCTTTTGTAATGCATCTGGAATCCATAATTGGTTGAATGACACAATTGGTTGAATGACATTGCACAAAGTCTTATAGTAGAATTATAGAAAAAGCCTTAAGAAATAGTTAAAAAAAACGCTTCATTACATTTTTTTTCTCTAATTCTACTTCTCTCTCTCTCCCTCCCTCCTCTTCCTTCCTCTTCTCTTTTTCTCCTCTCTCTCTATCTTCTCCTCTCTCCTTTTTAAATCTTTAAACAAAAAATAATATATGGTAAAACAATGCAATTTTCATGAGGCTGGGCACAAAACCAGAGGAAAAAGAAAGAAAAAGAAAAAAAAAGAAGAGGGAAAGAAAAACCCACTCACATGTCAAACTTCACTTGCTTAATTTTTTTTCTCTGCATATGGTCATAAAACATAGAGGAAATTGAAAAACCTAAAAAACAGAGAAAAAAGGCAAAAAAGAAAAATGAAGCTTAATAGAATCTGAATAGCTTCTCTCTTTTACTTTTTTCTCTGTCTTTCTTTCTCTCTCCGTGTCTATTTGGTAATTGGGTTTTGAATAAGAAAAACCAAATCTCAGAGAATATTAATAGTTATCCATTAATGGTAGCTTCAGGTTTAACCTTGGGGCAAGTAGTAGCACCACCACCAGAGGTGTTTCCTAGCCAACCCACCCACGAACCATCCTCGTCACCCTTGTCGCTCTCACCACTAAACGCATGACACATTGAAAAACAGAGTCCAATGTTCAAGGTCAAATGACCGACCTTATGCTGATACGACCAAACAGAACCACTACAGCGTACACTACCACTACCACAAAAAATCTCTCGATGAAACGTGCTGGAGGATGAAGTATCATGGCAGGGAGTCTAGTGACGCACCTAGGGGTAGCCTCGAAGCTCCAACCGATGTTGGCTTTGATTCTCTCTCTTTTTGTTTCATACAAAGAGAAAATAAAAGGCCTAGAGTTTATGCTTGTTGGCATTAATATATCATTTGGTCATTTTGTAACATATAAAAGAATTTGAATTATAATATTTTATTGATAACTTGTATTCTATTATATTACATAAGGTGCAGTACATTGTGTTATATTGTTACAATACAATATATGGCGTCATAATATATTAAAAGATTAAATAACCTAATGTAATATTAGGTGCACTTTTAGATTGTATTGATTGGATTATTTATTTATGAATGTAACCTAATCCCAACCTTGACTTTCTTCCTGCCCAACCCAACATTCTTCTAAATGTGACCAAGCTCGACTTTAATCTTAGTTCTTGGTCCTTAATCCCAACCTAATTCAACTCAATCTCGAATCAACCCTGTTCAGGCCCCAAACATAGAAGTTGATCAACCATAATCTCGGTCCAAGCCAAACCTTCATCCTTCAAAATTTGGTAGCGACATGGTATAAGATTTATGAGATAGATAGTAAAATTAAATATAGTAAGTACTAGTTTAATGAGCAATCTAATAGTAGGTTCACCGAACAACTTAAATGCATACCTAGAGTTTTAAAAGTAAAAAATGTGTGAAAATTAAATTACAAATATAGTCTGAAGGCTCCAAAAAAAATACATTACCTTATAGAATAAAATGCAAAATAAAAGTCTTGTGTCATGACCCTAAAGCTAGTTTAAGAGAAGTTACACTTAATCTTTCCTAGCGGTTCTTGTGGGGTGGGTTAACTCATAAAAATTAAAGTTGAGCAAAAGGCTCAATAGGTTATAGTTCAAAATACATACATTTTTAAAGCACAACAAGAATTGAAAAAAATAATTCAAAAGAACTAAATCAAATCAAGTACAACAACAATATATGTGGAAATATGATCACATGTGTCCGTAGTTTGACTCAATAGATTGTATATTCCTGGGCCATCATTGGCAAATATTGTGATGCATCCCTTAGTCTGAAAAGTGCACTCTTAGTGTCGTATGCAAAATTTGGCATATCTATGTAACACCCTAAAATTAATTAAGCATGATTAGTGTATTAAATGGTGAATTGGTGTGCCATAATATAATTTGAAACTTAATTTAACCATTTTGTGATTTTTTTCAAATTAATGTTACTTCTAATTATTTTTTTAATCCCTCTTAATTATTTTTATTTGTTATTTTGAATTTTGAAACAAAACAATTTGCAAAATTCCAAACAGGTCTCTTTTGCTAAAAACTTGAACTATTTGGAATCTACTCATGAAAACAGGAGCAACCCATGGTTTTGCTTCAAACTGGCTGCCCCTTCCTCTATTTATTTCCCTCTTCCCTTTCTTTTCTCTTCTTCTCTCTCAGCTCTCTCTCTCTCCCTCTCACTCACTGCCCCTCTTTTTTCTATCTCTTGATTCAAAATTTTGGAGCTTAAGCCTTAGATCTCAACTGGATTAGAAGCTTGGAGACTCGATTGTGCTTCCACAAACTCGATTCAAGGAGTAAATCAAGGTTAGTTTTCAAAAATTTAAACTTTTTTCAATTTTTCTATTTTCTTTGTATTTTGAAATCCAAGCTTCTTTGAGCTTGCAAAACCTTAAATATAGGTTAGTAGAACTCAAATCATCTAAAATCTAGGCTTGATTTGATGAAAATTGAACTAAACCAAGTTTGTCTATTTTTCTCCATTTTCAGATTTCTTTGAAAATTTTTATGTAAATCTTGTTTAAATGTGTTTAAAAGTGTTCTAGCATGTTTTTCTATCATTTATGAATGTTTGTATGCTTGGGAACTGAGAAAATAGGTTGAAAATGAAGATTCGAGCTCGGGGAGGCCAAGGCTCATGTTTGAAAATTTCTAGATTTTTCTAGTTTAGCAAGTTGAACTTTAAGTTCGGCAGGCCGGATTTATATCATCAATAGGCTAGACTCATAGCGAGTTCGATAGGCCAGACCTAGATGGTCAGTAGGCCAAACCAAGGGAACCTGCAGGCTGACCGGACTCCATGAAAAATGGCTTTTTTTCACCCGTTTTCACTGTTTTAAACCCAGATTGAGATTTTAACTTTATAGTATGATTTTACAGATATAAATGGCATAGTAGGACACCATGAGATAACTTAGTAGTATAGAATATCCCAAGCTAGATATTGATGAACTTAGTTTGTATTTAAGGTTGTTCGTGGTTCCATGGAGTTAACGTATAATGGAGCTGGACTACGGTGCTGAGTTGCGGTGCCAAATATTAAGATAGGACTTCTACCCCTTTCTTTGGTAGCTAGGTTTTAAATGGTTTTAGCCTCAAAATGGATTCTTTCAAAATGTTTTTAGTGAATGATTGAAAAAGGTTTTCATTAGTGTTTTCATAAACAGTTGAATAATGATATGATCATAATGAACTACATAATGAACATAAATGAATATACTTGGTAAAAAGGAGATTTTAATAACTATAAAATACATAGATGGGCATGATGCCATACTTAGAGATCGGGTCGTGTAGAGTGCGACCTCGAGGGCAGGTCTCAAAACCTAGGTGGGCTACTATGATAGTGATACCTATAGTTTGCCCAAGAAAAGATAATATAATCCTTTTTGGACGGACAAGAATTGTTTTTGGTAAGAATGATTTAGTTGAATTTATTTTTGAATTTCATTTTCTAAATATTTTCCTGAATGAGAAATTTTATATTTCAAATTAAATGTTTTTAAAACCTAGTCCTACTGAGCCTTTCATTCACTTTTTATCTATTTTTAAATCCTTCCCCCTTAGGTGGAATTCAGCTTAGGATCAACCGGGAGTCCATCGACTGGGCTTACGAGCAGTAGAAGATTTGAGTAGGTTTTGTGTAGTATTTAATCAAGGCATGTATTCTTTTAATTTCCCTTTTCTCACATTAGACTATTATCGTAATTTAATTATTGTCGATACCATGTGTATGCACAAGTTGTGGGCCCAGTAGGACCCAACATGCATTTCTCTCTCTTATTATTTTATTTTATCCTATCTGCTTTATTATTTTAATTGTTTAAGAAGTTTTAAGTTTATCACCTTTTTCATAATCAACTAAATTCTTTAAATGGGCAAATTTAATTAAAAATTAACTTTAATTAACCTAATAAATTTGATTTAATTAAATTAATTAACCAGCCATGTCACCCCCAGGGTTTCGAGGTGTGATAGAATGGTATTAGAGCCTTAGGTTATCAACCCTGAGAATTGTGCACACATTGGTACGATAATGAAAAACCACTGAAAGTCCAATTTTGCTTTCAAAACTGAGAGAATGGTACCAAGGTGTCGTTCAATTGCTGATGATGCAAATCTAATAAATGAGGAAAGCATGATGGGGGTGATGTTTGCTACATTTCGACAGATGGCAGCGACGTCTAGACTGGAAGATTTTGAGACGAGTTGCTGGCATACGTACTTTAAGAAATTTTGGCGTGCATCCATTACTACCTTTGACAAAAATGGAGACCTGCAAATGGCCGAGCATTGGTTAGACTCAGTAGTAAAACATTTGGATACCCTTGGCATACTAGTGGAATACCATGTGGAGTTTGTAGCTTACAAATTTGAAGGCAACACTAATGCTTGGTGGAAGCAAGCCAAAGGTCTAAAAAATGACAGGAACATTAATTGGGACAGGTTCAAGGAGTTGTTTTACGAGCGTTACTTCCCACAAGGGTATAGAGATCAAAAGGCCTTTGAATTTTATAGATTGGAGCTGGGTGACATGTCGGTCAAGGAATATGAAGCGAAATTCAATGAGTTGGCTAGGTTTGCTCCATTCATCGTGGCATCTGAGCGTGAACAGTGCATTAAGTTCCAGGAAGGACTTAAAGGATCCATTCTACAGTAGTTGGTTGCTCTACGACTCTTGAACTTTGGTGAGTTGGTGTCGTCAGCTCTATCGGTGGAAAGCGATTATGCCCACTACTGCGAGAATCGAGCAAGGACAATCAGAGGACCATAAAGGAGCAACAAGAGAGGTAGCAATAGCCAAGCACAAGTCAAGAACTAGCAATGTAATGTAATCAGTGGGAGCAACAGTCATCAGGTAGCGGACGCAGCAACCCTACAGCTTCCATTGCCATTATTACAGCAGCTGGGACACATCAAATGGAACTACCCAATTAGGAATGCTCGCCTAGGACTTTAACCTGAAGAAGGTGCCAATCGTTAGCGTCAGCCTTAGTACTTACCTCCATCTCAACAACTCCCTCATTTGTAGTTTTTTCAGTTCACTCCTCAGCAACTACCATACCCCACGCAATGATATCAGCCACAAAATTTCCAACACAATGCCCCACAGTATCGAGCGCCAAGTACAGCTAGCGTGCAATCTCCCCCAACACAGTAGTATCAGCCGACTAACCTAGGACCCAACAACATTGGTAGAGGAAACGGGAAAGCTCCAACCTAGGTTCACGGCATGACCTCAGGAAGCTTAGATGCTTAGACCAATAATGCAGTCATTGATGGTATGGTTTTAGTTTCATAGCCTTTAGTACATGTTTTATTCAATATGGTGCCATCTATTCTCTCATTTTGAGTTCTTTTATACAAGCCTTGGGATTAGAGACAGAAAAATTTGATGAGCCATTGATTATTACCTCACCCGTAGGGTGGGTGTGTGTGAATTGTATGTGTAAATCTTGTAAAGTAATGATTGGGAGTGAAACTCTAAAGAATAATTTAATTGTAATCCCCATGAGTACATATGATCTAATCCTAGGAATGGATTAGTTGTCCAAGTACAATGCAACTGTAGATTGTCAACTTAGGAAAGTGACCCTAGTGTTTCAAAAAAAGGAACGACGATCGCTTACTTGGGTGGTAATGATCGAATGATCAATGAGCGTCTCATGAAGACATGTCTCGAAGGATGGAAGAATCTAGCCTGCTATACCTTTCTTATGAACTTAGAAGAAGAGTCTAGTGCATCGGGAAGAAATGCAACGATTCTAGTGGTTGATGAATTCGAAGATGTCTTCCCCAATGAGTTACCAAGATTGCCACCACATCGGGAAATTGAGTTTAGTATTAAGTTGCTTCTAGGAACTGCTCTGATTTCCATAGCACCTTATCGGATGGCGCCGACAGAGATGAAAGAGTTGAGAAATTAACTTCATGGGCTTGCTGACAAAGGGTATATCCGAAACAGTACGTCACCATAGGGTGCACCAGTTTTGTTCACCAAAAAGCATGATGGAACCCTCAAGTTGTGCATAGACTACCGATAGCTAAATTGAGTCACCGTGAAGAACAAGTATCCACTGCCCAAGATCAATGAGTTATTTGATCAGTTAGGAGGTTTGCGGTATTTCTCGAAGATAGATTTGCATTCGAGATACCACCAGTTTAGGATTAAGGAAGAAGACATCCCCAAGAAAGCCCTTAGGACCTGATATAGACATTTTGAGTTTCTGGTGATGCTGTTTGGGTTGACAAATGCTCTGGCAGCTTTCATGGACTTAATGAACAGGATATTTAGGCCTTATCTGGATCAATTTGTAATCATGTTTATCGATGACATCCTGATCTATTTCAAGACCTGGGAAAAAGATGAAGAACATTTAAGGATCATGCTTCAGACTATGTGGGAGCATCAACTATATGCTAAGAAAGAAAAGTATGAATTTTTGTTGACTGAAATTAAGTTTTTGGGACATATTATCTCTGAGCATGGCATTTCAGTGGATCCTTCTAAGGTAGAAGCCATAGTGAAGTAGGAATGACCAAGGAATATAGCAAAGATCCGCAGTTTCTTAGGACTCGTAGGATACTATAGAAAATTTGTGAAAGATTTCTCAAAGATATTGACACGGTTAATTAGGAAGAATGTTAGATTCAAATGGGATGAAGAATGCAAGTTCGCCTTCTAAGAGTTAAAGAATCAATTCACCACCGCTCTGGTATTGATTATCCCAAGTAATGACGAGCCATATGAAGTTTACATGGATGCCTTAGGACGTGGACTTGGATGTGTGTTGATGCAGCATGGATGCATTGTGGCATATTGGTCAAGACAGCTACGACTTCACAAGTAGAACTACCCCACTCACGACTTAGAGCTCACAATGGTGATTCATGCACTGAAGATCTAGAGTTGTTATCTATATAGGGCGACATTTTAGGTTTTCTCCGACCACAAGAGTTTGAAGTATCTGTTAACTCAGAGGGATCTAAACTTGAGGCAACGAAGATGGATGGAGTACAATGGACTTCACGCTACAATATCATCCATGAAAGGCTAACATAGTCGTAGATGCGCTCAGCAAGAAGTTTTTTGGATTTCTCGCATGTTTGGCTCTTAAAGATTGGAAAAGAGATGCAACAATGAGTGAATACGGGCTACAGTATTATGAGAACTATGATTAGGTTTTGGTATACCATATGGAGTTAACCCCAACTCTTATTCAAATGGTGAAGCAGAATCAATGATGAGACTAGCACCTACATGGAATATGGACATGAATCCAGAACAGGGAGCAATTTGAAGAATGGAGAATACATGCAGATAGATCGTTATACTTCAAGGAATGTTTGGCAGTCCCAATAATCGCAAAAGTGATGAAGGCCATAATGGACGAAGCTCACAGGTCCCAATTCACTATTCATCCAAGGAGCACGATGATGTATCGCGATCTGAAGAGGCAATACTGGTGGAGAGGCATAAAGAAGGATGTCCGAGAGTACGTGGCCAAGTGCGTAACTTATCTTTAGGTAAGGGCCGAGCACCAGAAGTCAGTGGGTTAGCTTCAGTCACTTTCCATTGTAGGGTGGAAATGGGAGCACATCATGATGGATTTTCTCACCAGTTTGTCGAGGATGGAACAAAGGCATTATACAATTTGAGTCGTGGTCGACAGGTGAACGAAATCGGTGCATTTCATACCTTTTAGATCGATATGTTAAAGGAGAGTTCTTGGGGAGCTATATCTACAAAATATAGTGAGGTTGCATGAAGTTTCTTTATCCATCACTTTTGATAGAGACACCCGATTCAACGCCAAGTATTGAAGGAGCTTCCAAGAAGCCTTGGGAACGAATTTGAACTTTAGCATGGCCTTTCATCCTCAGACCGATGGGCAATCTGAGCGAGTCATTCAGATCCTCGAAGATATGTTACGAGCTTGTGTATTAGACTTCGGTAGGGATTGGAAGAAGTTTTTACATCTGGCAAAGTTTGCGTACAACAATAGTTATCAAGCAAGCATCAGGATGGCGCCATTCAAAGCGCTTTATGGACGGTCGTGTCGGTCACTAGTGTATTGGGTAGAACTAGAAGACACGATTGTTCTCGGGCCAAATGAAGTCCATGATAACAACGAAAAGGTGACCGTAATTCGTGATTGACTAAAAGTGGCTCAGAGTAGATAGAAAAGTTATGCAGATAGGAGATGCTGGCCCTTAGAATTTGAAGTAGGAGATTTCATTCTCTTAAAGGTATCACCGTGCAAGGGTGTATCACGTTTCAGTGTAAGTGGGAAACTTGCATCGAGGTATGTTGGGCCGTTCGAGATTACTCTACATGTTTGTGTGGTCGCTTATCGGCTTGACCTTCCTCCCGAGCTCTCTCACGTTCACGATATGTTTCACGTGTCGATGCTTTGGAAGTGTCCGCCCGAGCAAAGCAAGATAGTTTCATTCCATGATGTGTAGATCCAGGAGGACACAACATACGGGGAGGTGCCAGTCTAGATTTTCTATCGGAAGGTGATAAACTTGCAACATCGGGACATACCGTTAGTGAAAGTCGTGTGGCAGCATCACAGAGTCGATGAAGCCACTTGGGAGTTAGAATCAACCATGTGAGAGTTGTATCCATATTTGTTTTGTTTTTGAGTTGATTTGTAATTTTGAGGATGAAATTTCTTTTAGGGGTGGAGAGCTATAACACCCTAAAATAAATTAAGCATGATTAGGGCATTAAATGGTGAATTAGTATGCCATAATATAATTTGAAACTTAATTTAACCATTTTTTGATATTTTTAAATTAATGTTACTTCTAATTTTTTTTAATCACTCTTAATTATTTTTATTTGTTATTTTAAATTTTAAAACAAAACAATTTGTCAAATTCCAAATAGGTCCCCTTTATTGAAAACTTGAACTGATTGGAATCTACTCATGAAAACAGGAGCAACCCATGGTTTTCTTCAAATCGAATGCCCCTTCCTTTATTCATTTTCCTCTTCCCTCTTTTCTCTCTTTATCTCTCTCAGCTCTTTCTCTCCCCCTCTCACTCATTGCCCCTTTTCTCTCTCTCTTGATTCAAAATTTTGGAGCTCAATTGAGCTTCCACAAACTCGAGTCAAGTATTAAATCAAGGTTAGTTTTCAAAATTTCAAACTTTTTCCAATTTTTCTATTTCTTTGTGTTTTGAAGTCTGACCTTCTTTGAGCTTAGAAAACCTTAAATCTAGGCTAGTAGAACTCAAATCATCTAGAATCTTGGCTTGATTGGACGAAAATTGAACTAAACCAAGTTTTTCTATTTTTCTCCATTTTTGGATTTCTTTGAAAATTTTTATGTAAATCTTGTTTAAATGTGTTTAAAAGTGATCTAGCATGTTTTTCTATCATTTATGAATGTTTTGTATGCCTAAGAACTAAGAAAATAGGTTGGAAATGAAGATTCGAGCTCGGGGAGGCCAGGGCTCAAATTTGGAAATTTTTAGATTTTTCTAGTTCGATAGGCTGAACTTCGAGTTCGACAAGCGGAATTAATGAGTTCGATAGGCCAAATTCATATCATCGACAGGTTGGACTCATAGCGGGTTTGGCAGACCGAACACAGCAGTTCGGTAGGCCAGACCAAGGGAACCGACAGGCCAACCGGACTCCATGAAAAATGGCTATTTTCACTCATTTTCACTATTTTAAACCTAGATTGAGATTTTAACTTTATAGTATGATTTTATGTACATAAATGGCACACTAGGACACCATGAGATAGCTTAGTAGTGTAGAATATCCTAAGCTAGATATTGATGAACTTAGTTTATATTTAAGTTTGTTCATGGTTTCGAGGAGCTAACGTATAGCGGAGCGGGACTATAGTTTTGAGTTGCGGTGCAAGATATTGAGGTAGGACTTCTACCCCTTTCTTTGGTAGCCAAGTTTTTAAATGGTTTTAGCCTCAAAATGGATTCTTTTAAAATGTTTTCAATGAATGATTGAAAAAGGTTTTCATCAATGTTTTCATATGTAATGACTAGGGAAATTCATTAATAAAATATAATATTTAATTATGTTTAATTAATAAATTTATCCTTAAAAATTGTATTTTTTGTAAAAATTATGATAATGTACAAATAAGCAGTATCAATAGGAAACTCCACCACGAACTCGATGCAATGTTGAATATTGTTAATACAGATTTTATGAGAGTAAATACTCAAAAATTTGTAAATAATATCCATAAAATGAATTTTATATCGCAATTAATTATAGAATAGTGATATAATCGGATGAGTAATCAAGGTATAAATAAGATAGAGAGTCTACCAAAACCCTAAACCAGTGCCACAAGGGGGTCCGATGCGGTATAGGAATACTGCTAAGTGAAAACACAGATATAAGAAATGTTATGTTTGGCTTCAAAAAATAAACCAAAGGCAAGTAGAATATTTTCTACAGTCTACGAATACGTTTTTCACTGGTTTTACCATGATAGTATAAGAAAAATACTGTGGGGTGAAAATTATAATGTGTAAAATTTTAGGGCCTACCAAGTAGACATCCATTGAAATTTTCTTGGGCCACCGTGCCATGAAAGGTGGCCCAATCACACCTAGCCACCTTAAGTAACCTACTTGATTACTTGGTGAGTCACCAAACAAGATAAGCATGGATTAAAGTTAAAACAAGCCAAATTTTTTTCACTTTCTCCTTCCTTCACCCGCGGCAACCATAGAAGCATCTCCCCAAAAATTTTTCAACTTCAAATCTTTGCAAAATTGGCCCCAATTGAGTTCAAGAAACAAAGTTCAAAGGATTTTATCAATTTTTGAGGTAAAAATCTAAACTTTTTCAAGTTCTCCTAAGGTTTTTTTCTTGGGTTAAGAGGGGAATTTGATTCAAGGTATTTTTATGTGAAAAATGTTTAGGGAAAGTTTCAAAGGAGCCCTTGGAAAGGCTAGAATCACAAATTTTTCTTTGGGTAAGTTTTAATTTTTTTTACTTAAAGTTTATTGGGTTTTGAATTAATATTGATTATTTCAAAAAGCATTTGGGTATTCAAGCAAGATTGTGATTGAATTCCACGGGTACATGGTTTATGACGTGTTGGTATTGTTCAAATTAGGGGTTAAATGTAAAAAGTGTTGGTTTATGCAAAAATAGGTTAATTTTGTAATTTTGATGTTAGTTTTGCAAAGAATAGTGATTTGGCATGAAAATGGTTTAGGCAAAGGTTGAAACTGCCTTCACAGTAGTGGAAATGCTATTTTAAAACCGATTTTCGCAAAAATGACCCAAGAACTAAATTGCAAAGAAAAAGTTTGTCTCGATAAATTTGAAAAATGACCAAAAACACCCCTATGTAGTGAGAATTTCAAGAAAGTTAAAACATGAAAGTTGTAGATCTTGAAAAAACTATTAAAAATCACAAACGGTTCAATGAAAATCATGTCCGTTTGTGAGATATTAATTTTACAAAAAATTATTAAAATTGAAAAAAAAATTTAAAAGAGCAAACACGTCATTTTTCAAAAGGATATTGGATATGGTATTTTGAGAAAAAATGATCCTTATGAAAAATGAAAACTTATAGTTTAAAGAGATTAATTTTAGTCCCGGGGGTAAAATTGTCAAAATTTTTAGATAAAGGATAAAATTGCTAAGTTTTATTAAAATGGGGCATTGATATGAAATAAGGAAACCTGTCACCTAAGGGTATTATTTTAAAATTAATAAGCTACAATTTTCTCTGAAATAGCAAAGTCGAGCTCAGGAAATTTAGGAAGGCCCACAGAGGGCAAAATCGTCCTTTTTCCACAAGCAACCCGAATTGCTCCAAAACAGTCCAAAGGAGAAAAAGGGATTATTAGTAAGATTTTTGCCTTTCGTTAGAAACGATAGGGTAGAGTAAGATAGGAGTAAGAGAATCCGTGATTATTAGAGTTGTATATAGTTATGCAACTCGATCTATTAATTAACGATTGTTCTATATTGACACAAAGATAAAATAGTGAAAATTTGGCTATTTGTAGTGTAATTGGCCAAACAAGACCCTAGAAGACTAGGAAAAAGGGGATTGAGGTCGACTTATGTAGCAACTAAAACAAGTAAGTACCAATCCCACCTACAGTATGAAATTGTAGGTATAGAATATGATATATATATATACCTGTGTGTATATCAAGGTGTATACCTGTGTGTGTACAATAAATATAAGTACCTATGAATATCTTAATATGTACCTGTGAGTATACGAAATAAGTACCTGTGTATATATTATGTTGTGCACCTGTGAGTATGTAAAATATGCACTTGTAAGTATATAAGTATGTATCTGTGTGTACTATACAGTACAAGAGTATTTATATTTTGTGTATAACATGTGAATATAACTTCATACATGGTACGATAACCATAATAATTGGATTGGTAAATACATCACCAAAATTAAGAAGATTGTCGTACCGACTCCTGACTCAAGAGGAGTTTAAGGTTATAATATGGTCTAGGTGTCACGTAGACCTATGTGCGCAATGGTACGAACACTTGGGCCCTAGTTAAAGATACGACATGTTAAGGATAAAGAATGTTCATAAGAAAGCATAACTGGGCCATGCCTTCTAGTGAATGTGCATGTGGGCTATGTTGGGATTTACTGGGCGTAATGTCATGCCCTACAGTACAGGAGATGACGTGAAGGGTTATTTAAGTTAATTAAATAAAAATTTAATTAAAACATGAGTTTAAGTTTTAGATTAATTATGAAAATGTGGAAGTTTTTAAATCCTTTTTGAGAAAAGCATTCATAAACATTAAACAGATAAGAAAATTGAGGCAAACATTAAGTAAGAAACAAAACAATAAAAAGATTCGAGTATGGGTCCCACTGACCCACAACTTGTGCACACATATTGTACTGACAATATAATAATACAACCACAGTCCGAGTAAAGCGAAAGTTAAAATGTTACATGCCTTGATATAATAATTTAAACAACCTACTAGGTCATTCTACTACTCCTAAGTTCAGTCCGCGGGGTCCTCTCTGAACCTAAGCTTATATCCACCTAGAGGGGGAAGGGTTTAAAATAGATAAAACTTGAGCGAAAGGCTCAGTATGACTATATTTTAAGAAACATCAAATTTAAAAGGAAATATCATTATTCAAGAAATTATTTAAGAGAAGACTTGAATAACTAAGTTTAAACAAAATCATTCTTACCCAAAACAGTTTATTGGTTGACCAGAAAGAACAATCATTTCCTTTTCCTGGGCAAACCACATATATAACATCACCATAGTAGTTCAGTTGGGTTTCGGGACCTGCCCCAAAGATTGCACACTACATGGCCCGATCTCTAATATGGTATCATGCCCTTATATTCATTTTTATTATCATTTAAACCCAATTGCCAGGTATTTTCATTTACATTTATTATAGGGTCCATTATGAAGTTCACTTTAATTCACGGAAAAAATTACTTTTTCAATCAACTGTTGAAAAACATTTTGATAAAACCCTTTTGAGACCAAAACCATTTGAAACTTGGCTACCAAGGAAAGGGTAGAAGTCCTACCTCAATACTCGTGCTGATGTCCTACACCATAATCCCTGTCCGCTATATGTTAGCTCCGTGGAACCATGAACGACCTTAAATAGAAACTAGGTCTATCAGTATCTAGTTTAAGATATTCTACGTTGCCAAACTATCTTATGGTGTCCTAGTGTGCCATTTGTATTCATAAAATCATTTTATAAAGTTGGAATTTCAATCGGGGTTCAAAATAGTGAAAATGGATGAAAAATCATAAAATTTTTCCTTGTTTGGTCGGCCTACATGTTATCCTGGTTCGGCCGGCCAAACTGTGCAGTTCAGCCTGCCGGAGGACCAGGTCTGGTCGGCCAAACTTCTCCAGGTTTGGCTTGTCAGACGGATGAATCCGGCCTGCCGATCTCTTGAATCCGACCTGTCGAACTGGAAAATTTCAAAATTTTCCAAGCATGGGTTTTTGGCCATCCCGTGTCCAAATCTTCGTTTCAACATGTTTTTCTCAATTCTCAGGCATGGAAAACAATCATAGATGATAGAAAAACATAATAGGACACTTTTAAACTCATTTAAACAAGATTTGCACACAAAATCCAAGAAAATCAAAAAATAGAGAAAAATGGAGAAAAATAAAAAATCTTGATTTGAATCTATTTTTCTTCAAACAAGGCTTAGATCCTAGTTGTTCTAAGTTTCTCTAACTTAGATCAAAGGTTTTCTAAGTTCTAATAAGCTTAAATTTCAAAATGCAAGAAAAATTGAAATATTGAAAACTAACCTCAAATCGAAGCTTTAAATCACTTTTTCGGTTGCTCAAACACTTTCCCAAGCCTCCAATCCACTAAACTGAAGCTTAGGGCTTGATTTAACTTAAAGATTTTGAGAGAAATGAGAGAGAAAAGGGAGAGGCAGAGTGAGAGAGAGTGATGCGTGGGAGAGAGAGACGGAGAGCTGAGAGAGATAGAGAGAATGAGAGGAAGAGAGGGAGAGTGAGAGAGATATAAATAGAGAGAAAAAGCAGACGGTTTTACTGTACGAAAACCATGTGCCGCCCATAGTTTTGTAAAACAAAACATATTTGAGATTTGACAAATTTTTGTGCTCCAAATATTCAAAATTAAAATTAAAATAATTAAAAACAACTAGAAATCATTAAATAATGAAAACAACTTTAAACGCAAAAATTTCACCAAATGATCAAATTCAGTTTAAAATATTCATTATGGCACACTAATCCATCATTTTACATTCCAATATCATTTAATAAATTTTGGAACGTTACAACCCTCCACCCCTAAAAGAAATTTCACCCTCAAAATTTACATATCATTTCAGAAACAAAACAAATGCGGATACAACTCCTACATGCTTGACTCTGATTCCCAAGAGGCTTCATCAACCCCGTGATGCTGCCACAGACCTTGACTAATGATATATCATGATGACGCAAGCTGATCACCTTTCGATTGATAATCTGAATCGGCACTTTCTCGTACGTCATGTCTTCTTAAACCTATACATCGTGAAATGAAACTATCTGGCTCTGCTCAGGTGGACACTTCCTAAGCATCAACACGTGGAACACATCATGAACATGAGATAATTCAGGGGAAAGGTTTAGCCGATAAGCGACTACACTAATATGCTGAGTAATCTCAAACAATCCAATGTACCTCGGTGCAAGCTTACCACTTACTCCAAACCGCATAATTCCTTTATGAGGCGATACCTTCAAGAGAACAAAATCTCCCACTGTAAATTCCAAAGGTCGACGTCTTATATCCGTATAACTCTTCTGTCGACTCTGAGCTACCTTCAATTGATCTCGAATCACAGCGACTTTCTTGTTGCTATCATGAATCTCATCTTGCCCAAGAATAATCCTATCTTCTGGTTCTGCCCAATATACCGGTGACTGACACAGTCGCCCATACAGCGTCTCAAACTGTGCCATGCTAATGCTCTATTAATAGCTATTGTTATAACACCCGAGAATTTTTAATGCATTAAAAATGCATTAAGTTAAGGATTATATTAAGATAAAAAGTACAGTTTAAGAAAAATACTGTATAATAATACAAAAAATTATACCGTATTAAAATAATACAGTGTAAGAAAGTACACTGATAAAGTTATTACATTGCAAGAGTAAAGCAGTATAGGAAATAAACTGTTTAAGGTCATGCAATACAGAATTGGACTATGTAGACCACAAATTTTTTTATAAAAGTGCAAAAAGAAAAGAAAAAAAAAGAAAAATTTCACAAAATTTGGCTCTTTCTCTCTCTACTTTCTCTCTAAATTTTCTCTCTGTCTCCTCAAATCTCGTTCGAGATTCTGGCTTTTGTTTTCGACACCTCTCACACCAATGGAAAGCTCTCGATGAGCTACGTCCAACGAGGTGCCATGCCACCCAAAAAGTCGCCGGACGAAGCCACACGCACTGCCCAAAGTGGCAGAGAAATCCAACTTTTTGACGAGATATCTTTGCCATCCGACGTCCGATCGACGTGATTCTTGTTCCTACACAATCACCGTGATGAGAGGAACAAAACCCACCCTTGGTGGCAGCTCAACAACAGCCAGATTGCTTCGCCCGCCTACCGCCACCGTGCGCTGCCACACCAAGGTGGAACTCTGCCTTGCCGGAGGAGGTGGCAGACACGACCCCTCCTAATGGATTCAGAGGATCAAGGGGAATAAAACCCCTCGATCAATTGCACCGAAGGAGCTCGTTTCGTCAGAGAACGGCCAACGTCGCTGTCAACTACCGCGGGAGCCTCTGTTTTTGCTCTTCCCAGCCACGTTGCTTCAAATTGGATGAGGGGAAACACTCAGAGGAGGATGGGTAGCAAAAGCCCTCGGCCAATTTCAGGTTTCCATCTCCAAAAAGCCATCATCGGAGCCTCCATTTTTTGCCATCAATGTCGAGCTCCGACCTGCTATGTTAGAGGCAGCATTAGGTGAAATTGACACCACCATTGGACTCAGAAGTGTCAATTTAGGGGGGGTAGGCCCGAGCCCAGCCACCAACGGACCCCGATTGATGCCGGTCAACAACGGTCAAACTCGGTCAATGGCTAGTCAACATCGGTGAATGACGACTTTGGATTTTTATGATCCGGACCTCCGATCGAAGATCCGAGACCACCTCCTAACTCATTTCGATGCTCTAAATGCGATGGTGACCTCCGTTGAAGCTAATTCAACTTTGGTGAAAATCATCTGGTACTAATTGCACACAGATCGAGGTGATTCAAACAGTAGTAACGGGTCCAGAATGACAGTTTTAGTAATGTATGATCTTCAGGAAGCATTCCTAGTCATTCATGGTCGCTCGAGGAGTACTGTAGATGATGCTTCACATACTGCAGATATAGCGAGGTACAACTGGACCTGCTTAGCTTGGAGTCCAAGTAAGTAGGAATTTCGCCTACAGTATGAATCGTTTTAAAATAAATTGTTTTAGATGCTTTCATGAAAATTTATGAAATACATGATCAGTGATTGTTACACTATTTTATGTGAGAATGGGTTTTATAACGTTACAAGGTCGACGAAAAACCCGTTAAGGGTAAAATTGTCATTATTGAGAAAATGGTTAGAACGGAGTCGAACACTCCGATTTAGCATAACCTTCTTAGACGAAAAATATTTCGTAATACATTAAGTAATGAAATCGCCAGTAAGACGAGAGATTTAATAAGGGATGTTTAAGTAAACGAGAGGTAAACCGATGGGTTATGAGGTTAAAAGGAAAAGTAACCTCGGTGGGTTACAAAGCTAAGTGAAGGAAAGGTAAACCGATGGTTTATAAGGTTTAGTAAAGACAACGGTAAACGAAAGTATACTAGTCAAGTTAAAAGGAAAGAATGGTTAATGTTTACGTTTTATTATCAATCGAGTGGCTTGATAATAAAGAAAGTTATCTAATGAGTCGGTTTTCATTTGATCAGGATACAAAAGCCGACTAATGGAAGGAAAAAGGAACAAGAATGGAATGGAATAGAGAATGCTAGAGCATAGTTCGGGTAAGTTCAAATCTCACCTACAGCATGAAGTCAATGATTTTTAAATGCTTATTTATATAATTTGCAAATAAGTTTGCAATTATTATGCAAGTTTCTTTTAATGTATGTTTGCATTTATTGTGCAAAGAGATTTAAAGTTCAAGAAAAACATTTGCAATGAATTTGCAATTTTTATGTTTAAAGTCTATTTGCATATTGATATGCGTAATGTTTTCTAAAAGTTTAAGTTATGATTTTCAAAGTATTTAAAGTATGTTTTGCATTATGACAATACATAATGTTTTATAGTTTAAGTTATAAGTTTCATGAAGCATTTGTTGTGTAATAAGTTTTAGAATAAAAGTTATAATTTACAAAATGTGATTTCGTTATATGTTGCATTTGTTATGTAGTAAGTGTTAGAATACAAGTTATAATTTGCAAAATATGTTTGCGTTTTATGATGCATTTGTTATGCAATAGGTTTTATAGTACAAGCTACGAATTGCAAGTGTGTTTGCGTATGATGTGATTGCATTTGAAATGCTCACTAAAGTTAATAAGATGGTAACGTAAAGAGAAAAAGAAAGTGTCGTACCAGCCTCCTTGTTATGAGGCAATAAAAGTAAAGTTAAAGTTTGACCTCCTAGATGTGAGGTACATGACCACGAAGTTCGATGGTCTTAAGTCTCCCACAAGGGGAGCATCACGTTTATGATCTCATGATTAAAGATGTTGGTACGAATACTAAAGGTTATAAAGTAAGGAAAGATAAGGAACAAGGATAGAAGTAAAGTAAGATAAGGAAAGTTAAAGAACGAAGATAGAAAGTTAAAGTAAGAAAAGAATGTTCATAAAATGCTCATAATTGAAGTTAATAATTGAGCATAAATGGAGTCATGCATTCTGATATTGCTTGAATGCCTTTTTATGAAATATTTATATGTTATGTTATGAAAGACATTTTGAGAAAGGTTTTACGTTAAATGTTTATGAAAAACATTTTCATGTTTTCAAGAAAAGGTTTATGAACGATGTTTTAAGAAAAACGTTCAAGAAATGTTTTACAAAAAATGTTTATGCAAAACGTTTCAGAAATATTTTATGAAAAATGTTTATGAAAAACGTTTTCAGAAATGTTTATGGAAAATGTTTGTGTAAAATGTTTCAAGAGGAAGGTTTTTATGAGAAAAGTTTTAAAGCATGATTAAATGATTTGTGAGTTTATGTTTGAACTTAATGAGCAAAAGCTCATTAAAAGTTTCTTCATGTTGTAGGTAATTTATTGGTGACCAGTAGGACCCGTTAGAAGAGCTGGGTGCTGCGGAGGACAGATGCGAAGATTTGGGTGTGGATACCATCACTCTTTGCTTCGGCTACGTAAAGAAAAGATTTTCCATTGTTTAATATTGTGTTTGTGAAGTTTTAAGAAAATCAGAGTTCTAAGAATTGTATTCAAAGTTTTAAGATACAGTTTACGAACTGTTTTATATAATTATAAAGTAAAGTTTTAAGCTATGATTTAATAAATATTTCTTATTAAGTTTTAAGAAACGATTTGAAATGATTTTAAGGGCAAGTGTTGAGCGTGGTCTCAACTTGAAATGCGACAGAGGTCGCATCAATTTTAAAGAACTTTTAAAGAACGTTAAAAGAAAAAAAAATTGTTTCAGTATTTTTCTTACTAAGTAAGTAAGATTACTATTTTTGAAACGATATTTAAGAAAGTAAAGTGACTGCCGAAAAAGGCGGGTCGTCATAGATGGTATCAGAGCAATATCCTACCATCCTATCTCACGCTGTCATATGTCCGCTACCCCATTGCTCAAGTAAGTAAGTTAAGTTAAGTTGGAAGAAAAGTTAGAATTTAACGAATACGTGTTGTTGTTGGGCATAGCCTTTGATATCGGCACACCCAGATGAGCAACGAGAAGGTAAAGGTCAAAGGATGAACGTGATGATATATGTTAGAATGTCCTCGCAAGTTGATTGTAGTCATCATCTATTAATGATGTTAAGTCAACGATGACAAAACATGGTCAATGATGGTCAACAGATGGCCGACGGCTCAAAATCAAGAAGATGAGCTTGTGACACGTTATGATGTTTAGACACACAATGGTGTCTCTGTAGGAGCAAATATTACTTTGTTGGAGTTATTCTGTATTGGTTACACGTATAACGAGAAAAAGTGGATCAAGGTAACAGAATAATGAAGGTCTGAAGTGATTTTTGGTACTCTATGGAACGAGAGTGCCAGAGAGCAACTTGACGTTAGATCACTAATTATGTGATTTTATCGAGCTTAAGCACTCATTAGCTAAGTTGAGACATGCGAATGAGCTCGCAACTGTCTGGATGGAAAATACGATCAAGACAACAATGCCCAATCTGGCAGCAGAAACCTCACAGATTGGAGGATGGAAGCTAGAAATTTATACGTTATGAGGAAAATTACGGCAAAATGTCCTTCTAGGATGGATATAGAACTGAAAATATCATGGATTTGTGGTTGGATGACCTTAATTTTTTAATAGATATGATGCAAATTGAATGGAAATGATCCCTATTTTTGAGAATAGCATTCAAATGTAGAATGCTAAACCTTTAGATGAATGGAAACTGCGCTCAAATGTTGAAAGATCAAAGTTGAGCAGCAGAAGTGTGGTGTATAATTTAGAGGAATATGTCAAGAACATGATGAAAATTATAGAAGTTCCAAGATGAAGGCTCAGTTTTAGTGAAAAAGTAGTGATCAAGGAAGCATATTAAGAACATAAAAGAGAATAAGGGAGCTGAACTACCTATGAAGGTGCTAATTTTCGAGGACGAAAATTGTTAAGGAGGGTAGATTGTAACACCCAGGAATTTTTAATGCATTAAAAATGCATTAAGTTAAGGATTATATTAAGATGAAAAGTACAGTTTAAGAAAAATACAGTATAATAATATAGAAAATTATACAGTATTAAAAAATGCAGTGTAAGGAAGTACATTGATAAAGTTATTACATTGTAAGAGTAAAGTAGTATAGGAATTGGACTATTTAAGGTCATGCAGTACAGAATTGGACTATGTAGACCACAAATTTTTTTATAAAAGTGCAAAAAGAAAAGAAAAAAAAAAGAAAAATCTCACAAAATTTGGCTCTTTCTCTCTCTACTTTCTCTCTCTAGTTTTCTCTCTCTCTCCTCAAATCTCGTTTGAGATTCTGGCGTTTATTTTCGACACCTTCCACACCAATGGAAAGCTCCCAACGAGCTGAGTCCAATGAGGTGCCATGCCACCCAAAAAGCCACCGGAGGAAACCACACGCGCCGCCCAAAGTGGCAGAGAAACCCAAACTTTTCAGCGAGATATCTTTGCCGTCCGACGTCCGTTCGATGTGATTCTTGTTCCTACACGACCACCGTGATGAGAGGAACAAAACCCACCCTTGGTGGCAGCTCAACAATAGTCGGATTGCTCCGCCCGTCCACCGGCACCGTGCGCCGCCACACTAAGGTGGAACTCCACCTTGCCGGAGGAGGTGGCCCACACCATCCCTCCCAATGGATTCAGAGGATCAAGGGGAATAAAACCCCTCGATCAATTGCACCGAAGGAGCTTATTTCGTCAGAGAACGGCCAATGCCACCGTGAACTACCGTGGGAGCCTCCATTTTTGCTCTTCCTAGCCACGTTACTTCAAATTGGATGAGGGGAAACACTCAAAGGAGGATGGGTAGCAAAAGCCCTTGGCCAATTTCAAGTTTCCATCTCCGGAAAGCCATCATCGGAGCCTCCATTTTTTGCCATCAATGTCGAGCTCCGACCTGCTATGTTAGAGACAGAATTAGGTGAAATTGACACCACCATTGGACTCAAAAGGGTCAATTTAGGGGGGGTAGGCCCGAGCCCAGCCACCAACGGACCCCGATTGATGCCGGTCAACGTCGGTCAAACTCGATCAATAGCTGGTCAATGCCTATTAATGGCGACTTTGGATTTTTGTGATCCGGACCTCCAATCGAAGATCCGAGACCACCTCTTGACTCGTTTCGACACTCTAAACGCGATGGTGACCTCTGTTCAAGCTAATTCCACTCTGGTGAAAATCATTCGATATTGATTGCACACGAATCGAGGTGATTCAAACAGTAGTAACGGAGTCTAGAATGATAGTTCTAGTAATGTATGATCTCCAGGAAGCATTCTTAGCCATTCATGGTCGCTTGAGGAGCACTGCAGAGGATGCTTCGCATACTATAGATACAGCGAGGTGCAACTAGACCTACTTAGCTTGGAGTCCAAGTAAGTAGGAATTTCGCCTATAGCATGAACCGTTTTAAAATAAATTTTTTTAGATGCTTTCATGAAAATTTATGAAATGCATGATCAGTGATTGTTACACTATTTTATGTGAGAATGGATTTTATAACGTTACAAGGTTGACAAAAAACCCGTTAAGGGTAAAACCGTCATTATCAAAAAAACGGCTAGAACGGAGTCGAACACTCCGATTTAGCATAACGTTCTTAGACAAAAAATTTTTCGTAATACGTTAAGTAATGAAATCACCAGTAAGACGGGACATTTAATAAGGGATGTTTAAGTAAACGAGAGGTAAACCGATGGGTTACGAGGTTAAAAGGAAAAGTAACCCCGGTGGGTTACAAAGCTAAGTGAAGGAAAGGTAAACCGAAGGTTTATAAGGTTAAGTAAAGACAACGGTAAACAAAAGTATACTAGTCAAGTTAAAAGGAAAGAATGGTTAATGTTTACGTTTTATTATCAATCGAGTGGGTTGATAATAAACAAAGTTAACTAATAAGTCGGTTGTCGTTTGATTAGGATACAAAAGCCGACCAATGGAAGGAAAAAGGAACGAGAATGGAATGGAATAGAGAACGCTAGAGCATAGTTTGGGTAAGTTCAAATCTCACCCACAACATGAAGTAAATGATTTTTAAAAGTTTAAGTTATGATTTTCAAAGTATTTAAAGTATGTTTTGCATTATGACAATGCATAATGTTTTATAGTTTAAGTTATAAGTTTCATGATGCATTTGTTATGCAATAAGTTGCATTTGTTCTGCAATAAGTTTTAGAATAAAAGTTATAATTTGCAAAATGTGATTTCGTTATATGTTGCATTTGTTATGCAATAAGTGTTAGAATACAAGTTATAATTTGCAAAATATGTTTGCGTTTTATGATGCGTTTGTTGAGCAGTATGTTGCATTTGTTATGCAATAGGTTTTATAGTACATGCTATGAATTGCAAGTATGTTTACATATGATGTGATTGCATTTGAAATGCTCACTAAAGTTAATAAGAAGGTAACATAAAGAGAAAAATAAAGTGTCGTACCAGCCTCCTTGTTATGAGGCAATAAAATTAAAGTTAAAGTTTGACCTCCTAGATGTGAGGTACATGACCACGAAGTTCGATGGTCTTAAGTCTCCCACAAGGGGAGCATCACGTTTGTGATCTCATGATTAAAGATGTTGGTACGAACACTAAAGGTTATAAAGTAAGGAAAGATAAGGAACAAGGATAGAAGTAAAGTAAGATAAGGACAGTTATAGAACGAAGATAGAAAGTTAAAGTAAGAAAAGAATGTTCATAAAATGCTCATAATTGAAGTTAATAATTGAGCATAAATGGAGTCATGCATTCTGATGTTGCTTGAATGCCTTTTTATGAAATATTTATATGTTACGTTATGAAAGACATTTTGAGAAAGGTTTTACGTTAAATGTTTATGAAAAACATTTTCATGTTTTCAAGAAAAGGTTTATGAACGATGTTTTAAGAAAAACGTTCAATAAATGTTTTACGAAAAACATTTATGCAAAACATTTCAGAAATGTTTTATGAAAAATGTTTATGAAAAACGTTTTCAGAAATGTTTATGGAAAACGTTTGTGTAAAATGTTTCAAGAGGAAGGTTTTTATGAGAAAAGTTTTAAAGCATGATTAAATGATTTGTGAGTTTATGTTTGAACTTAATGAGAAAAAGCTCCTTAAAAGTTTCTTCATGTTGTAGGTAATTTATTTGTGACCAGTAGGACCCGTTAGAAGAGTTGGGTGCTGCGGAGGACAAATGCGAAGATTTGGGTGTGGATACCATCCCTGTTTGCTTCAGTTACCTAAAGAAAAGGTTTTCCATTGTTTAATGTTGTGTTTGCAAAGTTTTAAGAAAATCAGAGTTCTAAAAATTATATTCAAAGTTTTAAGATACAGTTTACGAACTGTTTCATATAATTATAAAGTAAAGTTTTAAGCTATGATTTAATAAATATTTCTTATTAAGTTTTAAGAAACGATTTGAAATGATTTTAAGGGCAAGTGTTGAGAGAGGTCTCAACTTGAAATGCGACAGAGGTCACATCAGTTTTAAAGAACTTTTAAAAAACGTTAAAAGTAAAAAAAAATATTTCAGTATTTTTCTTACTAAGTAAGTAAGATTACTATTTATGAAATGATATTTAAGAAACTAAAGTGACTGCTCGAAAAGGCGGGTCGTCACAATTGTTGTACACGAATTCTACCAGATGTAAATATTTATTCCAGTTTCCACCGAAATCTAACGCATATGCACACAACATGTCCTCGAGAATCTAAATAACTCGCTTCGATTGCCCATCAGTCTGAGGATGAAATGCCATACTAAAATTCAAATCCATACCTAAAGCCTCCTAAAAGCTCCTCTAGTACTTAGCATTGAACCTGTTGTCTCTATCAGATGTGATCGACAAGGGAACTTCGTGCAACCGCACTACATTCTGCAGATATAACTCCCCAAGAACTTTCCTCGAACATATCGACCTAAACGAGATGAAATGCATCGCTTTCTTTAACCTATCGACCACAACCCAAATCGCATCGTGCCTTTGCTTCATCCTCGGCAAACCTGTAAGGAAATCCATCATCACGTGCTTCCATTTCCACCCTGGAATAACAAGCGGCTGAAGTTGACCTGCTAGCTTCTGATGCTTGGCTTTCACCTAAAGACACGTAGTACACTTGGCTACGTATTCCTGGATGTCCTTCTTCATACCTCTCCACCAATGTTGCCTTTTCAGATCACGATACATCTTCATGCTCCCTAGATGAATGGCGAACTGAGACTTGTGGGCTTCGTCCATAACGGCTTTCGTCACCTCTGTGATTGCTGGAACTATTAAGCACTCCCGAAAGTACAACGATCGATCGGCATGAATCCTTAATTCTTCAAATTGCTCTCTATCCTGAATCTGCATCCAAATCCCTCGTAGATGCTGGTCCTGCCACTGATTCTGTTTCACCATCTGAACAATAGCCGGGGTCGTCTCCATATGATACACCGAAGCTCGATCATAGTCTTCATAATACTGTAGCCCGTACTCACTCACTGTCGCATCTCTCTTCCAATCTTCAAGAGCCAAACAAGCGAGAATCCCTGAAGACTTCCTGCTAAGTGCATCCACGACTACATTAGCTTTCTTGGGATGATACTACAACGTAAAATCATAATCCTCCATATACTCCATCCATCTCCGCTGCCTCAGGTTGAGATCCCTCTGAGTGAACAGATACCTCAAGCTCTTATGATAGGAGAAAACCTAAAATGTTGCCCCATACAAATAACATCTCCAAATCTTCAGCGCATGAATCACCGCTATGAGCTCCAAATCATGAGTAGGATAATTCTGCTCGTGAGGTCGTAGTTGTCTCGATCCATACGCCACCACGTGTCCATGTTGCATCAACATGCACCCAAGCCTGCATCCTGAAGCATTAGTATAAACCTCATATAGCTCATCACTTGTGGGAATAACCAATACTGAGGCTAAAGTCAACTAATTCTTCAATTCTTGAAAAGCGAGCTCACATTCTTTATCCCGCTCAAACCTGACATTTTTCCTGATCAATCTTGTCAACGGCGCTGCAATCTTCAAGAAATCCTTTACAAATTTTCTATAGTATCCTACAAGACCCAAGAAACTATGGATTTTTGCTACATTCCTTGGTCGTTCCCATTCCACTATGGCTTCTATCTTGGATGGATCCACTGAAATACCATGCTTGGAGATGACATGACCTAGAAACTTAACTTTTGGCAATCAAAACTTGCATTTCTCTTTCTTGGCATACAACTAGTGCTCCTGCAGAGTCTGAAGCACGATCCTAAGATGCTGCTCATGCTCCTTCCAAGTCTTAGAATACACTAGAATATCATCGATGAACGTGATCACGAATTGATCCAGATAAGGCCTGAATATCCTGTTCATCAAATCCATGAAAGCTACTGGAGCATTTGTCAACCCAAACGGTATCTCTAGAAACTCAAAGTGTCCATACTAGGTCCTGAAAGCTGTCTTGGGAATATCTTCCTCCTTTATCCTGAGCTGAGAGTATCCCGATCGCAAATCAATCTTTGAGAAGTACCGCAAACCTCCCAACTGGTCGAACAACTAATCGATCTTGGGCAAAGGATATTTATTCTTCACCGTGACACGATTCAGCTACCGATAATCTATACACAACCTGAGAGTCCCATCATGTTTCTTAGTGAACAAAACCAATGCTCCCCACGACGATGTACTATTTTGAATATACCCTTTATCAGCATGCTCTTGAAGTTGCTTTCTCAATTCTTTCATTTCTGCCGGCGCCATCTGATAAGGTGCTACTGAAATTGGTGTTGTTCTTGGAAGCAACTCAATACCAAATTCAATCTTCCAATGCGGTGGTAATCTTGGCAACTCGTTGGGGAAAACATCTTCATACTCATCAACCACTGGGATTACTGCATTTCTTCTCAAGGCATAGGACTCTATCTCTAGGATCATAAAGAAGGCATAGCAAGCTAGGTTCTTTTGCCCTCCCAGACATGTTTTCATGAGACGTTCACTCATCAACCGATCACCACCACCCTGGTAAGTGATCATCGTCCCCCTATCAGACACTAGGGTTACTTTCCTAAGCTGACAATCTATAACTGCGTTGTATCTAGACAGCTAGTCCATTCTCAAAATTACATCATATGACCTCATGGTGAGTACAATCAAATCACTTTTCAAAATCTCATCCCTAATCTTTATTTTACATGCTTTACATACACAATTCACACACACCCACCCCAAGGGTGAAGCTATAACTTAAGGTTCATTAAACTCTTCTATTTCCAATTGCAAGGCATGTACAAAGGAACTCAAAATGAGAGAATGGGTGGCACCTGTATCGAATAAAACATGAGCTAAGGATTGAGAAACTAGGATCGTACTATCAATAACTGCATTGCTGGTCTGGACATCTGAACTCTCTGTCGCCATCGCATGAACCTGAACTAGAGCTTTTCATTTTCCTCTACCAACATTGCTAGGTCTTGGATTATTCAGCCGATACTGCTATGATGGAGGCGACTACACACTAGCTGTACTCGACGCTCGGTACTAAAGGACGTTGCACTGGAAGTTCTACGGCTACTACCCTTATGTTGAATATGGCTGTTGCTAGAGAGAGAACTGAGGAAGCTGCAACTGCAGAAATTGCTGAGGCAGAGGTAGAGGCTGAGGCAGGCAACTGGCTCCTTCTCCGGTCTGAGATCCTAGACTAGCGCTCTTGGTCGGGAAATTCCTCTTGATGTGTCCTAGCTGCTGGCAATAATGACAATGAAAACTATAGGGATTGCTACGCCCACTGCTTCATCAACTACTACTACCACTGTTCACGCCACCTTGTTTGTTCTTTCCTGGAGTTGGACGACTACTAGTGCTCCTCCTACCACTCCTCTGGGGCCCTCCTGATGTCTTTGCTCGATCCTCATAATACTGCGTATAATCATTTCCACTGATATTGCTAACGACACAAGCTCTCCAAAATTCTTGAGTCGCAAGTCAACCACCTGACGTCTAATTAAAGCCTTGAGCCCTTCCTGAAACTTAATGCATTTCTCACGTTCTGATGCCACTGCCGATGGAGCAAACCAGGCCAGCTCATTAAACCTTGCCTCATACTCCCAAACTGACAAGTCACCCTACTGCAACCTGTAGAATTCAGCCGCCTTCTGGTCTCTATACCCCTGCAAAAAATATCAATCGTAGAACAACTCCTCAAACCTGTCCCAACTGATGTTACCATTGCGTTACAAACGTTTAGCCTACTTCCACCAGGTATTGGTGCCACCTTCAAACTTATATGCAGCAAACTCCACACGATATTCAGCTGGCACACCAAGAGTATCCAAATCCGTCACAATCGAATCTAACCAATACTCGGCCACCTACGAGTCCCCATTCCCATCGAAAGTTAGAATAGACGCACGCTGGAATTTCTTAAAATAAATATGCTGACGACTAACATCAGAATCCTCCGGCCTAGCCCTGGCTGCCATCTACCGGAATGCAGCAAACATGGCTCTCATCATGCTTTCATCATTTCCAAACTCGGTGTTAGCTGTTGAATGTCGTCTAGGTGCCATTCTTTCACTTTTGAAAATAAAAGTTGGACTGTCAGTGGTATTTCAATGTCGTACTTATGTGTGCACAATTTCGAAGGTCCATAACCTTGAGCTCCGATACCGTTCTGTCACACCCCACAATACGGGAGGTGACGTGATGGGTTATTTAAGTTAATTAAATGAAAATTTAATTAAAACATGAGTTTAAGTTTTAGATTAATTATGAAAATGTGGAAGTTTTTAAATCCTTTTTGAGAAAAGCATTCGTAAACATTAAACAGATAAGAACATTAAGGCAAACATTAAGTAAGAAATAAAACAATAAAAAGATGCGAGTATGGATCCCACTGACCCACAACTTGTGCACACACATAGTACTGACAATATAATAATACAACCATAGTCCGAGTAAAGCGAAAGTTAAAATGTTACATGCCTTGATATAATAATTTAAACAACCTACTAGGTCCTTCTACTGCTCTTGAGTTCAGTCTGCGGGGTCCTCTCTGAACCTAAGCTGATCTCCACCTAGAGGGGGAAGGGTTTAAAACAGATAAAACATGAGCGAAAGGCTCAGTATGACTATATTTTAAGAAACATCAAATTTAAAAGGAAATATCATTATTCAAGAAATTATTTAAGAGAAGATTTGAATAAATAAGTTTAAACAAAATTATTCTTGCCCAAAACAGTTTATTGGTTGACCAGAAAGAACAATCATTTCCTTTTCCTAAGCAAACCACATATATAACACCACCGTAGTGGCCCAACTGGGTTTCGGGACCTGCCCCCAAGGTCGCACGCTGCACGACCCAATCTCTGATATGGCATCATGCCCAGAAGCCCTACCTCAATACTTGTGCTATTGTCCCACACCGTAATCCCAGTTCGCTATACGTTAGCTCCGCGGAACCACGAATGACCTTAAATAGAAACTAGGTCTATCAGTATCTAGTTTAGGATATTCTACGTTGCCAAACTATCTTATGGTGTCCTAGTGTGCCATTTGCATTCATAAAATCATTTTATAAAGTTGGAATTTCAATCAGGGTTCAAAACACTAAAAACGGATGAAAAATCACAAAATTTTTCCTTGTTTAGTCGGCCTGCCGGTCACCCTAGTTCGGTCGTCCAAACTGTGCAGTTCAGCATGCTGGAGGACCAAGTCCTGTCGGCCAAACTTCTCCAGGTTTGGCCTGTCAGATGAATGAATCTAGCCTACCAATCCCTTGAATCTGGCCTGCCAAACACGAAGTTCGGCCTACCGAACTGGAAAATTCCAAAATTTTCCAAGCATGGGTTCTCAACCATCCCATGTCCAAATCTTTATTTCAATCTATTTCTCTTAGTTCTCAGGCATAGAAAACTATCATAGATGATAAAAAAAAACATAATAAGACACTTTTAAACTCATTTAAACAAGATTTGCACACAAAATCCAAGAAAATTCAAAAATAGAGAAAAATAGAGAAAAATGAAAAATCTTGATTCGAATCCATTTTTCTTCAAACAAGGCTTAGATTCTAGTTATTCTAAGTTTCTCTAACTTAGATCAAAGGTTTTCTAAGTTCAAATAAGCTTAAATTTTAAAATGCAAGAAAAATTGAAATATTGAAAAAGTTTTAAAATTTGAAAGCTAACCTCAAATCGAAGCTTTAAATTGCGTTTTCGGTTGCTCAAACACGTTCTTGAGCCTCCAGTCCACTAAACCAAAGCTTGGGGCTCGATTTAACTCAAAGATTTTGAGAGAAATGAGAGAGAAAAGGGAGAGGCAGAGTGAGAGAGAGTGATGCACAAGAGAAAGAGAGGGAGAGCTGAGAGAGAAAGAGAGAATGGGAGGAAGAGAGGGAGAGTGAGAGAGATATAAATAGAGAGAAAAAGTGAGCGATTTTACTATGCGAAACCGTGTGCCACCTACGATTTTGTAAAATAAAACATATTTGACATTTGACAAATTGTTGTGTTCCAAATATTCAAAATGGCAATTAAAATAATTAAAAACAACTAGAAATCATTAAAATAATCAAAACAACTTTAAACGCAAAAATTTCACCAAATGATCAAATTAAGTTTAAAATATTCATTATGGCACACTAATCCACCATTTTACATTCCAATATCATTTAATAAATTTTGGGACATTATGCGTAAGCCACTTAGTATTTCATGTTCTAGGTATTCCCACTAAAAAGTCAGAATAAATTCATTGATGAGCCGGCGGAGGGATATGAGTAATGTGCAGAATTGGGTATGGATGCCACCACAGACATATTTCCGCTGTAATATATTTTAAGTTATTTTGAAATGTGTTGTATTAAGCTGTACTTAGTTAAGTAAAACAAAACCTCTCTCTCGAGTATTTAGCAAACAATATTGCAAAAGCAAGTTGTTTATGTAAATATATGTATATGTTTGTATTTTGGAGGTTGCTAAAATCTATGTGTAATATATTTTTAAAAAAATATTCCTAAGTTTTTTATCTATACATAAGTAAGAAAAATGTTTTATCACAGCCCGAAATAGGCAGGTTATGACATCATAAATCGTTGAATGATGATATGATCATAATGAACTGCATAATGAACGTAAATGAATATACTTGGTAAAAGGAGATTTTAATAACTATAGAAATGTATAAATGGGCATGATGCCATGCTCAGAGATCAGGTCGTGTAGAGTGCGACCTTCAAGGCAGGTCCTAAAACCTAGGTGGGCTACTACAGTGGTGATACCTATGTTTTGCCCAGGAAAAGATAATACAGTCCTTTCTGGACGAACAAGAATTGTTTTTGGTAAGAAGATTTAGTTGAATTTATTTATTGAATTCGATTTTCTAAATATTTCCTGAATGACAAATTTTATATTTCAAATTAAATGTTTTTAAAACCTAGTCCTTTTGAGCATTTCGCTCACTTTTTATCTATTTTTAAATTCTTTCCCCTAGGTGAAATTCAGCTTAGGATCGACCGGGAGTCCACCGACTGGACTCATAGGCAGTATAAGATTTGAGTAGGTTATTTGTATTATTTAATTAAGGCATGTATTGTTTTAATTTCCCTTTTGTCATATTGGATTGTTGTCGTAATTTAATTATTGTTGATACTATATGTATGCACAAGTTGTGAGCCTGGTGGGACCCAACATACATTTCTCTCGTTTATATTTTATTTTATCCTATCTGCTTTATTATTTTAATTGTTTAAGAAAATTTAAATGTATCACCTTTTCATAATCAACTAAATCTTTAAATAGGTGATTTTAATTAAAAATTAACTTTAATTAACCTAATAAATTTGATTTAATTAAATTAATTAATCCATCACGTCACCTAGGGTTTCAGGGCGTGACAATCCAAGTATGTTCTTAAATCTCAATAAATTCTTTTCCAAAACTATAATGTATACAATTTATTTAAAATATTCCATTTATATGTTTTCTATAAATATTTAAAATTGGACTATTTCTTCTTTATTCCAAAACCATGACGTTTTCCAAAATATAATATAATATCACAACCCACTATTTCTCAAAAGAAAATCCTTTACCATGTAAACCATGCATTTCTTTAAAATAACTTCATTACCATGTAAACCATGTTGTAATGATATTCGATACTGTGATTCTCGATTTACGCAACAAAATGCTAATAACAATTTTTAATATTAAATGTCAATAGAATTCTTCCATTTTTATCTTAAAAAATATCAATACTATTCATTAAATGCATACTAGTGTGCCATGATACCACAAATTAAATACAAAATATTTATCTTAATTAATACCGAAACTGATTTATAATTAAAAAATGGAAAAGAATAAACAAAGAAAAGATATATTAAATAAGGGAAAAAGTTGAGAAAGTGGATTTGCACAAGTGTAATATAATTTCATGTATTTATGTTACAAAATAATGTGTACTCTATACATGGTTGCTCCCTCATCTCTCCATTAATCATACCCACTCGGTATATATATATGGCCAATATAATGTAACGAGTATAACGAGATAATTCATAATTAGTCATGCATTATTGATTATGAATGTTTTCTAACATTACATTTGCACTTACTAGATGAAAACTTATCAAGTTTGTTTACATTGTAGGTAACCTGGGAAAGGAGCTCACAACCTAACTCAATGATGGACTGACAAGGCAGAACATGTGCAACAGGGGCAACAGGTTATAGGATACATACAATAATTTATTCCACATTTGAACTTCTATTTTAATATCATTTTATTCACTTTTAATATAGACATGTCATATGGTGTGATTTATAAGTTGGACTCTATTAGAGAAGTCTGGACTTGTGCTCTCATGTTGTTGTTGAAAAAAAAAAAATTATATAGACGCAACAAAATTTTAAAATTTTTATAAATAGAATGCTAACTCATGTTGTAATGAACAAAAAATTATTTCATAGTTTAATTTACACCTCTTAAAAACAAAAATCAAATGGCAAACAGAAACTAGTGAATCTCCACCGACGAATCTTCAACACTATTCTTCTTTAGTGGATCGTCATATATATAGGCACAACACAGTAAGTCTTTACCATCGGCTTTCTCTTTCCAACCACTAAAGTGCTCAAGAGAATTAATTGTTAAAAATGAACAATTAGTTCTCTATAAAATTGCACTTAAGCAATCTAAAGAAATTATGGAGTCCCATAATCTCTAATTATAAAATGAGGTAGGAGATATTCTTTTCAAACTGAAAAACTTAGAAAACTTGTCTCCTAAGTCTACCCACTGTGCACGCCCACCACAAGGAATTTTCCACGTGGTTCAAGCTACCCACAAGGAAATTCTCTTGTGATGTGCGCCACTTGAACCCATTGGCTTAGTCTCAGTTTGTTTCCTATTTTAGGATGAGAAACTATTAATTCGACATTATTTAGGATATTTTCAATTCAAATAATTTCAATTTAAATTAGAATAATATCATGACTAAAATTATCTGACTTAAATAATTATGACTACAAAATTAACCATTATTTAAATTCAGTTAGGATTTAAATTAATTATTTAAATTCAATGCTCAAATAATTAATTAATTAAAATCTCAAACTTAATTTGAATTACTATTTTCTTGAAATTAATTAAATAATTAATTTCTCAAAATAACTATGGAGTAGGTGCCACATGTAGCCTAGTTAAACCACACCTAGCACCAACAATCCAACTAGATTGTTGTGCACTCCAAGTTCAGACACAATATAGTTAAGATAAAACACCTCTTAGATTACCCATAATATTTTTTTTTTGCTCAGTTGGTAACTAAAGGTAGCGAGTGCCGGAGACCTAATGGATATATACTATCAAGCTGTTAGACATGTATGCCCTAAGGAGTAAAAATGTAATACGTTTTTGGAGACATTTTTATCAATAAAGAGTTTATTTATTCTTTATATACCAAATCTTGTCCTCTTTACGTTCATATTTATTGAATGTATGTTAAGCAAAAAATAGTTTGAGACTGTAGATCTAAACCTTTAAGAATTGGGCATATGATGGATAGATTATGCAAAAGACACGATTCTTAAGGTGACGGTCTAAATCATAAGATCCGCAATTGAGGGAATAAAGTTGAGTGCTTTATTCATGTAATGATTGTTATGTTGTCTATATCCCTATTAGGAGATGGTCTGTCTTGGCTATTGAAGGTAGATTTCTTGAATAGAAACATTGTCACATTATCATAGGCGATGATGTGTTGGATCGGGACATAAAGTGAATTGATTTAGATTAATAATTCTGTCTCTGCAAATCAATTCACTTTAGACAATCATTTGTATTGTATCTTAATCATAAGATGAATAGTGGGCCCGTTGTCTTGACTTGTGTCTTTTGATGTACCAAAAGATGACACCCACATTTTAATAGTGGTATGCATGATGGTACGTTGGAGGTATGACTCTTGATAGCGTAGACCTGTTATTCATAGATATGGAATCTATTGCTCCTCTTCAGGAGTAGTGATATCCTCTTATATATGTTATCTTGTAATTGAAAAATTAGAGCGCTCAACCATTTGGATATTTAGGTGTAACCAAATGGTATACCGTCTTTGGATTGTAAGTTTTTTGATGGTGAGATAATGGAACGTAAGATAAAAATAATCGGAAAGGTAAGACAGAATTTGTCCTTAAGCCAATTATGGATAATCCTATGGGGATATGATACACTATGATATGTCATGGAGACTTAGTTATACGGGCTTCGTAATTCTATATAGTTCGAGAGTGCAGCTCCAAGCTTTTAGTGGAGTAGCATTAGAGTTGATAATTATGAAATGTATATCTAGGATATTGAGTTTCATAATTATCGGGAACTTGAACTATATAGGTCCATTTAGTCCCCTTTGCTAGCTCACAAAATTCTGTAACGATGCGGTGTGCTTTTTCAATAATTGGTGACTTATGTTAGATTTATCAAATTGGCTAAAATTCAGAAGAATCAAATAATTCATGTCTGTTTATCGGTTGAATTAATTTTGTGATAAAACTAATTCAAGATAACCTTGTTGAATTATTAGGATTGGATAATTCTTGTCTGTTTATCAGTTGATTTAATTTTGAATAAATTAAATCAAGATAAATTTGTAGAATTATTAGAAATTCATTTATTTTCCTAGTGATTATCTAAATAAAGTTGTTTTAATTAGATAACTTTTCTATTGGGTTATTTGAATTAAAACTAAGACTTTATCCTACAGAATCTCGGGTGGAAAATAAAAAATTCGTTGAGATTTTCATCGACAGTTCGGCATGTTGATCTTCAAATTCGGCCTGCAGATGGGACAAGTTTGGCTTGCCGGTTAGACAGATCGGCTTGCTCATGTGCGATAAAAAGATCACATGTTTTAATGCGAATTTCATCAGATATTGATCAGAATTTGATTCTGATTCAAATTTTGAGGCATTATCTAATAAAGACTAACTCCTCGACCCAACCTCTATATAAAGGGAGTGAGTCTCATTATTATTTAGATTAATTCAAAGATTAAGAGTGATACTCTACTGGTGAGAATCTAAAAACTCCCTGAGAGCTCTTGTTCATAAATTATGAACACTAGCTTTGGGTTCTCTCAATTAGTTGGAAGGAGAGTAACCTGGAGGAAGAGTTGTACGTGTGAGCCCACACTCACTCCGATCATGGATAGAGAATAGCAAAGAAGGCCAGTTGGTTGAGGTCCTTCTAGAACGTTACTTCTCTTAACTAATTGTAGGAGCTTTTCGGCACACAAAGGTTAGTAAGATCTAGTTAATTTATGCATATAGCATGTTAAACTTATGTTTTAGAAAATACTATGACATAAAAATTTTAAAATCTCGCTGCGTACTATTTTTCTAACACAAGCTTCTATAATAATAAATTAAATAATCTAAAATTATTTATTAACTATAATCTTCGGTGCCATTCCACTACAGACCCAAAAGCCACATCCTTGATAGTATATAGATTTACGAGACTCTTATTTGTCTTATTTTATGGTCTCTTATTTTATGTGTGGCCTTGTAGGTTATCCATAGTAGACTTAAAGACAAGTTTTGTTTTACCTTCCTGACTATTTTGTTCCAAAGTTCTATTATTTAACTTATTTAGAAAATTTTCATTTGTAACATAAACAAATAGAATATTATCCAATTAACATATGTATCTAGATGACCAAGGGCTAGCCTTTTCCAATTTCCCAAATAATGTTTTTTGAAGGATAATATTAACTCTTATTGGGGAGCTATATATTCCGTATATGAGAATTATGCTCTCATCGAATACAGATCATGCCTCCAACATTCCGATAAGAAAAACCTTCGATCATTGGAATTCCTCCCTTTGGTATATTAAAAAACACAAGCTATAAAAATGGAGTCATAAACCCACTGTAGGATTAAGATCATACATAAATAATTATCAAAGTGAATTGATTTATTAAAAAAAATTATTAATAAATCAATTAGCACTTTAGGTCTAGTCCGATATATTTCCCTTGCTTAAGTGTAGTATATCAGTGTGTCTACCATGAAGCCTAGCTTGTCTAGATGACTAAGATAAACTACCTCCCCATTGGACGTATATCTTAATTACAACTTTATCAAGAATAAAGTTCTCATCTTTATCCTATAAGCTACAGGCTATAATTTTAGACTATTAATTTTATAGTCATATCTTTTTGCATATAAACCCCTACATGTATGCTTCAAGATTTAACTTAATAGTCATGGACATTTTGTTTACTTGCCATACAATCAATGATAAAAAAGTATTTAGTGCAATTTCGCTATTGAACATAAAAATATAGCATGTTTATTTATTAAAAATCAAATGTCTATTAAATACACCAATAGTATTCAATATTTACGACACGAATCTTAATAGTTGTCATTTAAATAACCTGCTTTTATATTTAAAAATTGTCAGGAGGATTTAGATACCTTATGTAATATGTTATTGCCCTATTTTTCTTCATTAACTTGTTAAAACCATTCAGTAGCATGTAAATATTTTGAGATTTTTAATCATGCAATTTATATGACATTTCTAGACATAACTCCTTCAAAATACTTTCAGACTTATAATATGGTTTGAAACTTGAGAGTTATTAATTTGTATGTTTTATCAGTTCATACACTTCAATACATTACAATGTTTACAAAGTTAAACTTTTGGGGTTACACTATATAATTTTTAAATGAAAGTTTTATATATCCATGAAAGGAGAATATATTAATGTTATTTTAATTTGTTTTAAACTTTTGGAAGACAAATGTATGTTTTTAAATAAAGGAATCATCTTTAAGCATGTTTATGTAAGATACATAATAATAAGAAAAGTCCAGTAATTACAATAGTTATGCAATTAACCTTATTTTTTAAGTAAAAAGCATACAATACATGATTTAAATGTTAGGTGTTACTAGTACTAGGACAAAATGATGATTCCATGATAGTTTGAAACTATTGTAGAAGGCTACCATGATGGTTGGACAACTGTCGTGGTATGATACTACATTCTATGACGGTTCACAGCCATTGTCGAATCCATCACATTTTGCGAGTTTTTCATGGGCGTGGAAGATACCATGACTTTTTTTTTTTGGCAAAAACTGTCATGTTAGCCCTTCATTTTATGATAGTTCTTTTAAAAAAAATTGTCATCCTAAGTTAAATTACCATGATGGTTATAAAGAAAAACCATTATGGTGTCGTTGTTAAAAAATAAATTGAATTTTTGGTTTCCCATGAGTGGTCAATCTCGTGTGGAATCAAATATTTACAATGCATTATGATTTACAACACAAATAAAAAAAGTTTCTAGCAACAACATTTAATCTATCTAATTAAAAAAAAATTGCCCACTCTAATTAAATTTTATCTATAACCATCACTTATATAATATTCCTTTCTTTGGAGCACGGATATTTCATTATCAATAAAAATTATGTCCAACATGTAACGTAAAATAAAAAAAAACCTTCAATATTGCATTGTTGTTTGGTACACTTGCAATGTTATATAATGTTTGCTCTCTTGGTCCTACTAATTTTTCAAAATGTAAAAAAATTAAGAATAATAATGTAATATATACCAAATCATGTTTTATAACAAAAATCGTGCTTATATGTTAGTAATTTTTACAAGGCAATTGCCACTTTCTCTAATAAATTTATGTTCACTCCTTGTAATTAATGAGGTAAATGCTAGGGGAAATGAAGCCGAAATGTTGAGCGCGGCCGTCGTGTTCACAACATCCTAACAAAACGCTACAATAAAAACAATGCACAAACTAATTTTCAATAACAACATAAGTCTACTTCATAAAAAGTAAGAATGAATAATATATCTATTACTTAAAGTATACAATTATACAGTTTGTATCAATTTTGTCAAAAGAAAAGAAATAATAAATGTCATCATACCTATCATAGATTGGCATATTATTGCCATTTATTGTTTCTAGTATCAGGCACTTTATCTGCATACCCTTCCACCTGAAAAATTGTGCATAAAAAGCCAATCGCCTCTTTTCATCAGGAATTTCAATAAAGTCAAAAAAAGGTAGGGGCTCATTTGCAACAGGTTGCTTATCCACAACGAGTTAGTTCTCATCACCTGACATTGCTCAATCTTAGGTTATGACTCTAGTTGTTTTCTATCTCCTTTCTCTTTCTATTGTTTCTTTCCCCTAGTATTTTCATCAAGAACATGGCTAGGAGTTCGACTCGTCTTAATGGTTGTGATTACTTTAATTAAGCTTTTTGGCCATACAGCATAGCCTTCGACTACTTCATCCATTTTTGTTGCCCTTGTCATTGGAAAAGGTATTTGTGTTTGATTTTAGGCATGATAATGTTAACTCGTATGTTTCCCAACTTTAAGAGTTTTTCGTGGACTGTGTTAGTTGGAAGGTGCTCCACCCACATCTTTCCAAATGCAACATGCATATAGCCATCATCAATCGGATCCGAGAGTGTAATGACGTTACTTACGTGGCCGTTATTTAATTATAAAATATTAGACTTAAGCATATCTTATCATAATTTCTTAGATTTAAAGAATATTTTTTAAAAAAACGTCATAAGTATTTAGAATTGATTCTTTAAAAAAATTTCTTAATTTAAAATAAATTGTTTTAAAACATTTCTAAATTAAATGTTATGAATTTTCTTGTTGAAACTTACATACATTTGTTGTAGTAACTGTTGTAACATATGAACTTTGGAATTATCTACACTAAGGCTATATGACTAAAATCTTAGTTTTAAAACATGCTTACGTAAAACTAGTTGAACATACATACATAATTCATTTTAAACATGCTACTGAACATTCATTACATAAGCGGTATCCATTCTCATTTACATTATTCATCCGTTGTTTACCATTGCCCTTCATGTGTGCTAATAGATTTCTTACCTACTGCATGAGCATAAATGAATAAGCTTTTGCTAAGCAAGTAGGAACTTACACTCATAAAAATAATTTAAAACATTTAATAAATTATGCATGAGTTGATTATGCTTTCTTATGAGCATATCTTTTCATACTTAATGGGCCCATGTGTTCATACCAGTTGCATGCATACTTGTGAGGTTAAGGTTCGCAAGGTTTCCCAACAACACTGAGATTATAAACTTAACCTAACCTAATGCTTCCTTGTAGGTGGAGTGGTTGGTACGGCACCCTTAACATATTTTGTTTTAGTTGTTTTACTTATCTTATTGAGTGCATACAATATGACATGTTGTTATATAACATCACATATCTTTATAATATGAACATATATAACTTCAAGTAAGTATGTTGTATAACTTAATAATGTATACACCACGCATGGTGCGTGGCATAATCATGGTATGACATAAACTAATACAGTATGTCATACCATATCACATCATAACATAACATAACGCATTATGACATAGCATGGCATTGCATAGCAAGACATAACATAGCATGGCACAATATGACATGGCGTGGCATAGAAAAACATATAAATTAATCATGCATTCCACATTATGCATAAAATGTATAAAAACATTTTAATCTAAAAATCATAATTTTCATGCTATATGGGAGATTCTTACTTAACCAGTTTCTAGAAAATAAAGTGTGCAACCTCATCGTATTCCTATCTACTTACACTAAAGAAAAACACCCGATGAGAGTATAAGCTTAACTTGTTTTATGCTAATTAATTTAGCATATTATAAAAAAGACAATTAAATCATTTCTTAAAAGATTTTTCCCTTGTCATAGGAATAACTAATCATTTAGGTAGTTAAAAGGATTAGTCAAATTTAAATTCTTATAACTTGGAATTTTAGTTTACATATTTTTCCTTAATTGTCTTTAATTGAATGCGATAGAGTTGATAGTTAAATGTTTAATTACATAATGAAATAATTTTCTTTTGGTAACTTAGCTTAATAATTTCTTATACTTCTTATGTTGGGATCATATTTATACAAAAACACCAATTTAAATATGAATAGTGATGTTAGGCCAATAAGCTCATATTTGATTACTATTCATTTGAGTAGGCCTAATGTGGCCCACTAACACTAAACGTGTTTTGCGGCATTCTAAACACTAAGCCGAGAGGGACTTCAATCCCAAAAAGACTTTTGACATGAACAGTAGTTGGGCCTGTAATTTGCCACTCTAATGGCATGCATTTTCATGAATCCTATTCAAGAAAAACCATTTGAAAAACCTTCATGGTTGTCTATGAAAAGTTGTAAAAATTTTGTGTCAAAAATCATATCTTAAAATAGACAACAAATTTAAAGAAATCATGAACTGTAAACTTGTAAACATTTCAACCTCCAAAATTCTCCGCTGGTTGTAAAACATAATTCTTCCATTAAACATGCATTTTTATTGAAAACTAGTACCATAGAGGCATTTTTACATTAGCTTCAAAAGTCACAGTCTATGTTAGAGATAACTTTCTTAAAAATTTTCATTACAAAAGTTTCTCATTTTGATCAGGTCTAAAACTTTTTTGTTTTTCAAAATCCAACTTTTTTGTCTTTAAGATATACATTTTCAGTGATTTTAGTAAACTTTACTGAATTAACAGTTTTTTTATAAAAGTTTGGAATGTTTTTAAAAATCTATTTCAAAGTCTATCTTAGAGGAAGAATTTTCATAAATTTTCTTCAAGTGCTTCATTTCATCAAGAGCTAAAATTTTATGTTTTGAATAATCGTGATTCAGAATTATCAGTGGTCATTTTTGCCAAAATAAAAATCTGCATTGTTTTCGATGCATATTCTGTGCATTTTTTTGAATCTATCTGTAACAATGTTTTAGAGGCAAAATCATTAATTTTTTTCTCTACGAAAGTTCTTCATCTTGTCGAGATCTAAAATTTTTATGTTTCATGAAAATTGAAATTTAACCTCTAAGACCATCTCCAATGCTATACCAAATTGATATGCCAATGACAAATTTAGCATTTGAGTGTAAAAAAACTCTCCAATGCAATACCACTTTTAATGTAAATTTGCTATATGCTAACTTTGTGGTAGATTTGCCATAAAGTTTAACATATTGTAAATTTGGCATTTGATTTCTATTGGTTGGCAGATTATTTTTTTGCTTTAATAATTACTTGGCTTTTTTGCTTTAATAATTACAACATTATTATTTTTTAATTATTTTAATATTAATGTTTTACTTTTACAAGTTTCAAGATTTAATAATTATAACAAAAGACAAATATAGTATTTTAAATAGCATTATGCATTGGAGCTGGTCTAAAATAAAATGATATTATTTGTTGGTAAATATAATATATTTGTTGTATCATTCTAAAATAAAATGATACAACAAATATATTTTTTTTACACTTTTTGGTGGTAAACATAATATTGGCATTGGCATTTACATTGGAAATGGTTTAAAATTCTCGTTTTTGTCAATACAACAGCAGCCCCCAATTAGAACAGTTTTTGGAGCAGTTTTTAAAAACAATCCGAGTCTTAGAGTTAAAATCACTGGAAACTTGATAATGAGAATTTGTTCAGAATGTCAAGATCTTGAAGTTATGTGCTCATGAAAACTCCAAAAACCAACCCTTAAAGGGCCTGAATTTAAGCTTAAAAAGTGCAAGAAGGTTTTTTTGTCCAAAGTATAACTACAACCTAAACTTTAACATACTTAGACTTAGATAAACTTAAACAAATACAACATACATTTACAACACCACATCAAATATTAAATAAGAGCTTATTTACATACAATAGTCAACACAACTATAATAAATCAAACTTAGAAGAAAAAAGGTAAAAGGATTAGTTTTATACCCTAAAGACACACTCTTAAGTGCTCCTTCTTGTCCTTCTTCTCCATCTTGATTTTGGCTAATACTTTTGTATGTGTGAGAATGGAAAAAATTTTGAGAGAAAGGGACTGAGAGAGAGTCAGTTTTGTCTTGACAAAAACAGGAAGGAGGAGCCAAAATTGAGCTCTTAAAGTGAGTGGTCCTATTTATAAGTAAAGGAGCTAAATATGGTTTAATTTCTATTAGTTTCTCATCACTTGATTAAGTGGATTTCAAGAACACTTAATTGAGACAAAACTTAAACTAAAAATGCTTAAGTGTAACTAGCCTTAGTTTTTCACTATTCTAAGGGTTGATTCGTGTTCCTTTTTTATCCTGCTTTACTCATAAGCCTCCTATGATTTAAGGAAGTAGATAACATCTTGACTAGTTGGAAGAACTAGCTAATAGATAGGAACGTTTTGGTTCCCGTCAGTCCTCTAACTTTGCTTATTCATAGTCCAAAACTAATGTTTGATTAATTGGTACCAATGTTAATATTAATAGAATTAGACTATTTTTAATCTTAAAATTATTTCTAGACTGCTCAAAACACCTAAACTTGACTTTTCTTACACTTGCCTTGAAAATGATAGTGTTTAACAGTGTCAATTCTCAAACTTGGATAGTAGTTTTTTTTTACTGAAAATGCAACTTGCGTAATTAGATTCTACCTAATAAGCAATTAAGGATATTTAGAGTGTTTCTCTAACTACTGTTAATATCTTATTGTACTTGAAATTCTTATATATTAAATTCTCAAGTTAATTTATGGTTTTAATTTTTTCCTCTGTCTTAAATCGTGATGTAAAATCATCAACCGAATAATTTTCCTCAAAAGAGTTATAAAATATAGCTTTAATATGTAATATAGAATTTTAGAATCTAGCTTTAATATGTAATATAAAATCTTAGAATTTATATATTAATTTCATAAATCTTTCAATCATAAAACATAACATGGATCTTTCCAGGAAAATTCCCGACTTCATTACTTAAATGTCAACATTTAATTCTACGATTGTCCTTAGGCATCGCTAAGATTGTCTAAGAGCGTTGCACTTGTAACGTTAAATCCTTTAAGTTTACTAACATAAAACTCTTCATATTGGAATGAGAGCTACTTAATGTCTCTTAATTGCACTAAATTAAAGCGTCTATCTTTATACTACTAATGCAATACTATACTTGAAATTCTCATCTATTGAATTTTAGAGTCTTGCTGATGAACTATATTCATCCGAATTTTGAGATGAAACGTTTTCTAATCTTGAACTGATTTCTAATAACATCTCATAACACTTAACAAGATGTGTACTATCAAATTTACTCTAATTATAGAATTTTAGCTAAAATTCTATGAATCTTTTCATACAATAAGTGTTTGGGTTTTCAAGAAAACCTTTAACTTAAATACTTGAATTTTTTTTGGATATAACTGATCGAGTGCTTAATTATTAGGCCGAAATTTTGCTCGAACTGTTAAAAATGTATTGACTTGTCTCATGTCAGCCTTTTTCTTAAGCTTTTGCACTATTTTATAATTGTTCATCTTATTATGTACTATCACTTATTACGTACTATCTTGGTGTCTGAAAAATCTTACGTAGTGAAATTTTAAAAATTTTATACCAGAGTATTTTCTAAAACACAAGTTTAATACGCTATATGCATAAATTAACCAGATCTTACTAACCTTGTATGCCGAAGAAGCTCCACAATCAATAAAGAGAAAAGACATTGTAGAAGGACCTCAACCAACTAGCCTTCTTTGCTATTCTTTATTCACGACCAGTATATGTGTGGGCACACTCGTACAGCTCTTCCACAGGTGGCTCTCCTTCGAACCAATCGAGAAATACCTAAAGCTATAGTTTGTGATTTGTGAACAATAGCTCTTTGGGGAGTTTCAGAGTCTCATTGGCATACTACTCACTCTAGATTTCTTAACTAATCTAAGTAACAATGAGTCTCACTCCCCTATTTATAGAGGTTGGGGCTAGTCCTTATCAGATAAGTCTACAAAAATTTGAATCATAATCAATATTAGATAAGAAATTGCGTCTTAAAATGTGTGATCATAAATCGTTTAGTCGGCAGGCCAAGCTGGTAGATCAGCCTGTTGAACTTTCTCCATCGGCAGGCCAAACTTAAACTTATGATTTTTGATCCCTACGAATCTTTATTTCGTACCCAAGATTCTAGGGATAGAGCCTCAATTTTAATTTAAATAACCCAATAGAAAAGTTATCTAATTAAAACAGTCATATCTAGGTAATCTTTAAGAAAATAAATATTCTCGATAATTCAACAAGTTTATTTTGAATTAATTTTAATAAAATTAATCCATCCAATAAACAAACATGAATTATCTGGTCCTGTCGAATTTTTAGCCAATTTGATAATTTATTTTGAATTAATCTGATAATTGAAAAAGCACACCATATCGTTATAGGATTCTTATGAGCTAGCAAAGGGGACCTGTTGGACCTATATAGTTTAAGCTCCCGATAATTATGAAACCCAATATTCCTGACATACATTTTATAATTATCAACTCCAACGCTACTCCACTAAAAGTTCAAAGCTGCACTCTCGAACTATATAGAATTACGAAGCCCATATAGGTAAGTCTCCATGACATATCATAACGTATCGTATCTCTATAGGATTATCCATAACTAGCTTAAAGATAAATTCTATCTTACATTCCCAATTACTTTTATCTTACGTTCTATTATCTTACTACAGGAAAACTTACCACCCAAAGACACTATACCATTTGGTTACACCTATGTATCCAAATGGTTGAGTGCTCTAGTTTTTTCAATTACAAGATAATGCATATAAGAGGATATCATCTACCTCTAAAGAGGAGCTATCAATTCCATTTCTATGAATAGCGGGTCTACGCTATCAAGAGTCATGCCTTTAACATACCGACATGCATACCAACATAAAATGTGGATGTCACCCTTTGGAACATCATAAGACATAAGTCAATACAACAGGCCCACTATTCATCTCAGGAATAAGATACAATACATATGATTGCCTAAAGTAAATTGATTTGCCAAGACAAAATTATTAATCTAAATCAATTCACTTTATGTCCTGATCTAACACATCGTCACCTATGATAATGTGCCAATGAGTCTATTCACGGAATCCACCTCCAATGGCCAAGACAAACTGTCTCCCATTAGGGATATAGACTACATAACAGTCTTTGCATGAATAAGGTGCCCAAATTTATTCCCTCGATTGCGGATCTTATGATTTAGACCATCACCTTTAGAATCAAGTCTTTTACATAATCTGTCCATCATATGCCTAATTCTAAAGGTTTAGACCAACAGTCTCAAACTTTAGTTTGCTTATCATACATTCAACAAATATGAATGTAAAGAGGACAAGATTTGGTATATAAATAATAACAAAAATGCTTATTGATAAAAATGTCTTCAAAAACATATTACATTTTCACTCCTTAGGGCATACATGTCTAACACTTGGTTTATTGTGAAACCTATTAGCTAAAGGCTTACGGTTATTTCTAAACTGGCTTGACATGCATATTATGACTATGCTTATCATATTGTTTCTGCTCTGGACAATCTAACAGGAACTTAAGCTTATAGGTTCTAAACTCTTACTTTCATATGAACTTAATGGTGTAGTTATGAAAAAATATTTAATTAATTATACTTATTAATTACAAGATTTTTCTAGACAATATAGCGAGAAAGAGTTTGCAATCTTAATATTCATCGGGCTCTCCATCATGAGTTGACACTGTAGCTTATTTTTCATTAACAATACAGCTAGCCTTAAAGTTGTTGTGTTGATTAATGGTCCGTATGACATTCTTGCTTTCGTATGAACTTAATGGTGTAGTTATGGAAAAATATTTAATTAATTATACTTATTAATTACAGGATTTTTCCAGACAATATAGAGAGAAAGAGTTTGCAATCTTAATATTCATCAGGCTCTCCATCATGAGCTGACACTGCAACTTATTTTTCATTAACAATACAGCTAGCCTTAAAGTTGTTGTGTTGATTAATGGTCAGTATGACATTCTCCTCATCTATTTGTACAACACTTTGCTATGCACATAGAGTATTCACAATGCTCTCCAATTGTTCAATTTAACATTAAAGATCCAATACTTGAGGATTAATTGTCAAGCTTGGTTGAGCATCGAAGTATTGAGTCTTCTCGATAAATTTAGATTGGCCACGAAGGCATCTTAATTGTTCAAGTTTTACCAATGCCTTGGTCAATACATCATTGTTACCGATGGATTCGAAGGTTCTTTGAGATTGTTGCTTCTTGCATTCATCCTATAAAAGAATAACAAGCTTGTACTTAATACATTTTAGAAATTATAGGACTATAAATTGAGAATTTGAACTTAATAAACTTACTATCAAATCACCAATTGGTGCAAATGATGGATTCTTGAATTATCCATCAGGACTTTGATGTATTTTGATTTACATCTTGTCTCTTAGTGGTTGCTCTCTACTCTCTAAAGAATTTCAAAGATCAAGAAATCATTAAGAATAGAATCACTATACATGTAATAAGAGAAAGATATCAAGATTTTTCTTAAGGTTTCTACATTGGACTTTGCCTCTCCTTGATGAGTATTTGTTTTATTTTAGTTCACTTCCACATTCTGATAGTTGTTGGAATTCTTTGGAACGTCAATACTCCATAAATTTCATTTAATCATCCTCAAATATAAAGGGTAGTTGGTTCCTACTTTAGGAGATCCAATTACTTAATTTAACTCACTACTTGCTTTTCAATTAGCCTTTTTCATCAAGGTAATTTCTATTCTTTGTCCCTTTGCCCTCTTTTTATGGAGCCTTTTCATTAAAGTTGCTCTTCATGAATTCAAGATTAAATGAGGTTTTTCATTAGGGTTTTCTCTAAGTTATTCTCTATCCATGACGAGATGAAAACATATTCTTTTCATTCCTTTTTCGTGACATTTCTATCAAATCTAAAGTTGCTCCTCTCCATTAAAAAAAAAAAAACACAACAATCATATATTCATAACAAGTCAATGTACAAATGCTAATATTAACCACAAAAATAATCAAAACAAATCTAAAATTTAAACATAAGCCAATCCACGAATAATTATCATCATGAATCCAAACAACACATGTCCTTGTAACATAAAACTTAAAAATAAAACTTACATATTACTTAAGGGTGTTTAGTAGGGTGGCTAAAACCATTGGTTTAAACTACTTTTACTATAGCATGTGAGAGCTTTACACTTAGTGATTTTTTTATTGTTACTATAGCATGTGAGAGCTTTACACTATTTATGACTGAGAAAGTGGTCCAAACCACTTTTGCCAAACACATTGTAAGTTAAAAAAAATAATAAATAAAAAGTAAAACCAACCTAGTAACATACCAAGAAACAGAACTAAATAACTAAGACAATTTTCACAAAATAGCAACATAAAATAATTAAGGATAAATAATTATCATCACATTATCTAAATTGTGATGATAATAATCTTACCTAAATCATCAATATCTAAAAAACTAAACAACTAAAATCCAAAATTAAATAATAAATAGAAACTAAATAACTAAGAAATATAAAACCAAAACAACAATAAAAAGGAAACCCTAAAAAACTAAATAACAAATAAGTAAACTAAAACTAAATAAAAACTATCACTTTTTCTTCTTTTTCTACTTTGGTTCCTCAACACATGTCCATTCAACATTTAAATGAAATTAGTAGGACATATCATCATCAAAATCATCAATCTCTTATATTGGTGGCACTATGTGAAGGATGAGATGTGAGCGTAATCTTCCTCAACTTCTTCACCATGAAAAACTACTTTTGGCTTTATCGACACGACTAATGCCAACTCCAAATCTTCAAGGTCTCTTACATAAAAAACATAGATTAATTGTGATGTTATAATTAAGGGATCATTTTTGTATCCCAATCGCTTAAAGTCTACCACTCTGAAGCTGTCATTATCATTCCTGACGTAGTTATTGATAGCCCACTCGCACTTTAAAAATGCTATTCACAATTTGCAACAAACAAGTTCTCAAATATCTTTAACAAAACCAAAGTAGTTCATGGTCTTATCTATCGGATTCTTATCAATTATGGAGGAAATATGCAAGCGTCAATGGTAAGTGCTTAATTAGAACTAGTTTTTGATCAAATTTTCCTATGTTTCCTAGATTTATCTTCAGTATTTTGTGTTTTATTTATGTTATTTGTGTTTTGTAGGTGTCCCATGTAACGACCCTCACTACGTGGCCGCTACTTAGCTTCTTAAACATACTTTTAATTAAAGCTCTAAATTTTACAAGACATTTTTTTAAATCCTTTAAAGTTGACTTTACTAATTCTATTTTAAAACTATTTTTACCCCCCCTTTTTTTTTGCCATGACTAATTAATTACTAACATTGTAGTAATTTCAAAACATATATATAGTAACGAAAATTTGAAGTTATATATAAGGCTCATGAGTCATAGTCATCAAAATAGTCATCAAAGCAATCATCAAAATAGTCATCAATATAGTTATCAAAATATCAAAACATAAGCGAAAATCTAAGCGTGTGGCATCCATTTCCCATATCTCCACTCTGATCATCTGCCACTTCACAACCATCCATTAGGCGTTACTGACAGGTGGTTTACCTACAGTATGAATATTCTTGGATGAGCTTTTACTCAGCAAGTAGGAATAGTAAACTCGCAAAATGTTTATAGCATCATCCAATCATTTAAATGCATGTATTGGCTAAAAATGCATGAACCGTATTATGCTCAGTTATGAACTTGTCTTATTATTAATTAGGCCCAAGTAGTCATACCGATTGCACGTGATCAACAGGATGTTAGGGTTTGCAAGGTCCCAACAACACCGTGACCAATTATACTTTATTACTTTTGTTTTAAACATTGAAGCCTCCCTGTGAGTTGAGAGGTTGGTACGACTTTCTTGGTTAATTCTTCATTAAAGTTTCACTAGTTGTTGTACTGAACATGAAATATGACATGGCTTATCATACTTAAAGCTTAACATGCTTGCAACATATTGAAAACCTTTATTTTTAAACTATTCATACTGTAGGCGGGATTTCTACTTACTTGTATTAGTGAATTAGACTCCCCTATCAATTTTGAGTTCCTATTTCTCTACTGAATAAATCTGTACAAACACCCATTACAAGTGTGTCAGAATTTCCTTTTTTAGGCTATTAAATTTTAGCATAGCCATAAGAATTTGATCATTTTGTTAGATCGTAAATTCCTTTATCAACTGGTCATGAGTTTCATCATTTCTATTACAAGGATTAATTTTTATTAAGTCCTCATAATATTCAAACATTTCCTTAATTGCCATTTGTTCGTATCTAAGCCAATAATTAGTTAACTTCAAAACAATTAATTAATTATCTATCATCGTTTAAACTGGGACGCTTTAATCCACTAAATTAGTCACCCTTGAATTCATGATTCTTATTTTAAGTCCTAATTGGGCTTGGTTTTAAATTCGTTTTATGGGCTCGCAATTGATTTTTTTAAGTCCATAAGCCTAAAAATGACATTATAACGTCTTATAGATTCTACCGATAGACTATGTATTGAGCAGCATTTTAGACTAAAAAGGGCATCAGACCCATACCTAACATCATGGTATTAAAGCTTAATCATACCAAGTTTTCATGCTAACAAAATTAATGTTCAATTGAAAATCATTAAAGTTCATCCTTGAAATTCTTACCTATTTAGCTTGAAATTTCAAATAAAAATTGCTCTATAAAATAAGGCTCAAAATTGTTCACCTTTCAAAAGTATTGTAAGAAAGAAGAGAAAAGTGAAAAAAAAGCTCTTTATTTATAGACTTAGCTAAATTAACCCATAAGTGGCTTTGATTAAAAAAAATAATAATCTCCCCCTTATTGTGGCACTTTTTTTAGGAGTGAGTGGAGTGTTAGGTTGAACTTCATCAATTGTAAAAGACAACTATCACTAGGTGAAGCTTGATTTAAGGGTACTTTGTGCATTTCTTGCAAGTATCCCTTAAGCATAAAAATTTCATACTATTAGCAGTAATTAACTTAGTTGATAGGAGATTTTATTATTTGACTAATCCTCTCCCATTTTTTTCAAATACTGTGACACGCTAATCAAGTATGAACCGACATTGATCAAAGTTTAATTTTGTATTGTTTTTTACCGCATTAAGCCTAAAAATTATATTTTAGACAATAAAAAATGTGAACTTGACCTTTTTAGTGTTTGGGCTCAATAATGACATAGTTTTTAACAGCGTTACTATATGAGCTTGTATAGTATTTTTTGTTGATACAGTTACTCGCTTAACTCTATTTTCAAATTAATCAACAATTAAAGATCTAATTTCAATTAGAGAATTTCTTGGTATACTGCTAACATAGTACTAATCTAGAAATTCTGATAATTAAATTTCTCGAGTTCTTTATAGATATATTTCTCCCACGTTAGTTGCAGTGAAATTTATCAATTTCTTTATTAAATTACAATGGTTAATTAATTAACTATAGAGTCTTTTATAGAATTTTTGGAACAGTCATATGTTAATTACATAAATTCTTCAATCACACGTTTCATACACAATGTTTCCAGGAAAATCCTTAATTTAAATAGGTAAATTATGTTATTTAATTCTTGGATTTTCTTGATCATTACAATCTACTCCCTTTAAGAATTTTTGTCTTGAAAATTAGAATAACTCGGGGTAGTTTTTCCTTGTATCTTCTTCGCGTTTCCAAGTAGCTTCCTCAAAGTTGTGATTCTGCCACAAAACCTTCACTAGTGGTATCAACTTATTCCTTAAGGCTTTCTCCTCACAAGCCAAAATTTGAACTGGTTTTTCTTCATATGATAAGTCTGCATTAACTTCAATCGATTCCTAGTGTAGCACATGCGATGGATCGGGTATGTACTTCTTTAACATTGACATGTGGAAAATGTTGTGTGCAGAAGCAAGCTCTATCAGCAAAGCGAGTCTGTATGCGACTTTACCAATCCTTTCTAGGATCTTGAAGGGTCCTATTTATCTTGGACTGAGCTTCCCTCTTTTTCCAAACCTCATCACCCCTTTCATTGGTGTGACTTTTAGGAAAACAAAGTCTCCTACTTGAAATTCTAGGGGCCTACGATGCTTGTCCACATAGCTCTTCTGTCTGCTGTGGGCTATCTCTAGTCTTTCCCTGATTCGTTTCACATCCTCCATGGTTTTTTTAATGAATTTCGTGGTCTCTAGATGTTTCTCCCTAGGTTCATGCCAGTGGATTAGGGATCTACACCTTCTTCCATAAAGAGCTTCGAAAGGCACTATGCCTATTGACACATGGTAACTATTGTTGTAGAAGAAGTTGATTAAGGATAACTTCCTGTCCCAGTTTCCCTTAAAATCTAGCACACAAGCTCTTAGCATGTCTTCTAGAGTTTGAACGGTCCTCTCAGACTAGCCATCGGTTTGTGGGTGAAACATAGTGCTAAATATTAGCTTGGAGCCCATTGCTTCTTGTACGCTTTTTTAGAATCTCGAGGTAAATCGACTGTCTCTATCAGAGATGATAGATTTTGGAACTCCATGCACTGTCACCACATTTGATAGATACAATTTCACTAACTGCTCAACAAAATAACTAAGTTTAATTGGTAAAAAGTGCATGGACTTAGTTAGTCGGTTGACAATTACCCAGATTACATAATTGCCATTGGAGATCCTAGGCAACCTAACTACAAAATCCATCATTTTTTGCTCCCATTTCCATTCTAGAATGTCGATCGTCTATAATTCCTTTGTTGGACGCTAATGTTCCGCCTTTACTTTTTGACAAGTAAGGCACCTTGATACAAATTCTACAACATCTTTCTTCATTCTAGTCCACCAAAAGTTATATTTTAAATTCATATACATCTTGGTTCCTCTTGGATGCACAGAGTAGGGGGTTTCATGTGCTTCTGAAAGGATTTGTTTCTTCATTTCTTCATCATCGGGTATGCATATCCTACCTTTGTGATGAAGTATGTCATCCTTTGAAAGGCTAAACTCGATTTCCTTTCCTTTTAGAACCTCTTCATGTATTTTAACCAAGGCTGGGTCAAGTTCTTGACTGCCTTTCATGTGCTTGAGGATGGTGGGCTAGAGCATTAATGCTGAGAATTTTTTTGAAATCATCTCGATTCCAAGTTCATTGATATCTTTCTGCAAATGCAGGGATAGAAAACTTATTGCCATGAGTGTTGCTGTAGATTTTTGACTTAGTGCATTAGCCACTTAATTGGCTTTCCTGGGATGGTAAAGGATTTCGCAGTCATAATCCTTCACTAGCTCCAACCATCTTTGTTGCCTCGTGTTTAACTCTTTCTGTGTGAAGATGTATTTGAGACCTTGATGGTCAATGTAGATTTCACATTTTGCTCCATACAAGTAGTGCTGCCATATGTTCAATGTGAAAGCTACCACTGTGAGCTCTAAATCATGCATCGGGTAGTTTCTTTCATGGTCCTTGAGTTGTCATGAGGTGTAGGTGACTACTTTTCCTCCTCGCATAAGGACAGCTCCTAACCCAAGTTTGGAATCATCACTGTAAATTATGAAATTCCCTTCTTCAACATTAGGAATTGTCAACACTAGAGCACTCATGAGCCTCCTTTTCAACTCCCTGAAACGTTCTTCACACTTATCAATCCACTCGTACTTCTTCCCTTTTCATGTAAGTGCCATGAGCGGTGCCGTTAGCTTCAAAAATCGTTTGACAAAACATCGATAATACCCTGCCAATATGAGGAAATGGCATATCTTTGTCACACTTTTTGGGCTCAGCATTGACTCACTACTTTAATCTTTGCAGGATCCACCACAACTCCTTCCTTAGATACCACATGTCCTAAAAATTATACTTTTTCTAGCCAGAATTTGCACTTCAAGAATTCGGCATACAGTTGATTTTCCTTCAAAATCTGTAGTGTAATTTTTAAGTGATCCCTGTGTTCTTCTTTTGTCTTGGAGTAGATCAGGATATCATCTATGAAAACGATGATGAACTTGTCTAGTTAGTCCTTGAACACTTTGTTCATCAAATCCACGAATGCCGCGGGAGCATTGGTCAAACCAAATGGCATCATGAGGAACTCGTAGTGTTTGTTATGTGTCCTAAAAGCTGTCTTCAGCACATCATTTTCCTTGATCCGAAGCTGGTAGTATCCAAAACACAGGTAGATTTTTCAAAAATAGGCAACTCCCTTTTGTTGATCAAATAGATCATCGATTCATGATAGTGGGTATTTGTTCTTGATCGTGATTTTGTTCAACTCCTAGTACTCAATGCACATCCTTAGGGTACCATCTTTCTTTTTCATGAACAAGACTAGTGCTCCCCATGGTGGGTAGCTTGGGGGAATGAAGCCCTTGTCTAGTAGCTCCTGTAGCTTTTTAAGTTCCACTAGGGCCATTCAATAGGGCACCTTCAAAATTGGTGCTGATCTAGGCATCAATTCAATTTCAAATGAAATCTCTCATTCTGGCGGTAGCCCTGGCAATTCCTCTGGAAAGATTTCTACGAAGTTCCTAACCACTAAAACGTCTTCTGGTCCTGATTTACTCTCCTTGGATTTATCTACAGGTTGGCTAGGTATCCATAGCATCCACTAGCCAACAACCTACTTGCTTTCATAGCAGATATCATTGGTACCGATTGCTTTTATGGTGCTCCCATGTAGGTAAATTCTTCCTCCTCAATAGGCTTGAATGTGACCTTATGACGCTGACAATTGATGACTGCATTGTATTTTCCTAAGAAGTCCATGCTGAGATAATATTGTAATCATTCATATCGATGATCATCAAGTTTACGAATAGTTCTCATTCATAAATAATTACCGATACATTTTGTAGCCAATAACTTGACATCAACCTTTCCCTAGAGGGTAAAGCAATCGTAATTGGTTGGTTGATTCTTTCACCACCCCTATCTAGATGCTTGGAAAATTTTGTTGACACAATTGAATGTGTTGCTCTAGAATCAAACAAAGCATATGCACTCTGATTGGCTACAGCAAGTTGACCTGTCACCACGGTGGAGGTTCCAGCTTCTACATCATTTCTGGCGTAGGCATGAATGGGAGCTTGCAGTTTTGGAGCTTCCAATATTCTGTGAAAGATTAATGGCCCTTCAATCCTTGCCAGGACTGCATGTAGTTGGTTTGTTGGGGCACTGTATTGGTTTAGCCTCGATTGGTTTTGAGGGTTTGAATAACATTATTTAGCATAGTGTCCCTCCTTGCCACAAATGTAACAGCAGTTTGTTCTTACTCTACATTCTCCTGGATGCCTGTTTTCGCACTTAGAACAGGTAGGGTTACTATTGTTACCATTCCTAGTGTGGTTTCTTTTCTATGGCTGTCCTTTCTAGTTGCCCTAGTTGGGGTTGCCCTTTCTCTCGTTATTACTATGCTACCCATGTTGCTTGTTACCCTAGCCGTGGGTATTGCCATGATTCTTTTGCTGAGATTCAGGATTCTACTTTGTCTTGGCCTTCTCCTCTTTCTTGGCCTTCAAAAACTTGGCTCTCTCTTCTCTGTTGTGGGTTACCTAATAATCAGCGTGGACTGCTCAACAGATGTAATCCTCTACAGCCTTGAGGGGTTCACTCCCACTACTGACTACCATAGTAATATTGAACCCATAAATCTTCATCATCCTCCTTATTTCATCCCTCTCATTGCTTACCATGTGAGGGAAAAGTCGGGCTACTTGTTTGAACTTTCGTATAGCATCTTTTACTAACATATTACCATAATAAAAGTTATGGAACTCATCCTTTTAGGTGGCCATGGTGTCCGTACTGAAAAACATCTCATGAAACTCATCAACGAGATCTTGCCAAGTCATCTCGTTAACATCTCTCCTCAGTTCTACACTTTGCTGCCAATGACGGCTTCCTTTTTCAACACATAATAGGCACACAGGACCTTCTCTTGATCATTCAATCTGATAAAGTTCAGCACCACCTGAACATCAGTGAGCCAATTGTCCGCCTCTATGGGGTCGATGGAACCATCAAACTTTGGGGGCTTCAAACGTCAAAACCTCTCTAGTACCGTGTCCCATCGCATGGTGGCTATTTGCAAATATCCTTGTCCTCTAACTAACTCAAGTTCCAATGGGTGATTGAGTATTTCTAGATTATTTGATTCCTCAACATCTAGAGGATCTTCTGGGGCTGGTGGAATCTCTTGGTTGATATGTCCCTCCGCTGCTAAAGGGTTCTATGGAGGAGGCAGATTCTCTTTGTTTGGTACTCCTCTGCCTGGAGGTGCTTGGTTTTGTTGCTCTAACTACTCGCATAATGCATTCATCTCTTGCTATGGGACTAGTAGTTGTTGCCTCATCTCGACAATTTGTGCCATCATGTCATTTTCTTGTAGCCATCAAGCCGCTTAAGCTCGTGGTCTACCCATGGTCCTATTGTAAATGAATAAAACTATGAAATTTCTATATTTACATGGATAGGTTCATACTTACATCATCATGAAACATTACTCATTATAACAATGTTAAAACATCTTATCATAATACCCATCTCGTGATTTCATGTAAACATAAACTTTCAATCATAACCTTCAGGAGTGTGAATCACTTCTTGTAGCATCATGCATATTCATTCATATATTAGTAAGAGTTTATATACATCATTACTGGTTGGGAGTAGACTAACACTTCCCTAGTTCATCAAAAACAAAATATATCCTAATAAGAGTGGCCTACTACTTCTCATAATACATCAAAGGTCATGGTAACATTTAGTGAGAGTGGCTACCACTTCTCACCATACATCTAAATAAAGTAACAAAAGAGGTCATGTACAAAATAACAAACTAATAGTAAAAATCTCTATCCATCAGATGACATCCCTGACTCTACATCTGGCTCATCCTCCATGAACTCATCATCCTCAAAAAATTCATCTTTGGGGGGGTCTTCTTCTTCGGTAAACTCGTCGTCACTGGCTCTAATGATATGCTTAAGTAAGGGTTGATCATTTATACCATCAAGGTATGCTCTGGGTATATACTTAGGACCATCAACATCGCTGTCATCGTCGTGTGCTCCTGGCACATACTCATAATTGGGGAGCTCATCATCATCATCGTTAGGACGTTCCTAAGCTACACCCTGAACTTTTTGTGCAGCTACCACATTAGCTTGGTACTATTGCTGCTCTCCTCATACGATCTCTGTCAGAAGTGTTGGATGCTCTAATATTGTCCATGATATGGCACCCGTTCTCGTATCTTGGGAGTACACCTCTCAAAGCAAGGGCTTGAATCTTTGATGCTAGAATAATGTGTGGAATGTCAGGCAACATGGCGTCTCTAAACCTCTGGTAGTAATGTGCCATAGACCCTCCCTCATATGCATCCCAGATGTCTGCTAGGGCCTCATAGCATCTTAAGTGCATGTCATCTCATATAAGAGGATTCCTAGGCTCCTTAGGTATTAGATCAATACCAACTTGTACTATCCCATATTCAACTCTCACTTGGTCCTTGAACCCATTCTAGTCTCAACGTTGGTGCTCAGCTCTCAACCCAAGCCTCCAATCTAAAGTAGGGCCTCTTAATCTTGCGATAGCTAAGGAGACTCGTAGCCACTCTTCAATATGGCATAGGGCAAATATCTCATCTAAGTCATTGATCCACTCAGTAAATAGGTGTGGTCGACTGATCCCTACGGAGGAACCTGGCACCATATCCTAGAAGGCGACTGCTACTGTACGATCAGCATCAATTTGGCATGGATCTACTGGTTCAGCCATGGTCTACTCTAAAATGTTAATAAATTAAATTTAACATTAAAAATTATAGCTTAATAGCACAAATAAATCCTAACTTACTTGGATTGTGGCTCAATAGACACGTGACAATGTGGAGTAGGATGGCAGAATATCCGCTTTGATACCAACTATAACGACCCTCACTACATGGCCACTACTTAGCTTCTTAAACATACTTTTAATCGAACTCTAAATTTTGCAAAACATTTTTTTTTAATCCTTTAAAAGTTGAATTTACTAATTCAATTTTAAAACTATTTTTACCCCTTTTTTTTTTTTGCAACAACTAATTAATTAGTAACATAGTAGTAATTTCAAAACATATATATGGTAATGAAATTTTAAAGTTATATGCAAGGCTCATGAGTCATAGCGATCAAAAAGTCATCAAAATCATCATCAAAACATAAGTGAAAATCTAAGCGCGTGGCACACATTTCCCATATCTCCCTCTGATTGTCCGTCTCTTCACCACCATCCATTAGGCGTTACTGATAGGTTGTTTACCTATAGTATGAATATTCTTAGATGAGCTTTCACTTTGCAAGTAGAAATAGTAAACTTGCAAAATGTTTAAAGCATCATGTAATCATTTAAATGCATGTATTGGCTAAAAATGCATGAACTGCATTATACTCAGTTATGAACTTGTCTCATTATTAATCGGGCCTGAGTACTCATACTGGTTGCTTGTGATTATAATTTATTACTTTTGCTTTTTAAACATGGAGCCTCCTCATGGGTTGAGAGGTTGGTACGACTCTCTTGGTTAAGCCTTCATTAAAGTTTCACTAGTTATTTTAGTGAACATGAAATATGATATGGCATATCATACTTAAATCTTATGCTTGCAACATATTGAAAACCTTCATTTTTAAACTATTCGTACTATAGGCGAGATTCCTACTTACCTGTATCAGTGAAGTAGACTCCCCTATCAATTCTAAGTTCCTATTTCTCTATTGAATAAATCTGTACAAACACCCATTATGAGTGTATAAGAAATTCTGATTCTAGGCTACTAAATTTTAGCATAGCCATAAGAATTCAATCATTTTGTTAGATCGCAAATTCCTTTATCAACTAGTCATGAGTTTTAGCATTTCTATTGCAAGGATTAATTTTTACTAAATCCTCATGATATTCAAACTTTTCCTTAATTGCCATTTGTTCGTATCCAAGCTGGTAATTAATTATTTTCAAAACAATTAATTGATTATCTATCGTCGCTTAAACCGTGAGGCTTTAATCCACTAAATTAGTCACTCTTGAATTCATGATTCTTATCTTAAGCCCTAATCGGGCTTGTTTTTAAATTCATTACATGGGCTCGCAATTGATTTTTTTAAAGTCCATAAGCCTAAAAATGACATTATAACGTCTTATAGATTCTACCGATAGACTATGTATCGAGCGGCATTTTAGACTAAATAGGTGTTAGACCCATGCCTAACATCATGATATTAAAGCTTTATCGTACTGGGTTTTCATGCTAACAAAATTAATGTTCAATTGAAAATGATTAAAGTTTATCCTTGAAATTCTTACCTGTTTAACTTGGAATTTCAAATAACAATAGCTCTATAAAATAATGCCCGAAATTATTAACCCACTAAATCTTGGACCTATATAACCTTTCAAAAGTATTGTAATTTTTTGGCTTAGTGAAAATTCAAATTTTTAAGTCACGCGATCTTTGTTTGTAAAAACTGGCACCAAGGGAGTAGTTTTGGAAGAGTTATGTAAAATCATATATTAAACACGGTTTTCCTTTTAAAGTTTTTCCCCCATGAAAGTCACTTTTTTTAAATGTGTGCTTTAATGATTTTCTTGTTTGTTATAAAACCCAGGTTACCATTTTTTTTTTCTTGACAAAATTGTTTTCCAGTTGAAACTTTGAAATTTTTACTGATTCAAAGTTTTGATTGTTTCTATATATCAAATTTTGAATCCAATTTAGAAATAGATTTTCATAAAAATTTCTTCATAAAATTTCTTCATTTTACTACAAACTAAAACTTTTATGTTTGGCGAAAATTGTAATTCAGCCTCGAAACGACCTGAAACTTTAAAACAGTTTTCTGCGCAAAGATGCAGTTTTTGGACTATTTTGGAAAACTATTTATAACTATATTTTAGAGGCAGATTTTGGGGAAATTTTGTTCATAAAAGTTGTTTGTCTCATCAAAATCTAAAACTTTTACGTTAGGTAAAAGGTGAAATTCAAAACCAAAACAGACCGAAAATGGAAAAACAGTTCCCGCAATGCTAGAACTCTTTTTGACAGTTTTTACAAAATGTTTTAAACAGTTTTAGAGGCTGTTTTTTGACAGTTTTTGAGACTATTTTAGGCAGTCTATAAAAAGTATTTGGTAGGCCTATTTAGAGTCAAAACTGTATTTTTTTGCAGTCACGGCTTCAAAACGTTAAAAACTAAAAGTCCCATGTTCGGTAAAGTTTTAAAAATCGATTCTAAGGCCTCCGTTTAGACATTCAAAGTTTATAGAAAATTTTTCTACAAACCAAAACTTGCAAAAACATAGCTCTAGCATGCATATCTTAACTACTTGCATATCATACAAACACAAGCCACACTTAACAACACATAATTAATTATTACAACACATTTTCTCACCTAATCATCAAATCCCTCATAAACTTATAAACTTTATTCTTAAGGAAATTTATGGAAAGCTTAGACTACGTTCCCTTAATGACAACTCTTAGATGGGTGATCTTAGAACTTCTGGCTCCACTCTTTCTTCCTCTTGGATCAACACTAAAACAAAACTTAATCATGTAAAAAATCTAGCTTGTTTTGGCCTTCATATAAATGCTATCTTAGTAAAAAAAATGTTTCCTTTTTTTTGCTAGAGAAAATAGACGGAAGAAAAGGTGTAGATATTACCTTAATCCCAATGTTCTAAAATCTCCACTATGTTCTTCTTTTTCTTCCTTGTTGGAGCTAGTTTTGAGTTATGACAAGGGTGAAGAAATGTTTGGAATATAGCTAGATTTTTTTCTTTTTGAGCTTGGTAAATTGGTGGGGTGGAGCCAAAATGGGAAGTAACTTTATTTCTTGAGAACTTGGTATTCGGTGGAAAGGTTTGGAAACAAGTGGATAAATTTTTTTTTTTTCTTTCTTTGAGACTTTAAGCTCACTCGGTGGAAAGAATGAAAGTAGTGGAAATTTTTGGCTTTTTTCCTTCTCTTGGAGGCTTGGTTACTTGGTGGAGAGAATAGAAGTATTGGAAAATTTTGGCTTTGTCCTTCAATTGGAGGATTCGGTGGAGAGAATGAAAGTGATTAGAAACTTTTTTTTTTCTTCTCTTGGAGTGCACAGGTGAGGATGGTAAGAAAGAAGAGGAAAGTGAAAAAAAAAAAAAAAAAGCTCTTTATTTGTAGACTTAGCTAAATTAACCCATTAGTGGCCTTGATAAATTAAAAAAAATAATCTCCCCCCTTATTGTGGCTCTTTTGTTAGGAGTGAGTAGAGTGTTAGGTTGAACTTCATCAATTGTAAAGGACAACCATCATTTGGGTGAAGCTTGATTTAAGGGTAGCTTGTGCATTTTTTGCAAGTATCCCTTAAGTAGATAAATTTTAAACTGTCAGTAGCAATTAACTTAGCTGAGAGGAGATTTTATTACTTGACTAATCCTCTCCCATTTTTTTCAAATACTGTGACACGCTAATCACAGTATAAATTGATATTGATCAAAGTTTAATCGCGTATTGTTTTAGACTATATTAAGTCTAAAAAAATTATTTTAGGCAATAAAAAATGTGAACCTAACCTTTTCAGTATCTAGACTCAATAATGACATAGTTTTCAACAACATCACTATCTGAGTTTGTATACCATTTTCTGTCAATATAGTTACTCGCATAACTCTATTTTCAAATTAATTAGCAATTAAGGATCTAATTTGAGTTAGAAAATTTCTCAGTACACTGCTAACATAGTACTAACCTAGAAATTCTAATAATTAAATTTCTCGAGTTCTTTACAGATAAATTTATCCCACCTTAGTTACGGTGAAATTTTTCAATTTCTTTATTAAATTACAATAGTTAATTAATTAACTATAGAGTCTTTTATAGAATTTTTGGAACAGTCATATGTTAATTCCATAAATTCTTCAATCACGCATTTCATACGCAATGTTTCTAAGAAAATACTTAATTTAAATAGGTAAATTATGCTATTTAATTCTAGGATTTTCTTGGTTATTACATCCTAGAGGTTTAGAGTTGATTGGAGGACAAAAGGGATAAATTTGGAGATTTTTTGGCCAAAAATCTAAGCACAGAGCATAGCGACACCATAAAAGTAGAGCCACGACGCTAGTAGGTGCAAAAAAATGCTATAAAAGGTTTTTCATAATGTTGCGACACTGTCTTTCTAGGGCCACGGTGCTAAGCATAAATGTTGGGAAAGACTTTTCATAGCACTGCAGCGCAACATTTTCTACGTCGTGGCGCTATCGTAAAAAATTTAGGTTTTCAAATCTTAATTGACTTTGAACTTTCCTGTTTTGAGCCCAACTTGAAGAGCCTATAAATAGGTGATTATGGGACACTAAAATATAGGTTTTTATTAGTTTTCCTTTAGTTTTTCTCAAGCTTAGGAGATGAAAAAAAGGAGAGCACTAGTGGAGGCTTATGGAAAACCATCTACATAGAAGGATTTTCAAATACTATAACTGTTCTTTTCCTTACTCTTTTTTTTTTATTTTTCAATTATGTTAGTTTAATTTTGTTTTTGGTTAAAGAGAAATTCAAATCCTTAGACATAATTATATAATTAATTTATAGAATTATTTTTCAATTTTCTAATTGAGATTGTTAATGTTCTTTTATTATTTTAATGTTTATAATTATTTCTTGTTTTATTTAGGTGCGCAACTAAATAAGACTTGAAATTAATCTACTGCTTTGTTGGAATGCTTGATCCATATATCTGTCTTGTTGTTTTAATAATTAATAGTGAATTGTGGTCATTGATTATGGTCAATTTTTTGTATGATTACATGTGGAGCGTAATATACGTTAGATGATCCGAGCTTGTGTAATTGTTGTCTTAATCAACCTATCTTTCTCAACTTAATGCTCCTATTAGATTAAATCTAGAGAGCTTGTTCTAGATTGTTTAATAAAAAGGTGTTTAATAGAGCGCTTATGTTATTAAATCTACACAGCAAGCAAATATTAGGATAGCAGAGCTTGTTATTATTTATGTTTGATAGTTTTAAAAGAGAATTAGGAATAATTTTATGATTAGTTGTATGGTTATTATTGAGTTATGGTGAATAATCCTTTAACCTGTTTTAATATTATTTTCTTGTATTTATTTATTTTCATGTGTTTTTCTTAATTGAATTGTTTAGATAAATAAAATTGAAAGCCTCTTATCTTTTATTTAGTTTTATTGTGTCTTAGGTTAGTATCAATAACTAATTAATTACGCCCAATCCTTGCTGAAATGACCCTTGCTTGCCACTAAACTTGAATATGACTAATTAAAGTACGGTTTTAATTTAACAATCCTTTAGGAACTTACCATATTAGCATGGAAAATCATACCACTATTTTGGATGAGATAACTTGCCTTTCTTTCACGAATGTAGAAAGTGTAACTATTTATGCAGTATAATGTATACCTTGTAACTATCAATGACGATCCTCTAGTTAGCTTCATTGTCTTATGATACGCTCTCATCTTGTGATGTGGAGTAATTGGAATAGATTTATGTTCAAATCCACTTCTAAAAGGTCTTGTTATGTTCATCTCACAACCAATTCTAATTTCTGCCACTTTTTGTGTGCGCCTTTCTTAATTCCTTCATGTAAACATCAATGAAAGATTTCATTAGCACTATGTAAAACATAAAGACAAGCTTGTTCCGGTTCCTTTCGATTTACCAATGAAGAGTTGCCAATAGATAGTCCTTTAAGCTTAATGTTTATTGTCTTGGCAACTCTATTGCTTTCACATTAGACATATACTCAAAGCAAAATTTGACTGATTCCTCTATTACATAATGTTTTACTATACAACTCTCTGAACTATTTTTGTTCTTCACGTAACTCTTTAAAAACTTCATATATCTTTCATATAGATACATCTATCACAAATATATTGATCCGCATAACTTAACCTTCATAGTTTGAACATTCCATGGCAGTTTTCATGTTTTAAATCTATACTGTATTTTTAAAGGATATAAGACAATGATTTTTGGCAAACGTTTTTTAAGAGTTTTGTTTAAATAACAATTTTGTTGTAGTGTATCAAGAAGCCAAAATTAACCCTTTTCACTTTTCATGTGATTGCCCAACAAATTAGCTTTTTTTGTTTCCATGCTTGTTATTATTAGTTGGTGTATTTTTAAAAAGAAAAATATAGGAATTGTTGCATTTTTTACTCAGTTGCTGGTTTTTACCAATCTTCTTCTTGCTTGTAACCTTAGTTATTACCAAGAATTGAAAAATCAACATTTATGTTAAAATTGTCGCAAAATTTTTTGTTTTACGATTACTATTAGGAAAAATTGGTTTAATGACACAGTAGAATTTTTAAAAATTTTTATTTAATCACCTAGTATCTAACTCATATTGGTATGAACTATAAATTAAATCTAATTTAATGTACTAAATGGAGACCAAAAGAACACTTTTGTTACACACATCTTTAAAGAAGAATCTTTACCATCAAGACTTCAATCTTGTTCTCTTTCTTCAAATGTTATGTGTATGGGCACAATTTAGTAATTCTCCATCATAGTTATACTCCATCCAACCACTCAAGTGTTGAGGAACTAAGATTACTAAAGATAAATAATAAAAGCTCAACTGTACTGCCCACCTAATACAACTCTAAAATAGTCATCTAGCCATATTAAGTAGTGCTACTTTTACCTTTACCTTATAACATTCTTAATAAGATATATGACTCAATAGAAAAATCAAAGTAAATTTAAACTGTTTAAAAAAAAAAACTCAAAGATGAAGTTATAATTTGTCTCGGAAAAGCCCATATGGCTGGTCAAATATATACAATACAATACATATCTCGAAATGGACATAACCGACTACCAAACATACTATGGGCTCTCAAAACTATACAAATATCATGGCCTCAAAATGATAGGTCAACTAGTCCCTATACATAAGTCACGAATATTGGGAGTGCACCAAGCTACCATCTAAATCCACAACTAGTGCTAGGAAGTGCCTCATCTACATCACTATAAATGAGTGAGCTAGAGCCTAGCATGTAGAATAAACACATAACATAGTGATAATACACACATGCATGAGTTCATGGCTTAAATCTTTGTTTATCCTATTTCTTTCACTTCATATTCTTTTCATTATCTTATTTCTTGGAGATGGTGGTATTTTAAATACCTCAAGCCACATCAATAATCATTTATATCAAATCTCATTGTGTGCGGAAATAATACATTAATAGTCTCTTCTTCTCCCTTGTGATCATCAAGGAAGCATCCCACACTACAATTCTTCATTAAGTTAGTCTCCATCAAGACATAAAGATCTGGATGTCTCTGTCGAGACACTTTTCATCATTATTTATTATTGAACCCATTACAAGTCATCGATATATCTTTTAGAGATAATTTTACACTTGTTTACTTCATAACAATGTCTTTGGTTTACTTCTCTCATCATGCCATGCTTGTATGCTTATACTCATAGCAATAGTATGTAAATCATATACACAATTATCACATTCATTGATATACAAAACATATTCATGACATTATGTTGATATAGGTGAAATTCTACTTACCTTGCTCATTAATAATGTGGAATGAATTCTTGGGCTTCCTCTTAGGGGATCCGGTTCTCAACACCTCTGTAATATTGAGCATTTTAACTACATTATTGTCACTAAAATAATCATTAAAAATAAAGTATTAAAGAGCTAATTTTCCTATAAATTTTGGCAGTATTTCCCCCTAAATTTTAGTTTCCCCTAAAGCTTAATTAACCTGCTAATTCACTGAAAATAACTTAATATTCCAATCACAACTTTTAAATCACAAAAATCATCATAAAACACCAAATTCTCAACTTTTTTACTTCTTGAAACCAGTCCCAATATAAGGACCATAACTTCCAAATCACAAATCATTTTGTAAAATTGTTTAAGTAGTATTTATTCAATAAATAGGGTGAGCTACTTTCAAATTTTCAGCTCTAAGTGTGATTCCTAGCTTAGGTAATTAAATAAAAACTAAACCATATTGAAAACAACCCTGAATCTAGACAGCTTCAACAAACAATCTTTAAACTATCACTTTCCAATTGAGTTAGCTCAAATACTATTTACAAGCTTCAAACTAACATATATATGAGTAAATAGTTTAAAATTTAGAATCTAACTCTATAGAAAGTCCTCTGAACCAACATTAAACAAAACACTAACTAAAACAACTGTTGTCTTGGGCTACTTAAGGTTTTCTCGCAATTTCACTAACCAAATTTGATAAATTCCTTGAAATTTTCTTTAAATCACTTATTATCTACGAAATCTATGGAAAAGAGGAGGATGTCAGACTTAGAGACTTTTGACTGAGTTAGGTCCACCTAGTAGCTTAAAACCTTTTAACAACCAAGCACATACATAAATTACTTCATGATGAAGTACTTTCCTATTCTTTAGCTTGGTGTCACTCCAGAAGCATATTCACCATGTATATTAAACACTCATACAAGGTCTCAAGTACCACCTAGATCTTAAACCAATCGTTTTGCTTATCGAATTAAGTATGTACACTTACACGGAGACCTCAGTACACTTAAAAACTATATCAATACTTAACTTTTCAATAATTAAACTTGAGTATTCCTTTTAGAATTCCTCCAAATACACAAACATAAAATAAAGGGTTTAACAAGTCACTTAAAGTCTTGACAGAGCCCTAATTGGGACTCGAAAGCTTGAGCACCAAAAATCATGTGGAATTAAGGTACATGCGTGAAAATCAATCGGTACCAACATTTTACTTAAGAACGTTATAAGTAGGGAGTTCTTGGATTCATGTGTTAGGGAACGTGAAGAAATCCCTGAAGGCAACTAGGCACCTAAAGGGAACAATATGTATAAGTAACGAGCATAAGACCTGACTATATTGGGATCCCGCTAGGTGGGCCCATGGGGGGTTGAGGCATTACAACATCACCTTCCCCTTGGTGAATTAATTTTCTCACGGAATCAATGTAAAAGATTCTTATCATGGCCTATTTACTCAACAAAACTTACTCCAAACCTTCCCATTTTAACACAAGCATCTGTGTCTTCTTCTATTTTGTACCTTAAAATGATATATGAGCTTCATAACTTACTTAATTCCTTACAATTTCATAAAAACACAATCATAGTTTCCTCTGTATTTCTTCACTTAATGGATCCACCTTTGAGGAACCCTATCATTCAATAATACATAATTCACAATCAAATACTTAAAGTATCTCAACACTTAATGCAGTTAATTACTATTATAGATGTGACATATTAGTCAATCAAACTCATGAATCACATACATAATATTATAAAAGCATGCAGTGCATTGATAAACAAGTATGTCAGAATTCTGGGCATCATAACTCTCCCCTCCTTATAAAAATTTCATCCTCAAAATTTCTCTTACTCAAATGGGTTTGGATATTTAGATTTTATTTCATCTTCTAGTTACTATGTTGCTTCCTCCACTAAATAACTTTTCCATAGGACTTTAACCAATGATATTTTTTTATTTTGAAATTCCTTCTCCATTCTTTCTAGAATTTGTATAGGCTATTCTTCATAAGTTAAATCCTCTTTAAGCTCTACATCTTTTTGTTTTAAGACATGTGATACACATGGTACATACTTTCTTAACATGGATATATCAAAAACATCATTGACGCTGCTCAGTGATAAGGGTAAAGCCAATCTGTAAGCCACTTTTTCAATTCTTTCTACAATGTTATAGGGACCAATGTTTGTTGGACTTAATTTTCCTTTCGTTTTAATTCTTTTCACTCCTTTCACTGGTGTAATCGTTAAAAAGAATTTATCTCTTACTTCAAAGTCCACATTCCTTCTCTTAGAATCTACATAACTCTTTTGGCTACTTTGAGCAATTAATATACTTTTACAGATCTTTTAAATTGTCTCCTCTATTTTCTGCACCCATTCTAGACCAACATATTTTCTTTCACCAATGTCATCCCAATGAATTTGGGATATGCATTTCTTACCATACAGTGCCTCATAAGTTGCCACACTAAAAGTAGCTTGATAGCTATTTTTGTTTGAAAATTAAGCCAAAGGTAGGTATTCATCCTAGGAATTCTGAAAATCAAGCCCTAAAATATCCATCAAATTTTGAATAGTTCTCTCTAACTAACTATCTGTTTGAGGATGAAATGTTGTGCTAAAGGTCAACTTGGTCCCCATTGCTCTATGCAAACTTTTCCAAAAGTTGGAAGTAAACTAAGCACCCTTATTTGAAATAATAGTCACTGGTACCCCAGGTAGTCTCACAATCTCTTTCAATATAATTGAGCATGTTGATCCATGGAATAATTAGTACGAATAGGAAGGAAAGGGGCTAACTTTGTCAATCTATCGATAATTACCCAGATTGAATCATATCCACTCTTTGTTCCTGACAATCCCGTTACAAAATCTATTGCAATGTCTTCCCATTTTCACTATAGAATCTCCAAAGGCTGTAGGGCACTAGCTGGCCTTTGATGTTCTCCTTTCTACCTATTGACAAGTAAGATTTTGTCTCACAAATTTGACAACATCTCTCTTTTTCTTTGGCCAGCAATAATGAACTTTCAAATCTTTATATATCTTACTAGTACCAGGATACGAATAAGGAGTATTACGAGCCACTTCTATTATTTCTTTCTTAAGATTACTATCATTTAGAACACAACTTAGTTCCAACTCTAATCACTCCATCGCTAGGAATCTAGAAACTCTTACTCTCACTTACTTTAATTTTCCTCTTTAATTAAAAACGGAAAGGAGCTGAACACTATTTTTGCTTAATCCTTTCTAACAATGTTGGTTGCAATGTTATTGCAAATAGTCCTTTAATCAACCCATAAGGTATTATTTCCAATTCTAACTTCTATAAATCCCTTGTAAACAATGACATAGTTGATATATATTTTGAGAACTAATGACTCAATGCATCTGCCACCACATTAGCATTGCCAGGATGATAGTTGATAATACAATCATAGTTCTTAATAAACTCCAACCATCTCCTTTGCCTCATATTAAGCTCTTTTTGAGTGGAAAGATACTTCAAAGTTTTATGGTCTGTATAAATTTCACATCTCTCTCCAAATAAGTAGTTTCTCCGTATCTTCAGTGCCAACACCACTATGATAGCTCTACATCATGAGTTAAGTAATTCTTCTCATAATCTTTCAACGAACGAGAGGCATAAGCTATAACTTTCCTATCTTGCATCAATACACACCCCAATCCACTCCGAGAAGCGTCACTATATACCACAAATCCATTACCATACACAGTAAGAATTGGAGCCATTACCAATCGATTCTTCAACTCTTGAAAGTTGGTTTCACATGAATTAGACCACTTAAATTGTACATTCTACATGGTTAACTGCTAAAAGGAGTGGCAATTTTTGAAAATCTTTTAGCAAACATTTTGTAATACCTTGCCTACCTAAGGAAACTTCATATCTCTAAGGCATTATTTGGTTTAGGCCAGTTAGTCACCACCTCAATCTTACTAGGATTCATAAAAATTCCATCTTTTTAACATAACACGTCTAAGAAATGCTACAGTTTTCAGCCAAAATTCACATTTCTTAAACAAAGCATACAATTGCTTTTCCTTGAGAGTCCTTATGTAACACCCGTTGTTTTCTTCTATAGACATTTATGTTAATTTAACACTAGAATGTGATATCTTAAGTGCTATTATTATTTATCTTAAGTAAATTAACATTTTATTTAGTAACATTACAGGTGACGGCCATGAGGTATCTGTGTACTTGGGATATTCATATCAAAAATGATGAAAAGCTTAAAGTATTTATTTTTTTAAAGAGTTTCAACTTGTTCTAAATTTATAATCTTTAAAATACTCTTGTAACACCTGCCATTTTTCTTGTAACGGTTAATGATAGAAATATAACAACATTAAGTATTTTCTTTATGATATAATGTTACTGACCATTTATTTGAGAATTATGACAGGTGACGGTCACCTGGAATTGATGTGCTTGAGGTGTTCATGTCACTTATAATGTGTGTATGATAAATATTTAATGTTTTAATTACGTGTAATACTGAATGTGGTACTTTGGCAGGCCGAAGGCTACTGACGAGAAATTAGCAAATAATACCCAAAATTGTGGAACTACTATATGGTTTACTTACTAAGCTATGTGCTTATATAGTTCTCATGATGCAGGTGAGCTTCTAAGCTATGGATTCTAGATGACTAAGCAAGAACAGTCGAAGGTCCCATGACGAGTCTAAGATGCAAATTTAATTCTAGTGTTCCTTTGATGCACTTAGAGAACTAAGAACTAATGTTTAAGACATTTTTTTATGGGATTTTCTAGATTTGTGTAAGATTTGTAATCTTAACATTCCGCTAATGATGTGATATATTCTGCACTAAGATTAAGTTAAGGCATTATTATTTTCCCATAGTTTTAGTCATGCAAGGCCAAACTGGCTTGTCATAGAGTGGGCTCGCATGAACAACAAACGACAAGGTGTGGCAGCTTCTCCTCCCTTCCGCCTAGGGGAGGCGGGGTAGTCATTACAACTCTAGAGTTATATATGCTCTAGAGTTATATTCTTGACAATGCATAAATTTTATTTTTTATTTTTTATTTTTTATTTTTATAACATTTATGATGTCATGATAATTACATGTGCAATATTTTTATTATGGCGTTAAGATACTCCATAATATAAAGTGTCCAAAAGAGTAATATGTAAATTAATATTTGTTTGGGCTCATGGAAGCAAACATTATTGTTGTATATAAATAATTATATAATTATATTATATTATATTATAAATAATTATATAATGTTTATATTATATTACAATTATATAACCATATAATTGCATATTATGTTGCATTATAACGTTTATATAATGATTATATTATATTATATTATATTATATATATCAATGTAAAACGTATGAAATGGAAAAAGAAAAAGAAAATTACCATGTAGGCAAAAGAAAAGGGAATAAAAGAGAAAAAAAAAAAGGAAAACCTAATTAGACTAGGACTAGGGTTTTCTATACTCATTTAACTCATTCTCTCTCATGAACTTATAAATATATCCTTAAACTACCAAAGCCTTTATTCTCTTAATTTTCAGCCTAAGAAAATTCTCTCCCTTACCCCCTCTCAAATTCATGTTCATAAGCCTCCATCATCTCTCTAATCCTCAAAGCCAAGAATTCATTACTCTTATTTTCTTTTAAGCCAAAGTAGAAGGAATTCTTTTTAGAGATTTTGTGTGCAATTCTTCATATTTGTTGAAGAAAACATAAGAAATTAAGGCATAGTTTAAAGGATTTTATGGTTTTGAAATTTTATGATTGATATGTATTGTTTTGTGGCAAACTCTGTTAGAAAATAGTTTTTTTATGTCGTGAACATTTACGCATGTATGTTTTTGTGAAAAATAAATTATTTTGTTTATTATTTGATTATAACAATTCTATTTTATGGTTGAAAGCATTTATATTCATATGATATCTTAAAATTTCATGAAAATAAGGTTTGGTTATAGAAGTGTGATATGAGAAGTTTAGGGCTTTCAGTTAGTTGGTAATGTTTTGAAATCAAATAATAAAATTTTATTTTGCTACAATATTTGGATCTAATGTGTATGTATATGTTAAAAATGTTTGGAACTTTTTATAAATTTTCACTCAAAATATTTTTAGGGTTATGAGCTTTCAATCAAACACTATTCATGAATTTTTAATTGCTAGTAAATTTGTATTTGTGTTTAGTAGAGTCTGTTTTGTAGGACAAAAAGAGTCTTTTGTTCTGTAAAACAATTATTAGTCATTGTTGATATGTTAACTAAAGGTCTGTAAATTTTTAACTTCATATCTTTATTATGTTTTATTGATTGCCAAGTACCTGATATGCTCAATGTAATTTTTCAGATGATAAATTGTATTGTAAACGTGTTTTGCATGATTTATTATTTTTCTAGAGTTTATTTATATATTAAGCATATTACATAAAAATTTCAAAAGCATATCATGCATATTTGATTTCATAAAAATGTTTGAATGAAACATATTCGCTATTTAGCATGTCTGACGTTGATATTAACTTTGAATTCAAACTTGTGTTTTGAATTATTTTGAATTTATTTAGAGCTAAATTTTGGATATGTTTTGATTCTATGCGTCTATTATGTGTAATAATTTTTATAAATTATTTTATGGAATAAATAATTTAATCTATAATTTTTAATTAGGACTGCTCACTGCCTAGGCTTTGCTGGCAGATTTTGTTGTATTGATTGTGTGATTTGTTTAGATTATCAAATGAAATTTTTATGGCTAAAGAAAAATCTGAGAGTTATATATATGTGTTAATTTATTCTTGAAAATTTTTATACTCTAATTGAATGCGAATTGAAAGATATAAGGTTATGAATCCTAGAGGGTCCGTCAGTTTTTATGGTTGGTAGATTTACTTGAATGCTTTGAAAATTGAAAAAGGTATTTTGGATTAATATTTTCAAAAGAAGAAAATTTGAATGATGTTTATATTCGTAAGCTATGTTATGGAATAATTCTTACACTTTGTTCATGCTTATAAGTTGAGATTAATTTCTCTAAGTAATTAAAAATAAGTTTTCTGTCTTTATATTTCTTGACTCTAAAGGCTCGTTTGGCACGCTAGACTGGATTAGATTATAGAGTTGTGATTGGATTGGACTGGATTGGATAGGACTATATTAAATCCTACACATGTAACACCCCCCTTACGGACGTCACAGATGTCGTTACATTCTTACATTCATATTAGTTTAAACTATAACACAAACACAATTACAAAATATATACGATACTTTAAATTGAAAATATAATTAAACATACTTAACCAGGATCCATTCATATATTTTTTTTAACCTAACATTGTTAAATAACTTAACTCATTCCATATCATAATTTATTCTAATTCACTTTAAATTAATCATAAACTTATTTTAATAAAATAGATATACCAAGTTGTAAAATCAGGACTTAAAAAAAATCACATAATATCTCATTAATCATCCCATCATTTAAAGTTTACTTACTCCCACAGTTCGGCAGGCCGAACTTGGGACTTCGGCAAGCCGAACATGATCGGTAGGCCGGAGTTCCCTCAACCGGCAGGCCAGCAGAGGCTTTGCATATCCGGCTTAAAAACTCATCATCGTCCGGCAGGCCGAAAACGTGATCGGCAGGCTGAACTTTCAAACATCGGCAGGCTGACCAAGATGTTCGGCAGGCCGACCGAGCCAAAAATCCTTGGGAAAACTTAATTTTTAAAACAAAACCAACCTTTCATAAAAAAAATGCGGAAGATCATAATACTTAAGATAATGAAATAAAATATAAAACATAGTTCAATAATCCTTTAAATATTTATCATAAAAATATGTTCAAAATATGAAACTTGATTAAAACATAAAAACATTCTTCTTGGCGTTCTTCCGGTTACAATTCATCATGCTTAGTGCTCACAGGCCTTCCCATGTTCACCGCCTAATCCATGATTTTCTTACCCTTATCTACAACATGACATAAAACTTGATTAAACTAATGCTTAGTAAGTACATATAATTCTCACAATTTAAAACATTTCATATACATCTTCATCATCATCATATCATAGAAGTGCCTTAAGCACAATTTCATAGAAACATATCTTTCATCACATTGACCATATTAAAACTCATTCATTTTATCTTAAGGGCCCAAGTGTTGCACCATGAACATCATTGTAGGTGCACCGTCATGAGAGGAGAAGGGTAGCTAATCCAAAACCAAACATGACATCATAACATTTCATTTCATAACATTGGTGTGGAACACTAATTAGGTGATACATATATATACATATATATAATTTTCATGCTATGAAACATATCATCATCATACATGCATAACTTTAAATCATGAAAATCTTTCATAAGAAATCGTTTAAGGAAAATAACCATAAAATCATCATGAATACCATTGTGAACATATCATCAAACCTTGTAAAAGGTGTCATGTTGCACGTGAGAATGTACTTACCTTAAAGCTAGCTTACTTAACCTTAACGTGATTTGGTGACAACACTGTAGTCTCGAAGTGCTCGTTCCTTTGTGTGTTCATGCCATTTTTCCATTTAAAATACAATAAAATCAATACTTAACATCATAGCGTAAATCATCCATTCCTATATCATCCATTCATATAACATTCATGTATACATTCATCACATATTACAAACATAATTCATAACCATAATAAAAATTATCATCATATAAACATGTTATCATGATTTTTCTTAAATCATAAAAATTACCTTAAGCATGTAAAAGCAAACCATACATTTTAAACATGAATATCTTTTTAAAAAAACATTTTTGAACAATTAAAATACATATATTTTAATTTAAAAATTCATATAAACATCTTATTATCATGCATCAAATTATTTCCTTATCATAAAATCATTTATTAAACATATATAACATTTCATAAACAAAAATCTAGAAATAACATTGTTAAAACAGTTTTCGTAATGTAATCTCATAAAAATTTCATAACATAAAATACATTCATCATACATTATACATGCACATTCTTGACAACTTTCATGAAAAACATCATTCATTTACCTCTTGAATAAACATTACATTTTCTTGCACCATATTCAAACAGTAATATTTTACTGTGAAGGGTAGAGGATAAAAAATTCATATTTTTCATAGAAACACCCAAATGACATGAAACTTGGAAAAACATCACATAATACATACATGAATA